>JANZLC010000201.1:21705185-21717408 GCA_026413385.1 Erythroxylum gracilipes
GAAACAGATGACAAAGTGGTAATAGTAGAAGATAAGGGTAAGCATAGTTTAGCTTTGGTGGAGTTTTTGATGAAAAACTCTTTGTTGAAGATACACTAGAGAAAGAAACTTCGAGAGAAAGAAATGGAGGCAAGTACAGTAACTTGTCTTTCAAGGTTATTAAAACTCAACTTTAAAGCTAGGACACCTATCCATTTCTTAGCTACTTATCCACTTTCATTTATTAAAAATCACTTAAGTATGATTTATACTTACATTTATGACTTAATAAAACCACTGAAACACAAGTCATAACCCATTAAATCACTTCCAGATTTTTCCATAAAACATCATTTTGGGTCGACTTTGCATGTTCTTTCTGGCCTTGATAATGAAGTTATTCAGCAACACTTTCTTCTAAAAACATGTTCCCCTATGTTTATGTTTCCATTGACACCAAAGTCATTTAATTTGGTTCAGTTATTTGAAAGATACACTTCAAACATTTTCGGACGACTCTTGTCCAAAATAGTATACTATGCATAACTCCCATCCAGAATTTAAATATCTTATAGACGGATTCAAAATTCAACTTATTTAGATGATTTGTATCCCTATGACTCTAGTGTACTCCAAATTAAAAATCATCTCATTTGCAATCCTACAAGTCCATATATAATTTAAATACCAAAGTATGTTCAGTAAAACATCACCAGTTCACTGTTCCAACCGATTCCCTCACTTCTGTTCAATCAATATTTTTTAAATAAATTTGTAATGCTACCAATATTTGTGTAAATGTATAAAAATGTCTTATGAATCCAATGGTTCAAGAATTACTCCATTTGGAGGTCGGATATCATAGTTATGGTTAAAAGAATCAAACATGGCTTTTTTCCTCAATCATACAAAACCTGTCATGGGACAATTGACATAACCTTCACTAGAGATGTCAGATTAAGATCCTCTTAGGATGGTTTCAAAGAGGACTTTTATATATACAATTTTTGTGCAGAACTAGAAGAGAGATTCTGTCGTCTAGAGGGACAAAATTGGACCAAACG
This sequence comes from Erythroxylum gracilipes, assembly GCA_026413385.1. Classification (NCBI taxonomy): domain Eukaryota; kingdom Viridiplantae; phylum Streptophyta; class Magnoliopsida; order Malpighiales; family Erythroxylaceae; genus Erythroxylum; species Erythroxylum gracilipes. The sequence continues at coordinate 21,706,229 of JANZLC010000201.1, forward strand.
ATAGGATAAGATGAAACTAGATGAAAAAGCAGATGAATTGGGAAAATTACCATAACTTTCCCTATAGATATCAGATTAAGGTGTTCTTTATATTGCTTGAAAGAGGACTTCAAGTTCTAAAAATTTTATGAAGACCTAAAAGACAAATTTTATCATCTTTAGGGTCAAAAACGGACCAAAAAAAGGATCAGATGAATAATGTACAAAAGAAGTTTCGGTCAACCATAGAAGGAGCAGAAAACAGAAGCAGCAGAAAGCAGAAGAAGCAAAAAGCAGAAGAAGCAAAAAAATAGGCGAAGCAGAAAGCAGAAAGTTGATGAAGCAAAAGAAACATCTTCACCATACGCTATGACGTCATCACAGACGAAGTGACGTCATCATAGACGATATGACGTCATCACAGATAATATTATCTATACTTCTGAACATCTCCATTTACAAAGACTATAACTTTCGACTATAATGTCCAAAATTCTTATAATATATACCGTTGGAAAGATAAATAAAAGATCTATAACTCTCAAGAAGGCAACATTGTCAAAATCTATCTAAAGAAATCCCGAATTTCACCTGAAATCCAAACAAAATTTTTTCATTCGTCTGTCAATGTACTGCACCTAGTTCTCAACTTCATACAATTTTGAGACTCATAGAGATAGAATTGAAATTTTATGTCTCATAAGAAATGTAGCCATATGTCTCTAGTTTAATCCAAATGAAGAATCATATCATTTGGATAACTAGAGAAAAAGCTATGGCTAACAGACCGAAGCACACTCAGTGAACATTTTCCAGATGAACTACCAATTTTGTTTCCAAACCTTTCCTTATCATAACTCATACCAAGATCACTTTTTCTACTCTTTCTACTTCTCATTTTCAATAAAATCACATTTAAAATCAATTATACTTGGAAGTTGTCAATGAATGAATGTATAATTATTTTATGTGCAAAGTTTCAATATTTATGTGCATATATGCTAACATTATACATGAGCAAGAAAATGCATTTCCTTAATCTCTCTTTGAACTCACATGTACTGATTTTTCGGGTTCTAACCCTTAGTATGGGAACTGGATGTTACAACCAACCCAGTAGAAGCACACCCACACTGCCTTTAATAACGCAGCAAAATTTGCCTCCAAGAATGAGACAATCTAGTGTTTCCTCATCTCCACCGCACGATCAACCAGTCCCAAATTTAGGTATCCTGTGCCTCAACTTTTAAACTAGAGAGCAGCAGTAAAGGCATGTCTTTCTTAAGGATCACCAAATTATTCCAAATAGATTTTTAGATTCTTAAGCACTTGTTGAATCGGTGATTGAGTCCATAAGTTGTTAAGAAATGTAGGTTGGGAATTTTTTTTGAATTTAGAAAAAACTCTTATGTGGAATTGACATTAGAGTTTTTGACCACTTTAGAAGTAGTCCATAAAACTACTGTTAGGGACATTGTGGGTAGTCTTAAATTTTGATTGATGAATGCACATCATGTGATCACTTTAGAAGTGCTGAATGTTATTTTTGGCTTTCCAAATAGTCATTTATATAAATATCCTGAGGATTTTGTGGCTAGGAAATTTTGGTCCCAAGTGACCACTTCTAGGAAAGTGTTTTCCCCTAGTCGGTCTAAATCATCTGCCATCATGGACCCTGCCCTTTGCTATCTCCATCAATTTTTTAACTTTTACATTGTTCAGTAGAGGAGATAGCAATGGGGCAGTTTCCAATGCTAAATTATTTATTTTGTGGTTTATGGTATATACCAACCCTTTTTTTATCCTGGAATTTTGTTAAGTGTGCATTTAAATGAAGTGACTGAATCTAGTGCAGATAAAGTAATATTTAGGGCATTCGTGACCTAAATTGCAGAACATTTTGGCTTACTAATTGAGAGAACACCAATCCGGCTAGTTTTGGGCAACTCGACTCTTGACTTGAAATCTTTGGTGTCGATGAAGGTTATCAGCCTGTAAAGTGATCGCTATGTTCTTATCCATGATGGTATGAAGGAAGCTTCAAGCAGCAAACGAGCTCGAGTTGCAGAAGTGGAAGCTGCACAAGAAGATGATGTTCTGCCGCCCTAAGCCATTCATCTGACTTCTCTAACTATTTTTGTGGAGTACCAATCACTGTTAAACCAATTAATAGCATTTAAGCAGTGGACAAAGGAGAAGCTCCATAACATTAAGGCTAGTGTGGTGAAGATCATAATGTTCATTGCCAATTTGAATGCTAACTTCAAACAGCCCCCACCCCTATCTTAGTATCGTATTTCTATCCTTATTCTTTTTATTACTTTTTGTTTTAATTTCTTTTAGTTTTAATGTTTGTCCTTGTTTGTGTTCTTTTGAATCTTAGATCCTTATTTTTTTCTTATCAACTGTAGTATTTAAGTGTGTGTGTAGTCAGAAAAACTCGATCGAGATTAGAAATATAAAATATGAGTGAATGAGTATGTTTGCATGCTTAGAATGATTGACTTGGATTTCTATTAAAAGAAAATTAGCTTATTGTGATAGATGAGTGACACTTTTTATTTGGTAAGAATTTGAGCCTTTTTGAACTATTAAACACCAAATTCAAGTTTTCTTTGTTGAGAGTGTTACTTCATGATTAAGAAACTCTAGAACTTGCTTGCAAATACTAGTTGAGATCTCATAATGTTATGCAAATGTTGAAATGATGAAGGAAATTAGGATTTACCTCTTTTGCTTAAAAAGCCACCATAATGTTAAACTTAGTGAGCCCTTTTGAGCTTAACATGAAACCTTTTCTTTCTTTAAACCTGAAATATGAGGCTTAACCATAATTATTTATCCTCTTTGTTACACCTACCATAAGGAAAGTTGAGCATTTGAAATGGAATTCCTAGGCTTAGGAAGTAATTTCTTGAATAAGTGTAGGGGGTCATAGCATATAGTTGGCTATTGCATTAGAAATGGGTATGGTTGTAATAATTATCTCTCCTCTATATTTTTCTTCTTTTGATTTCCAAGTTTAAAAAAATGAAAAAAGAAAATAGAAATAAAAAAAAGAAGAAAGAAAAAAAGAGAAAGAAAAGAAAAAGAAATAGAAAAGTAACAAAGGAAAGAGAAGGAAACCAGAAAATAAAAAGAAGAGGAGAGACGTAAAAATGGGGAGTGTTAATTTTGGTAAACTAGACGAAAAATTGAGTTGTTTATGGTTCATTTTTTGTATTATTTTAAATGTTCAATTTGTGTTGTGGTTTTAAACTACGATTTTCCTTTTTCCTACCTTTAACCTGACCCTATTACAACCAAAATAAAGACCTTTAGATTGATGTGTGTGTTTGATATGAGTGGTGGAGATTGGATTAGTAAGCAAGCTTATGGTAGGTGCCTTACATGAAATAAATGATGGGTGAATATATCCTACCTTTGAATGCTTAAGAGGATGGAGAGTGGAGTGAGTATCTATCACACTTGTTGATGGTCTTTGAGTTGAAGTACTTGTTGATTTTAGCTAAATATGCGAAGAATAGCTTATTCATGGAGTATTATGAGTTTCAAGTTCTTAGATTGTGTTTATTGAGATGATCATTGATATCTTTGACTATTATTTGGGAAAATTGTTGTTTCCATTGCTTATTCTTGTATAGTCTAGTGTTCTTTATTTTGCTTAAGGACAAACATATTTTAAGTGAGAGGGAATTGTTGTGTCTAATTCTGTTGAATTTTTCTTCCATTCATACCTTCATTTTTAATCTAAATTTGTGGTGAATTGAGTGAAAATGGTGTGAATATTGCATGAATGCTAATTGGATTGTCTAATGAATGTTGCATGGAAATCAAAAGAATTTTGCACGAAAATGGGTAGGACATGTTAATTGCACTTCACACACGTTAATTGCATGTCACACACTAACTACATGGACACACTTGTGACTATGTAAGTCACAGGAGTGACATGTGAATTACATGGTCACACTTATGACCATGTAACTCATGGGTGTGAACTACATCGTTACACTCGTGACTATGTAACTTATGACTGTGACAATGGGTCAAACCTGTGACCATAGGACCATGGTTGCACAGGGGTGACAATATGTTACAACCATGATTGCCGTACTCACCCTTATGACATGTTTTTCCCTTAACTTGTCTAATTATTACATGGCACGTGTGGGTTGAAGGCTCAAAAACCTAGACCTAAAATGAGAATACAAAAACAGAAAGTTGGAGAGTGGCAGCACATTCAATATTCTATTATTCTACACATTGTACAGATAGTGAAAATTATTATGGGGACATAAAAACAGATAAAGAGAAAGAAGGTGGAGGAAGAGAGAAACACAATAGAGAGGTGCAAGCTTGGGACAAAGGCAGAAAGCGAGAGCTGAAGCTGAATCCCATTGAACTTGAGAAACCATTCGGTTGGGTGAGAACCAAGCAAAAGTAGAAGGTGAGAGCCAATGCAGGAAGTTTGAGAGTGGCAGGAGTTCATAGTGATTCTCCTATCCGAACACTCGTTTGCTCACTCTGGTTTTACTTTTCTATTGTTTTACTAAACTTACTCCTCTATTAGTTGATAATTTCAGACTTTGTTAGCTTTTCATAGTTCATTTCGGTTATTCACTTGGTTTATTGCTTTAATACTTCTTTTATAATGATTAACATAGGATTGAACTATTTGAATATGATGATTGAAGGACTATGTTGTTGTCTTATGTTTGCTATAGTTTTTGAGTTAAATGGATGGAATAGCATGACCAAACTTTGCATCATTTTGGTATTAAACGAAGGATCGATAGAAGAAGTTTAATATAGAACGAGAAACTATAGACGCTTAGTTATGAATTAGAAATATATTAACTTAAGTGGATAATTATTAATTGGGTTTAATAATTAATTTGGATGATAAACTTGTCAAATATGAAAGTTAGATTGATTTGTTATTTGAATTGATTTTATAACCCAATAGGTAATTTCAGTAAGACAACTATCCAATCATTTCCTCTTAGTCATGCATAGGAGATTAAATTATTGAAATTAATTCTCAAAAGTTTCCCACTTCAATTTATCAATCTATTTTTGCTCTTAGTTAATTCCATTTACTTTTTAGTTTACTTTTTAGTTTTTTTAAAGCCTTCACTCTATAAAACGGGATAGAATGTTTAGGATTACATCTATTTTAATTTTTTAAAGGTTAATTTAAGTGAACCAATTTCACCTCTGTAGGGGACAACCTAGGTAATCAACTACAACTACCTCGTATACTTACGAATAGGATAGCCTAGGTAATTTTAAAACTTATTTTAGGTACAACATGAACCTTTGCCCCTCATATTTAAGATCAATAAGCTCCACATCTTTGGTGCATTTGAACACATTCATATTATAATTATGTAAGTTAGAATTGCCTTCTGTATTTGATCTATAGAGAGTAGTGTTTAAATCACCATAAACAAGCCAAGGACCTAATGCAAAAGCTTTTATGCTTCTCAGAGAGTTCCAAATCTCAGTCCTTTGGAATGTAGTATTGACACCATAGACAAAGGTAGCTAGATCAGTGGTTTTTTTTTCCATTTTAAAGACCAATCTCAAGTGAATAAATTGCTCATTTGTTTACAAAGACTCCACATCCAATAATTCCCCATTATATACAATAATAATGTTTACATAGATATGACAATGGTGATTTGAGATAACTTTCCATTGAGTTCATAAGCTTCTTAGTTTATTCAAGTTTTCTTTTTTTATTTTATTTTCTAAAAGAAAAAATAACAAAGGCTTTTCCCTTAGCATAAAATCCCTTAACGCATTAAGTTTTGATGGACTGTTAATATATCTCACATTCCACACTATAATGATCATTTAATAATGCCTTTACCTTTGGAGTTTTTCTTATTTCTCACGTTTTTTCTTCAAGACTACAACTTCTCAGAATTTTCTTCTTGATTGATTTCCTGCTGATGATATACCTTTAGCTATAAAGGTTTTGTGGTTGAAGTCATTTGCTCTCTACATGATCTTGGGTTTGAGGATAGGGCTGCCACTAAGGTAGTATCTATAGAATTCACTATCTAGTTTTCTACTTCTGCCTTCTTATTGGCCTCTCCTTAACTAGGTTCCTCCAAACCTATCAACTCCAAAAAATCTCCCTTTTTGAACATTTTTCCAGTGGCTTTCCACTCCTTTTGTAATCATATAGAATGAATTTGGTTATTTGTGATATGATTTTATGATTGTATTCATATGCATAATATTATCATGCACACATGAATTTTGATGTAGATAAATTGCACTCAATTGACATATTCCTAGGTATGAAACTAAAATGAATATGACATGAATGTGCAATTCCAATGTCTTGTAGTTTAGATTACTAATGAAAAGAATTGATGGACTATAATCGATAGCTTGGAATTTTTTATAATTGAGAAATTGATGAATTAAAATGTACATTTAGTCTAGGTAAAAATGCCAAGTTGCAAGACAAGTGGATATAAGGAAAATTAGGTTGATAAAGCCTATATTTGAGTGACATTTGGCATAGATAAATAAGTGACATTTGGCATAGATAAATAAGTGGCAAATGGAATTAATCATCAATTGAAAAATGGCCTAATATAAGTGTGACATTTGGAAACTTATTTATGAGACAAATGGATGGCATGCCTAGTGATATATGTCAAGGTAATAAGGTGACATCTAGCACCTAATGTGTCAAGATAATGCAAAAATGTTTCTGGTGAGTTCATTTCTCTTCTTTCCTTACCCTCTCCACCGAAATACACTCTCTTCCACACCGAAATACACTCTCTTCCATAGCTTTGGAGTTTTGCTTCAATTGTGTTAAATTACCACTCAAAATCCTTACAAGATTTTGCACCAAGAAAGATATATGTTGTTGTCTTCTATTCTGTTATCATCTTATTGCTAGACCAACCTACTTCCATCATGTACACGAATGATTTTGCATGCATGGAGAGCTTAATTAGCTTGATATTTGAGGTGGGAATTTAAGCTAGAAAAGTAAGTAAAAGATTGATATTTATGGCATGTTATAATAGAGAATTTATGATGATGAAATTGGGATGAATTGTATATGATATTGGTGATGAATTGTGCTGGAAATTTCTGCATGAACTTAGATACTTTTCTATTGTGTTCTTGATTTATGAACAATAGGTTATGGATTGTTTTACGGATGAATTAGATTAGGATTTGAGGTATAATGAAATTGAATTTATGTTAAAGAAAGGTGCTAATATAGTGATCTTGAAATGACAACAGAACTAGGATATATGATTGATAGTGAATGATAGTTTCTATTTTGATTTTGATGTGTGAAAGATGATGATTTGTGATTTGTCAAATGAATGATTTTTGAACTGTGTTTGGAAATGAATTTTATAAGGGATTGACACATGAATAAGGTAGAATTGAAGTGAAATTGATGGACTTTGGTAAAGGTGTGCTAGATAGAGTATGAAAGAGTAAAAATTGGAAGCAAAACAATGGTTATGGGATGAACCTTCGGTTTAGTCATCCCATGATTGTGGGATTTATAAGTCTCCTTCCTATGGTCATAGGAAGTACTCTGTAAGGTGACAAGATTGTTTTTGGGCAATTGTTGGACTATATAAGGTTAAGACACTTTATAATGGTGTAATTAGACTTGATTGAGGTTGAAATAAACCTAAAAAGTTACTTGATTAAGTGATTAAATGTTTGATAAGTTTAAGTTATTAATTGAGGTTATAAATAAGGAATGGAATGATTGATATCAATGTATTTGAATTTTGAGAAATATGAGTTGTTAACGGTGTAAAAATTTTCATTTGAATGCAAATGTGATTCAAAGGATATATGATTGAATGAGAATTGGGAAATTGTGTTAATATTTAATGCCTGGAAAGAATTGATGAATGTATGATTGATGAATTTAGGGTAATCAAACTTACCTAAAGCATAACATAACTGCAAACAAGTTATATACATGCTATGATGATGAATGAGCAAGATTTGTGAATAAGGATACATACCCGAGATAGTCAATTATGAACTCTGTGTGTGTAATGCAAGAAGATAGATATAAAAGTGATCGCCAACATCCAGACATTGTCGATTCACTAAGGTAATAACTTATTTGGAGCATATTGTGAGTTAACATAGATGTTTTCTCACTATAATTGAATTGTTTTGAATAACATCAATTACTGAAATTTTAAATAATATAATTGTGATAATTCCAGACATTATTGGTCTGAGGATCATGATATTCAGGAATGTATTGGAAGTGCTTACGGATTGTTTGTGAATGGAGAAAAGTGTACTCAACTAAATGTTGAATGCCGGACTTAGATCCGATGATTATGATAATTGACTGTGTACATTGAAAGAAAGTGATTAATAGCATATTATGTGGAATGTTGCATTCCAACACATGAATATACATGATCAAATAAAGGAGTTGTGACCGAAGTAACCAACATGAAAAGAACTTAAAGCTCAGAATGTGCACGAAGAGCCACAGACTCAACGATTAATGAGCTCGGTATCCATAATGCATACAGGACAATATCTAAAATGAGCCCGGTATCCACAACAGATACGGGACAGTTAAATAAGCACTCGGTCATAACAAAACAAAAATGAAAAGTGAGCCTCATGTGCCTTTGCATCTATATCTTTATATGTGTTCATAAGATTGATTGGAAAAAAATATTGACTTGTGTTGATATAATGATTTGTAAAGCTTTTGTACATGTTGAAGATATGAAGAATTGAGATAAATGATTAGATTATTCTAAAAAGACTATATGAAGCCTTTGTATTCATAATATGCTTGTTGAAATATGATGAGTAATATGATGTATATGGGATTTGAATTTGGATGAGGTGTTATACTAATTGAACTGTGTTTTATATATGAGATGTTTATGTTCTGTTTGAGTGAGCACATCGATGATGGTTCACTCATTGAGTTCACAAAACTCATCAAAATTGTAAAGTTGATTTTCAGGTACTAAGGAGACCTAGCTCCTCTAGCTAGTCTAGTTGAAGTAGCTTTTGCATTTAAACATGGTTCAGTGTCAGGATCAGTTGTAACTACAAATGTCTTAGTTATGTTGTATTAAGAATTGTATCTCTCAACTGTTGTAAAATGTACATAAGAATTTTAGAAATGAAATGATATTTGAGACTATATATGTTTTTAAATGAAATAGGACAAAATGATTGTGATTGAATATGATTGTGAATGAAATTGATTGTGATTGAATATGATTGTGAATGAAATGTATCAAAATGAAGATTTGAAATGCTTTTGATTTGAAATGATTAAAATATATGATGATTTGATATGTGATGCAAAATTTGGAAATACGACCATCTTAACATGCCCTTTTGTAGAGTATATTCCTGAATATTCTTCAGCTTGTTGGGCATATGCTCAACGAGAGCGGTGAGCCAGGTTTACTATATTACATGGGAATTTGTCATAGTATATGTCAAGTTACGTATTTGTCATAGTATATGTCAAGTTACATGCATCTCAAACATGACATACATTGTCATTTTCGAGTAATGTTCAATTAGGCATGTAGTGGCAACTGATCCCTAGTCTTAGTATCATTTAAATGAGTCACACACATGAACATTTGTTAAGAGTCTGCACTATTAGGAATAATGAGAAGAATGATGATCTGTCACAATATTAGAAAATGGAAATCTATAAATATTGTGATATAGGAGATACAATATGGTTAAGTATATTACACATTGATTCAATGTATTTGTATTTGTATTTGTATTTGTATTTGTGGTTATATCATTGAATATGAAATTATTGTTGTGTTATGGTTGTATACCTTTGAATTGATGTGGAAGTAAATATATTTTCATGGATTTGACGGAGAAAAGAATAGAGATGTAAGTAGAAGTGATGGGTTTTAAAGTGTGTAGAAAAAATTGAAAGGAAATCAAAATTTCTACTACCTTGAGAGTTTGAACTTGGAACTGAAAACATTGTTTAATTATCATGTTAAAAGTTTATGAATTAGTAAAATGTTATATTATTGGATTTGATATTAGAATTTCATGATGGTTATGTATGTTATATTTATAAATTGATTGAGATATTTATAAATTGATTGAGAACATACTTAAGTTAGATGAAATAAATGATAGAGATATATGTGGAAGTCCTCAAGGTTAAGTTAATCAGTTATTGTGAGTACACATTTAATAATGTGGTTACTTTGGTGAATGATGTTATTGAGCATATATGTGGTACATGCTTGGGTATGGTACAGGGAGTAATTTATGACATATTGAATGCTTTTAAATCTAAGACCCCATAGGTAAAATTCTGAGATGAATCAGAGTAGTGCAGTGGAACCATGGATTTATGTGAGTATATCGAAATGGTGACTACTAAGGATAGGTAACTTTTGTATGGTCATAGAATACTTAAATGTTCTCCAAAATCAATTGACGTCAAGGTATTATTAACTTAAGATATCAATTGAGGACTTTTCAAAAATAAATCTCTAAATAAGATGCAATGATCTTAATGGTACATATTAAGGCATAAGAGTAAATGTATATGCCTATCGTTTCACTGAGCTTTAGTGTATAGAACATTCTGATTATGTGAAACATAATGGTAATTGATCTTACTGAGAAATTATGAATGGCCTAAGATGAACATAGTTGGCTGATAAGGATTTCATGAATAGTACAGATCATTGAGGAAAGAAAATATTCTTTTTATGAGAACATTAATTGAATTGTATCATGTAGACCAAATTTTCTATTTTAGGAATGGATAAATATTGAATAAATCAAAAGTAAATATTGGTGTCATATAATTATGAAACTCAGGCACGAGAAGCTATATGGGAAACTAAAGAGAACATAAGTCAACATTACCCCCATCTATTGAATTATTCAATTAATAATTTCGAGGATGAAATGTCTTAAAGGAGGGGGGGGGGAGATTTGTAATATCCCGTCTCTTAAATTGTTGAAGGATTTCAAGTGTTAGACTATTGAGTCATATGAGTGACATCATAAAGAATGAATTTGGTACATTTATGCTTTGATTTTATGATTGTATCCATATGCATAATTGATTGGACCAAATTTATACTACAATTTAGGCCTGTTTTCTTTAGTAATTATGCATTTGTTGACTCCTGATCTAT
>JANZLC010000201.1:21725556-21741725 GCA_026413385.1 Erythroxylum gracilipes
TGAAAAGCAAGTTAGGGGGTAGTTATGAGGTTATGTTAGGGTTTTCAGCAAGGCTCATGTCTCAGGACGTTGGGCTCCGGAAATGGGGTCCAACATTAAGGGCACGAAACCCTAAACCTAGGAGCATACTACAAATAGAAGGAGAGGGTGCGGGTGAAAGGGGATACCCATTCTTTATTCTTCTCTCAAAACCAGAGACACTTTGGGAGGCTGATAGAGAGAAACAAGGGAAGAAGAGAAGAGAAATAGAGAGAGTCATTGAAGAAGAGAGAAATATAGCAGAGAGTTGGAAGCAAAGTAAGCCTTCGACCATTTGGTGAGAATAAGCTGAAGCAGAAGGTTAGCACTAATGCGGGAAGCTCGAGGAGGGCTGGAGACCACCGCATTTACACTTTTCCAATCCTTGTTTGCTTATTCTGTTCACTTGTTGCTTTGTTTCTTGTCATTACTGAACTTGTTACTTTCATAGCTTAACCGACTGTTATTTGTTATCTGATAAATGTAAATTGCATCGTATTTTAGGGCACAATTTGATATGTGTTTAGACATTACTTCAATCATTTAGTATGTGTTTAGGTTATAATTGTGTTAGTTTGTTAATTATTTACGTTTTAAGTGTTTTAAGGGTTAGTATAAGCTTTTGAGCTTAAATATTATGTTTTTTAAGTACCTTCACGTGTTTGTTAGTGTTTTAGGGTCAACATCAAAGAGCGGAGGAGTTTCAGAGACATTTGAGCCGAAACAATGGCCCATGATCATGGCAGACTCTTCAAGAATGGCCCACAATCTTGGACTGCAGGGCCACATTCGTGGCCTGCATCGGGCAGACACGCAGACTCTTATGATCTTCACGTTTTGAGGGACTTTTTGGACCTTTCGAACCCTGAAAAAGCCCTAGAGTTACCCAAAAAAATAAGTGACTATTTAAAGAACAACAAGAGAATAGAAGGGGGAGCTTTACATTTAGACACTCTTGGAAACCCTAAAGAGAGAGAAAAAGAAGAGAGAGAGAGAAGGAGGAGAGGAAGTAGGAGGAAGAAGAAGTAGATTATGACGCCACTGCTCCTCGGATTAGGTGGTATCCCGACACTATTGCCTTCCCTAATTGTCCAACGTAAGTTTCATTTTCTCTTCATTTCCTTTTTCATTTAAATGTATAAAGTTAAGATGGATTGTATGGAAATGGATTTCAGGTTGTTGATAATGTTCTAAACTCTCCCTCGGGATTTTACTTTGAGTTAATGTTGGTTTAGTTATTTTGTGTTTATTGGTTTGGGTGTTGTGAATGATTAATGTATTTGCATGTTTTGGTAAAAAACTGAGAGGGTGAGCTGGATAAAAATGATTATAACGGATTCATGAGAGTAAGGCGATCTAATTGATCACTTAATCAATATAGTCAGTAATTTCATGGAGAGAGATCCTGTATAAGACCCAATTGTTTATTAGAGAGCTTTAAAACTAATTAAAATTATGGGTAATATGTGAATTGAGAGATTGCAAGTTCGATAATTCGATTAGGGTTTACAATTTAGGTTTAATGGTTATAACTCGAGATATAGTAACCAATCCTATGACTATCTAGAACTGACACTCCATAAACACATAAATGGCTAGATTGCATTAATGATAGGTAAAACCTCCTCTCTCATAACTTGATTAACTCTCTTGATGGATTTCAATTGTGACCTGTGTAACTGCTTAGTTTAATTATGTTTTGTTGAAATTTCCATTTTACAATTCTTGAATCAATTTCTCGTATTTACTTTTCGTACTCACTTGTGTAGTTTTTATTTCTTTTTATTCTTTTCTCTGAGCCTTAGACAACTTAGGATTAGGCTAGTAGCCTCCTCGTGGGATTGACCCTTCAAGACTAAAAAGTACGACCCGTGCACGTGCAGTTATTGAGGGTTTTATAAATTGTAATATTTACTCAACATTATATTTTCATAGTTCATTCGGTTATTTACTTGGTTTACCACTTAAATACTTTACTTATACTGATGGAGATGGGATTGAAGTGTATAATGATGATGATTCTAGTGATATCCATGATGGGCTGATCTCTTTTTCTTGATAATTAATGTAGCTATTTTAGTTGACTATGCATGATTAAGTTATGGATTCGTTGTCTTATTTATTTCTATAGTTTTTGAGCTGAATGGCCAAATTTTGCATCATTTTTAGTATTAAATAAAGGACTGAGAGGAGAAGTTTAATAGTAATTGAGAAACTATGGACGCGTAGGTTAAGAACTAGAAATATATTAACTTAAGTGTTAATTAGTAGTCGGATTTTTATAATTAATTCGGGTGATAACTTGTCGAATACAAAAGTTAGATTAGTTAATTAGTCGAGTTGATCTTAGGGCCAAACTGTTAATTTTGGTAAGACAACTGTCCAATCATTTATCCTTAATTATGCATAGGATATTAAATTAGTGAAATTAATTCTCAAGAGTTTTCTACTTCGATTTCTATTCGTTTTTGCTTCCATTTGATTTCGTTTACTTTTTAATCTATTGCGTGATTTGATTTAAAGTCTTTTACTCAACAAATCAAAATGGAGTGTTTAAGATTGCATTTATTTTTGTTTTTGTTCAAAATTTAATTTAAGTGAACCAATTTTACCTCCGTGGGAGACGACCCTAGGTAATCACTACAGCTTCCTCTTATACTTGCGAGTAGGATAGTCTAGGTCTTTTTAGAACTTTTTGGCCACAATAGTAAGTCATAATAGTATTTCAACAAAAAATAACAAAAAAATGTGTTTCCTTTTTGTAGAAAAATATAAACTAGGAAGATAAATTTGATAAAATCTTGTTCAATTTATGAAACCAAGTGAATGACATAATCAAAGAAAAATAGAAACAATGACATACTTGAAGAAAAATATTGTAAATGAGAGAATAGAAAAACAATTAAAAAATTAAAAAAATGTTTATATGAAATTATTGAAGTGAAATATGTGTTATTACCCAACGCCTTTTGAAATAGTAAACAGCACATTGTAGATTTTTCCTATGAAAAGATTTCAATAAAAGACAAATTCCTACTAAAGTTCATCCCATTCAATTGAATAAAGATTTACAGAAATTTTGAAAACAAGATATCAATAATTTGTTAAGAAAAGGATAATCTTTCCATCCAGGTCTCCCTAAAGTTTATATGAATAGAAACTCTAGAAAAGATGAAACTTAGCCTCTTCTAAAACAAAGGCACGATAACATTAATTGAGAGAACTTAAAAATTTAGCAATAAATTTCCTAATCAGATATTTGACAAAAAATAATTGCAATGATGTTTTGGAAGCCTAAACTATGATGTAGATTTCTGTCCTAAACTAAATAGGCTATGAAAAATACACTAATGATAGGTTGAGGAACAGCAAACCCTTGAACAGAAATAAAAAAAATACACTAGACTATTAACACAATTAAAGAAAAGGTGAAAGATATTTCTATACTCCATATAACTGACCCAGTGCATTCAAAATTGTAGTAACTAATGCTTTTGATCAAGGATATGAAAGTACCCTAAAGCAAAAGGTTGAAGACAAAGGGCAAATCGTTCGATACCTTTTGAGATATTGGAACCTAACAAAAGGCAACTTTCAAATACTAAAAAGGAAACTTTATACATTTTGTGCATTTAAACATTTCAATGTAATTTACTGAATCAAAGATTTCTTCTCTATATTGATTGTAAGTCTATTAAAGAATTTTTGTTAAAGGATGTTCAAAAAATTGCATTAAAACAAACTTTTGCTATATGGCAAAAAATTTTGACTTTTTTTATTTTGATATTAAATTTATTAAAGTTGAGGCAAATTTCGTCCATGAATTCCTAACCCAAGAATTTATACAATCTAGAGAAGCCACTTCTTATCCCAAAATTAACAAAAGCCTAAAAGCCAATAAATCCTATCTCCTTCAAAGCTCACGGCTAAAAATCTACTGAAAACATGGGAAGAAATATTAGAAGAAGAAAAACTATTCCCATTCTTTCAAAAGCCTAAGGTGAGACCTCAATGTCTTCATCATCAAAAATCAAAAAAAATTATTGGTTGTAGCATTTTTCAACGACCACAAAGTTATCAATAACTCTGAAGGACTCTTTGAAAAAAGCCCTCAAAAATATATTTTATAAAAAATGGTAGCTGAAAATGCAACCAAAAAAATTGTTTATATGAGCTATAAATTTAAAAGAAGTTTTAGCAACAAGGATTAAAAAAGATTTCCAAATTTCAAAGTAAAATTCCAAACAATTATTTAGACCAAAAAAAAATTCTCAAAACATTTTAACTACTGAATATGGGTTTATAAGGAAAATCCTTTAAAAGTGATTAACAATATTTTAATTTCCCCAAAGGTTGACACTATAAGCCCTGGGACCTTTCTTCGTTGCTCTTATGCTTTTGGTGAGTTGGTATTATTAGGAATAAAAATATTTAGATTACGATTCTGATAAAATCATACTATATAATTCTATTTAGTTAATATGTAGATTGATCTTGATTCATAAGATAATTTTTTATTGTTAATCATTTTAATATCTTAATCTAAATCTAATATAAGGTCGAGTCCATAGTAAAAATAAAATGAACCGAACACATTTAGCTTGATCTATTGACAATTTCGATAGTGAATGCCCAACTATTAGTTTTTCTATATTGATCACTATCGTTAGACTTTTATTTTATCTTTTGCTTAATTTGTCTTGTGTAAATTTTTTGACTTTAATCAGCTGTGACCAAGGAAATGCACTCCATTAATTATAAATTGAAGCGATTATTGATGATTGTTGCAATATATTGTGTACTTGATAGCAGATTCGAAGTTTGAGTTCAGTAATATAAGGTGAAATGTGTTACTAATAGGATGCGTATAAAAAGATTGACAAACAACTTGGATTCAAGAATGAAATGGTGTTTCATCTAACCCACTTCCTTTCATAGTTTAATAACATTAACTTGGTTGTGGAATTGGGTTGTCAGCAGCCACAGAGAAAGAAAGCAAATCGACAACCTCTGGCTCTAACCAATGCTCTACATGTACCTATACCATACGCAATAGTGTATTACAAACATATCACCGAATGAGGTTTATCCCTTATAATTAAGCGACGCTGATGTCAGAAATATTATAAAAATATTATGGAGAAATGAGTATTTATTTAAAGGAAGATAATATGTCACTACCATAAAAAGAAAAAAGATGCACTAGTGGAATATGCATAAAGTTTTTGTTTCTCCTTTTCTAAGGATTTATAGTACACTTGAATGGAAAAGTGACCTAGAAAGGCTTCCAAAGTCTACACGATCCAATCCTTCGACGTGGAGCACTTATAGCAAGTAACAAGAACAAGTAATAGACGTTCTGTCCGCATATTATATTGCGATTCAGTTAGGCGAAGGCGTCGGTTGTGTATTCCTGACCCCTGCTGTAACGCTAGGGTCATTTTCTCTACGAGTCCGTCCCTCCTCAGGTACAAGCGTATGTTGCTTATTAGAAAGAGGAGCATATATTCATACGAAAATGCAATTCAGACCTCAATTTAGGATATGAGGTCCAATAAAATAATCAATTGTGTATTTGTTAAGTGACCGTTTCATCATAATAGTTTAAGCTCTTGTGTGAAGTTAACTTAATTGGTTTTATATATTCACTAACACACCCCCTCAAGTGAAAGCCCTTTGGGTTTAAAACTTGCACAAGCTCACTCTACCTTGTGCTGAATAATAGGTGGGTGGTATGATTTGAACTCACGACCACTTGGTCATAAAGGCTTTGATATCATTTTAAGTAACCGTTTCACCACAATAGCTTAAGCTGTTGTATGAGGCCAACTTAATTGGTTTTATATATTCACTAACAGTATTTCATAAATTAAAATTTAAAACTTTATTTTATAATATTAACTAAAATATAAAGATATCAATCGACTAACATAAAATTTAATTTATCGTTAATTTTAATAAACAAAATATGTCACAAAATTAATTTATCATTAATTTTATAATCATGTTTAATAGTAATTAATTTTGAATTATTATTTTAATTAAAACATAAGAATGAATTTATTAAAAGTTTTAAAAGTGCAATGACTTGAATTTGTACGCTAACTTGAACGGGCCGAACTAGGTGTTATAAAGGTCACTTTGGAGACTCGAACTTTCACCCGAAATTTTTCGCTCACACTTTTTGTACGACAATCTCACTTAGATCCGTTAAAGTAAGACTCAGCCTTTCCTAACCCTCGAGGTGTTTACACTCGAAGAAACAATTGGAAGCAACAAAAATATAGACAACAAGGAAAACACAGAGATACGGTCAAAAGACCAATTTTATAAACTTTCACTCAAAAGAATACAAAGAATGTTCTCTCTGAAAACTCACTCCCTCTGAATGAATTCCAAGAGCAAAGCTCGAATGAGCTATATATAGGCATCCAACTTAGAGTCACAGATTTCTACTAAATCTGAACTACCTAAAATTACGTTTATCTCTATCAGATAAGATCTCATGAACCAATTGGATGACACCTCATAAGATTCTAACTGATAAGATAGAATCTAACAATATAACATAAAGATAGAGTTTACATTTATCTAGAATACTAACATCCTTATCCACGAAGATCTCCACTATATTTAGATGTTGAGTTTTACTGTAACTCTAACTCCCAGTATTCGCCACATCATCCAAGATCTCCCCGCGATCTCTATCCGCTGATGATGCAATGTGATCTCACCGAAGCCCACTAGCACATTGGCTTGATCCAATGCTTCCCACAATAAGTCCGTTAGTCCTAACCTGGGTCGAGTCAATCTCCACAAGGTCCGAGACTCTACCAAAATTTGTACCAAGTCTAATCCCACTCGCCCATCAATGTACGTCCATGGATAAGTTCATTTTCCATGATCCAGCTTACTCATGGTGCAATCTCGGATCTCGCATGACTTTGCCTTGTTCCCTCATCAACACGCCTTCCTCGTGTTAACTTACGTGCAAGTATTGGCCAAGGCTCGCCAACACTCGCACGGTCCCGCAGTCTGAATTTAGGGGTCTAACACTAGGTGCTTTATACCAATGAGATTAACGAAAAGAGTTGACGTTAAATTAATCTTTAAGAATCTAATTCATTCACCTTGATCCAATTTATATAGTATAGTACTAATTTTATCGTATTAATCTGCTAGTCAAGCTTGCCCTTGTATCCACATTCTTCCCAACAAGAACAGGCTAATTAAATCTAAACATAACAAGTAAACGGGTATCTCGTTAACTCTAAATTCTCTTATAATCGATCCACACGTGTCCCTCAATCTCACTATTAAAATTTCCCCCAAAAGGGACATGCATTTCTACGCTGACCGCCCAAGTTAGGTACATTTTTTTCATAACAGTAAAATATCGCCATGGATCCGACGTCGCAAAGAACATATATGGGTTAAAAAGGAAAAAGTAAAAAGCATTGGAAACAAGATTGAATTGGTTCCACAGTCCACACTGTTTCTCCATCAGCAGATCCCACTAACGCCTGTTAGTTAGTCCCTTACACTGTATAAAACAACTTGGTAATAGTACCATAGCACCTTCGGCCTAATGCTTTTTTTAGTGAATAATATTCTGGCTATACACGTGTTTGACTCTGGAGGTACCAAAGGGCTCGTGACTTTGTGGTGGATTTCCCAACTAAGCACGATGTGATTTAATTAGGGAATCCCTGTTTTACGGTACATAAGAGATTGGTATTTACATGTATACATGTCGAAGATGTTTAGAAGGAGAGGGTGATTAAATATTGCTTATGATTGGTTGGTAGGACCGCTGAAACTGATTGACTGATAATTTTCAGCCATAATTTTTTTAATTTGAGACCACACTGGATTTGCGTTCATAGATATTGCTTCTTTTGGCTATATGGTTTGACCAAATCTTTTAATTTTTTTTTTGAAATGGAAATGATGCATTTAAGTTATATTAGCAGTTTCAAAAAGTAAAGCATCATTAAAAAAAAGATGGTGGGCATATCTCTCATTCTAAATCAGGCATAGAATCAGCAGTACGGACAATACTATGAGCCGCTTGGTTTGCTGATTTGCGAATAAATTGAATAGTCATTTCTGGCAACAAAGATAAAAAGTGCTTGCAATCTTAGACAATAGCACCAAAATAAGAGAAGTCCAAAGTATCAGACTGTAAAGAATTGATTAAAAGTAACGAATCAGACTCCATAATATTACACCGCGCCTGAGTACGTTTCAGCCAACTAAGAGCTTCTCGCAAAGTCAGTGCTTCGCCGAAAGCAGGATCTCTCATACCTGGAATGGTCATCATCTTTCCCATCACACCTCGTCCATCTAAGCCCTGCATAATCATACCCATACCAAATAGCTGCTGCCCAACTATCACTGAGATATTAACATTACATTTATAACACCCCGCTGGCGGAGGACTCCAGATAATAATAGGATTGGGTGAAGTTGGAACCGCAGGAAGAACATGAGCCGCCTGCCATTCCCGTAGGTGTTGTCTGCTGCGCTACAGGATATGTTGTGGAGATGAAGAAGATTTGTTCCAAACCACCTCTTTCTATTCAACCATAACCCTAAATGTTATTTCTTTCTTCATGGAATTTTCACATTTTATTATACATATTTTTTAGGAGCTCATTTATTTCCACCAAAGATTCTAACGTTAATTCAATCGCTAGAAAACAAAACAAATATATAGGCGGCGATATGCAGGCTAAGATAGGTTTTGTCACTCTTTGTTAACACTGTAATTCCTCTTAACATATGTATGTTTATTAGTTTAACATTTAATTAGCGCTTTTAAAAAATGGATTTGGAAGTTAAATTGATATAATAAAAGAAAATTTTAATTCATATTAGACTATTAAAAAAATAATTAAATGTTAAATAAATTGAAGAATTTAAAATATGGTCGAAAGATATTGCCTTTATTTTAAATTATAAAAATTAATTAGTTTGTAAAAATCAACCAAATAATTAGTAAACTAATTGATAATAAATTAATCCGAAAAAATAGAAATCAACTTAAAAAGTTTAACCACTTCAAAAAAAATATAACTTAATTAAATTGGGCTGCCAAATAAGTATGAAAGAATGTGGTGTTTCTTTTCTTTATTTTTTTTTTTAAAAATATTTCCATGTCATGAAGTCAAAAGCCCCATCCGCCTTGGGGAGTGCGGGCCTATTAATCGTGGAAGATGAGTTTGCAATTAATGGGTGAACATGCTTGAGGGCAAAAACTTTGAATAGCCAATGGTTATAACTTATAAGTGCTTTCCCACCTCATCTAACGGGAATATTCCATGGGTGGATGCTCTTCCCAAATTTTAATCTCTCTCTCTCTTTCTATCCAGCGGATAAAATTAGTTTTATATTTTAATAAGTATGGTTAAGCATTTCAGAACTCTGATACCTTCAAATGATTCCCATGCCAAGAATTGGGACTTGATCAGGAGCATAGCATTCATTGTGGGTTCCATTCTAGCATACCTACAACATTTGGTCTTGTAAAATTTATTAGATTTTTTAAATTGTACAACCTAAGTATAAAATTATAGATAAATATACATCAATTTAATATTTATTTTAACATAATTTTATTGTATATAAATAGAATTTATATGTTGTACATGATTAAATACACAATTTTTATTTTATAGGAATTAATACATAAAGTTAAGATGCTCGCCAGTAATTTGGATTTTTAAAAAAATTACATAAATAATATGAAAAATAACTTACTTTTTAAAATTTTGTATTTTCCTAGACAAACTTTTATATTATCACTAGTGAATATTGTCCTGTAAAGTTATTTACTGGCTTACCAAAAAAAAATATTATCCTGTAAAGTTTAGTTTCATAAACTTCATTTTTTATTAGAAGGACGTCACGTCAATTATTTTTCCTTCATGATATATAATTTTTTAGTTATATAATTATGTTTGTTTGTACGAAAAAATAAAAATAATTTGCAATTTGTCAAAAGAAACAAATCTAAAATTAAAGAGTTTTATAACATACATATTTGATTCATGTTAATTATGAGTATATAAATTTTATTAATAATCAGATCAATGGTATTGATTTAAAAGGTCTATAATTAAGACATATTTAACTATTTAATAACTATACTATAAGATATGATAGTAACTCCGTTAATTTGAAGGCAAGAGTTACAATTCATTTACTAATTTAAAAGGAACCAATAGTAATAATTTTTACATAATTGCTGTTGGCTTGCTAACGTTTCTTTCTTCTTTATTATCAATTTTAAAATAAACATTTTAAAGTGATAATGGTTATAATTAGTGTTTAAAAGATTGAGTCCCCTAACCAAAAAAAAGTTAAATTAAATTAGGTCCAATATTTTCTGATTGCATCATGTTAGTGTTTTTGTCTGTCAATCTTAATGATAATGCTCTAATCCTTCTATTATTTCTAAGATGACATTCCATATGGAATATGATATGAATTGAAAATTTTAAAATTCTTGTCGTGTCTTTAGAAATTTCCTAACCTAAACCTTAAAATGGAACCCTTTAATTCTAAAAATGTCTATTTCTTAAATTTTGTAAACTCCAAACTAATTTAGTCCCAAATTTTGTTAACCTTAAATTAATTTAAAGATACAAAAAATAAATAGAAATGATAAAAATAAATTATGATAAAAATAACCCAAAGAAAATGAAAAAAATTACGAACAATAATTGAAAGTGACACAATTAACCTAATAAGCAGATATAAAAACATAATTGAACTAAAAAAACATAAAGATATCAATAATAATGTACTTTTGAGATTTTGATTATTATTTTATATAAAAATTAAAATAAAATTTAAGAATGGTCATTATTTTTATGTATAATGACCATTCTTTTAGTTCCCATTCATCTTAGTTAGCTCCATTGTATTTTGAACTTGAACATCCTTCCAAGATCTAACTTTATATTAGTATTTAATGGCTTCAATAAGCGGGACTCTTCCCACCTATAGTTCCTTGCTATTAAAGGATTTTTTTATTTTTAACTAACTACCTGTTTTCTTTTTTTCTCTTTCAACATGGCATCCTAAGATAAACTTATTGCTAACTTAGATCTTTTGAACTCTCCACCTTTTTCTCCTCTTCCCTCTTGTGCAATCCCCATTTCTTTGACTTTCAAGGTCAATACTCCTTCTTCCTTTGCATCTATTTCCACCTTTTTCCTCAGCTCGTCTTAGTAGGCTCATGCTATTTTTAAGTAGAACCCTCTTTAATCTTTTGATTCCTATATTAGAGCTTATAAGACCATTACTTTGACTACTATAAGCCTTAATCTTCTAATTGCCAAGCTCATTTGGCGTCAAATTTTGATGAGCTTCAATATATTACTTTTACAAAATTAGATGTTATCAACATAGTTTCTCCTCCAATGGATATCTTAAAAACTAATGCTTCCAAATATTTAGCTTCTTTGGTTAGTTTTTTTATGGATAAAAGACCTATTTTGTTGGACCCCGAACTTTTTGTGAAAGATTAGAACTATTGAATAAGAAATTTTGGTGATTAGTCACGAGTTAAGAACAAATGAATGAAAATTCTTGAAGCAAGAATTTATAGACAAGAGTAAAGGAGGGAATGAGAAATGTGGATAGATTCATGATTTGCTATGGTGTTTTTGGTGGATAAAAGATTTTTGAAATAAAAAGAATTAAGGTGAAAGTTATAAGTGAAATGAAAGTAAAAATGAAGTTGAATTTGTGTAGTAAATTGATGAAGAATATGTACATATATATATGTATATTTTGTTTGGGTGTTTATGATTAGACATGGATTATAATTTTCTTCATGAAGGACATTGATTTGAAATAAAGTTGAGAATGAAGAGTAAATGCAGTAGAAAAAGGTGATCATAGTATGAGTTGTATTAAGGATAGATTTTGACATAAAGAGTTGATCTGGAAAATGTTCACTGAGTATGCTTTAGTCTTTTAGCCACAACGTTTTCTCTAGTTGTCCAAACGAGATGAATCTTGGCTACATTTCTTATGAAGACATTGAATTTCAATTCTATCTTTAAGAGTCTTAAAATTTGTCATGAAGTTAAGAATTGGGTGTAGTACATTGGAAGATGAATGTAAAATTTGTGCTCTAACTTTGGGAGAAAATCTAGATTAATTTAGATAGATTTTGGCAAAGTGTCTTCTTGGAAGTTGTAGATGATCTTTCTAGCTTTCCAATGATATAAAGTTTGTAAGTTTTGGATATCACAGTGGAAAGTTATGATCATTTGAAGTTTGTGTTGCTACATAGGGGGAACTTTTGGGATAGCTACATTGATTTGAAATTTTAACCTTTATAGAGGCAAAAATTGTTTATGAGCTCTTGATGGAGGTTGTAGGTCTAGAAGTCTTCTTTAAAACAGTCTAAGAATGACCTTAATCTGATATTTGTAGTGAAAGTTATGACCTTTTTACTATATTGTCTTAGTTTAGCCAACTTCATCTTAGTATGACATCATCTTCGTCTTAGTATGACATCAACTTCGTCTTAGTTTGGCCAACTTCGTCTTAGCATGACGTCAGCTTCGTCTTAGTATGACATCAGCATCAGCTTCATCTTAGTTTGGCCAACTTCGTCTTAGTATGACGTCAGTCTCGTCTTAGTTTGGCCAACTTCGTCTTAATATGACGTCATCTTCGTCTTAGTATGATGTTAGCTTCGTCTTAGTTTGGCCAACTTCGTCTTAGTATGACGTCATCTTCGTTTTAGTATGACGTCAACATTGTCTTAGTTTGACTTTTGCTTCGTCTTAGTTTGACCTTTTGCTTCCTTCTTCTGCCCCATTTTTAACCCTTTTAGAAGCCGAATCTTACTTTGAGGCCTTCATGAAAGTTGTAGATCTTGAAGTCCTCTTTCCAACCATATAAAGAACACCTTAATCCGATATTTTAGGGGAAGTTATGGCAATTTTCTCAACCTTGTATTGTCTGATGATGTCGTCTTCATCTTAAAATGATGTCATATCATCTGTTCCTATTTTTGACCTTGTAGATGATAGAATTTGCTTCCAATGTCTCATGAAAGTTGTAGAGCTTGAAGTTCTCTTTCAAACATTGCAAAGAACACTCTAATCTGATGTCCATAGTGAAAGTTATACTAATTGTCCCAAGATAGGTTGATTGAAGATAAAACCTTGTTTGATTCTTTCGGCTATAACTTTGTCCTCCAACCTCCAAATGACTTAATTCTTGAACCATTGGACTCGTAAGACATTGATCCACATCTCCAAAAAAAATCACAGCTATCTGAAATAAATTTGGAAATATTAAGTAAAAAAAGGAGGGACGGGTACAATGAGTGTACTCTTAAGTATTATGAACTGGTGTTATTCCACTGAATATACTTCAGTGTTTTGATGATATCTTGATCTGTAGAAATCCAAATGTGATGATTTCTAATTTGTGGTAAACTAGAGACCTGCAGCTACAAATGGTATGAAGAAATGAGAATCAAATTTAGTCTTTAGGATATTTAAATTTTAGATGGAAATTGTGCATAGTGTATTGTTTTGGATAAGAGCAGTCCAAAAATATTTGAAGTATATCTTTTGAATCACTGAACCAAATTGAATGATTTCGGGGTTATTAGAAACTTAAGACAATGGGGGAAATTTTCTAAAAGAAAGTGTTATGTCAGAATGTTCAAGGATATTTGTGGCAAGACACTTAAGTTTAAAAGAACATAAGATTATGAGGAAGGGTGAAATGGACTTTTTGGACTCATTAAGGGCATAATTGGGAGAAGAAGTATTATCTTGCTTATAAGTAAAGGAGAAAATGTGAATGAGAAGATTCTAGAGAAGCAACATGTGTGAATGAGAAAAGAGATAAGAGAGAGAGACTTGAAAAAGAATGAAAGAGAGAAAGAAGAGAAAACAAGCTAGGGTTTTAATTTCTTTAGCCTTCAAGAGAGATTTTGAAGCTGTTCAAGTAAGGA
Organism: Erythroxylum gracilipes; assembly: GCA_026413385.1. Taxonomy (NCBI): domain Eukaryota; kingdom Viridiplantae; phylum Streptophyta; class Magnoliopsida; order Malpighiales; family Erythroxylaceae; genus Erythroxylum; species Erythroxylum gracilipes. Next base: position 21,739,571 of record JANZLC010000201.1, read on the forward strand.
AACAAGTAGAGGAAGAGAAGAGCTTCCCTTTGAGCTTAGGATCCCCTCATTTGGTAAAGAATGAAGGGATCAAGAGGGAAAAGAGGAATAAGAGAAAGAATCTTTGATACCTCAGGTTGTTTGCAAAGAGAAGAGGCATTGTGAGCAAGTCAAGCCTTTAAGCAAGGAAATTAAGGAGGGTACATGTTTATAATAGAATCAATAAGCCACTACTGTTTTCGTTAAATCAAAGAAGTTTTCTGATTTCAATTGCATCATAAGTGTTGCATATATTGTTATGAATGATTTGAGATTTTTTTTTGATTCGGTATATGAACTTTTTGATGAATTTCAAAATAAAGATGGAAATGCATTGAAACATTTTATGTTATGCGTTGAAAAATGTCATGGCATCTTGTATAAGTGATCAAGAGAAAGTATGAGCATTTGATAAAATTATTTTGAGCATGCTTATGTGCTTCTGTTTAGGCTAGAGTGGAACCATTCTGTTCGTCACGTGCACGTCGACAAGAGCCTTCTCCCGGCTACCCGCTTGTGGCATATATGCTTCGAAATGGACTCATTCTGTTTATAAGGTAAACTTCGATTTCTTTATTTTGTTTCATGGAACCCTCGAGCCATTTGATGTGCATTGCATCTATGGATTGTCAAGTTAATGCATTCATGTTTTGTAAGTTGTGAATTTTGACTGCATGACAAGAATTTTGAAAAGCAAGCATTTTTACGATTTAATAGGATATTTTCTAAGACAAGTAAAACGCTTCAAGATTTATACTTATCTTTTTATTATAAACTATTACCCACGAGCTGTTAAGCTCATCCCCCTCTCTGTCCCATCCTCAGGTTATAGCTAGAATATCAAGTGCTCGAGAACCTAAAGGAATTGTTTCTTTTGCTATTTTGTAGTTCTTGTAACTTTTGTAATTTGAGATTTCAGATTATGAAGTATTGTAGCTTGAAACCCCATTATAGTTTTGCAAAACTCTTTGTTTGAGGGTATCGAAGTGTGAATGATGAATATTAGTTGTAAGTAATGTATTAAAGAGTATGATTATATTGTTTCCCTCGTAATGTGGTATCAAAGCCAAGAAGATAAATCGATGTTATTCAAGAAATTCCATCGGATTAAGCTCACATTTAGTATCCGAAGTTGGGCTCCGGAAACGGCACCCAACATATTTATTTGGTTAAGAATGCTTGGACTCAAAATTAGTGTAAGAATGCAAGAAGTTCTAATCAATAAGGAAGATCTCTTTATCATTAAGTTTAAATTAGAAGCTTGTATGCAAAGTATTCTTAAAGCTAGTCTTTGGCATATCAATAATAAACTTTCTTTTTACAAAAGTAAAGACATGATCTTACATATGGATAAACTAAGAATGAAGCATGTTCCAATTTGGATCAATATCCATAATAGCCCTCAAGAATATTGGTCAAATTTTGGTTTAACCTATATATATGGATGAAGCCATAACATCTATAAAGAGAATTGGATATGCAATAGTATGTATGAAGACTAAGATAGATTAAGAATAACCTAATACAATCTCAGTTATACTGCTAAACAAAGATGAGAATATAGTAGGAAGTTGTGTGGCTGTTACTTATCAATGGAAGCCATCTTTGAATCACCAGAAGAAGAGATGGAGACTATTATAAGTTAATGAGACTAGAAGACCTTAATCAAAATGATGTGTTGGACAATTACAATACTAGATATAATTGCAAGGATAAATTCATAATCATAATAACTAATAAGGAATCCATTGTTACTCCACCATCTCTGCAGGGAGACGTAATGACACAAAAACATGATAGTTCCATAAAAGTTGTTCAAGTAATCAATTCTCCCAATTAGAAATTTGACAATATTGAGGGAGTAACTTAAGATAGATAATATTTAATAATGCTAAACAACAACACTAAATAATAAATTTTCACTTATATTGTTGGACCCCGAACTTTCGGTGGAAATTAGAAATATGAAAATGAATTTTAAATGAGTGTTTTTGTATATGAATTGTGTTATAGAAGTTTTTATGCCTTAAGAAAATTAATGAGAAAAAGAATTGATAAGATTTGATGACTTTGAGGTTTTGAGGAAATATGTGTGTGTTATGACATTTAGAGTGAATATTTGGAGTTAATGAAAGTT
>JANZLC010000201.1:21741825-21758569 GCA_026413385.1 Erythroxylum gracilipes
CTATTTTTATAGAGTGAGTAAAAACTAGGTTGAGATGGAGAAATTGGTTAGAGAATTGAAAATGCTCTATTTTCACAGTCATAAGTAACTAAGATCCACCCATTGTAATTGAGCTTGGCAATTACTCAATGTTTTTTAATTATTTTCCAAAAACTAATGGATCTTTTTAAGTCAATTTTCTTTAACCTTATTCTTAACGAGACTTATAAAAGTTGGTTTGTTACTATACAAAATGTCACAGATGCTTGTTATTTGGAATGATAATTTATGACCATTATATTCTAAATAAAAGAGAACATATTAAAGACTAGAAGAGGAGTTAGTGAAGACATTTTTTTTGGGATTCCTTCCAACATTTTTCTTAGTAGCTAGTGCTGAGCTATTAATAGATAATGAATCAATAGATTTTTTTTTTGCCAGGGATTACCTATGTAGAGATTTGCTCAATTCCGTTCTAGTTAAGAGAAGTCTTAAGATCTATATTTGAATCCTTCACCCTTTTACAAATAGGTTTATATTCATACAATCAGTCATATGAGTCTTAATGTATGATAACTTAACTAGTTTCATAGGAAAGTTTTTCCTTTTCCTTCTGGGAATTTGTCTGAGTCATTTCTCAAAAGTTTCAAATCACTAATATGGAATACCTTACTTATAGGTTTTTCTCCCTTGAATAGAGTGGATTTAGAAGGCTTCTATTGGTATTTTACATAGATATCTACTTGAATTAGTCTACCTCATCATTTAGTCTTCCCTTATTATCATCCTTAGCGATGGTCTAAGTCGAAGCCTAATCTCAACCTAAAGCTTGGTTAGACTCATATTGTCAATAAAACAATATTTTTCTGGTATAAATGGCTAAAATATTATTATTTTGGTATAAGTGATTAAGCATTTTAGGGAGGGATTCAAGTTGGCCCTCCAAGTTTAAGCCTAATCTAAATCTCGATCAACCTAAGTTTAACCTGTTGACTTTGAGTTAGATCGGTCTCTTTTTTCATCTTTAATTTTAATGTTTTAGGTAAGTCTTGGTCCATTCCTACTTTAATACATACTTTGGTGTAAGTAATATTATGAAATTTTCACCTAAATAGGAACATATTTCAATTTAAGTCTTTTCATATCAAGACCTAGAAGTAATTTTTGGAGTAGCATCAATTTACCATTGATGTTATAGCATTCTAGTTCAACAACCTTCATCAAGTTTGTTTGCCACTGAACATGAAGAGGAAAAGATCATCTTCATTGATAAAGGTACTGTTCAAACCATGTTTTTGTCAGTTTTTGTAAGCCAAGTTCTGCACCAAAGGGAATACTAATTTTTATCCACCAAATAACCAAGTAAGGTTGGTCACCATTTGGTAGCACTATCTCTCAACACTTCAACTAGAATGGAGATAATAATGGGAACTTTGCTAGCAAAATGAGAAAAGAAGTTTAAGTTATCATAGGGAGAGATATCTACAATGACTTTATACCAAGAAAGTTTGGAAGTAGAAGAGGAAGGTCCTTCTTGAGGAGTTGGAGGAGGATAAGAAAAAGGGGAGGAGCTTAAAGGTATGAGGAATGGAGAAGAAAGAGGGGACTAAAAAGTTAGGTTGGTGACCAAGTTGGGAGGATTAACAATTAAAAGAATCAGATAAGGAAAATCAAAATAGGGCGAGTTGTAAATAAATGAGGAAGATGATAATGGAGAGCTTTGGAAGAGAAATGATACTATGAGAGGAGAAGGAGATTCAATAGGCAAAAGAGGAAGAGAGGAGACCATTAGACCTGGAAGAATTATTGAACTTATAAAAGCGAGAGTAGACATAATAATAAGAGAAGAAGAGCCATTACCAAAAAAAGAAGAAAATTAAGGTTTTAGTTATGCAGGATATGATAAGGAACAAAAACATGTAAATTAACTATAAACATTGAGAAATATCAAATAAATTACAAATTAACAATATTTTATGCCTAACTTTGTTTTTTCTTATTTGTTATATTTTCTTTCTTCTAGTTCATTTCTATCCAATTAATTTTTCTTAACTAGAATTTAGTAATTGTACATATCTTGAATATGTTATTTGCTATCATTTTTACTCTTTCAAATAGTTTTTTAATGGTTGCAAAATTCATGACGTGAATCATGTTTTAGTTTGTTTTAATTAACTTGACTTGTAGCAAATACTCCACATTGAATGTTTATAGGAATTTGAATTAACAATTTATATTTCTCCTCTGATTCACTAATCTAGGGCTTTAGTACTTAAATCGCATTTAACTTAAATAAAAAAGGAGGTTCTAGGCAATTTTTTTTTTAAGAAAAAGTATTCTATGTCCTCATAAAGTATATTCCTTGAAAATATAGCCAACTTTTAGAAATAAAAAGAGAGAATGTTTTCCAATGCCACATTTTGTTCACAGAGTTTATAATGATTCAAACACTATTTAAACGAACAAGCTTTATGCACCACAAATTTCATATTGTGATCATGCTAAATCTTAATTAATTATTTTATTATAGATAAGAGGATAAACTTTCATTTTCCATTTTAGTACCTGAAAATATTAAAAAGCAATATAGTAGGCTTGGGCTCAATGTTATACTGGATGAGTTTTGCGTAACTGAATTCCGCTTTGTTTGGTCCAAAAGTGTTGTGCCTTTTAAATGAAAAAACATGAAGGTCATCCCATCCACCGATACTAACATTTCAATGATGTATGTGTCGAGTCTTTTGCACTAACTTTATGTTAAATGGAAAATCCATGATATTTATAGAAACCAAATGACACATTTGTGTTCCATTATCAACAAGCAGCTCCACTTACAATTTCCTCTATCTCTCTCTCTCTTTTTTCGTGATCGAACGTATTTTGTTTATAAATATAAACCTCTCTAATCCTTCTCACCGAGCTTCTCCAAACCTCCTCCTCACCACACATCGAGCCTTTCTCTTCAAAGAAAAAGGCAAAGACCAAAGAAATGGTGAAGTTCTCAAAGGAGCTTGAAGCTCAACTTATCCCAGAATGGAAAGATGCGTTTGTCAACTACAGGCAGCTCAAGAAGCAGATTAAGAAGATCAAGCTCTCCACAAAACCAATACACTCACAAGATATTGGCTCTCCTGATTTTGGTCGATCCATTTTCGACTCCATTTGCTTCCTCGCCAACAACTTCTCCGTCAAGTTCTTCAATCCTCACACCGTTCATCAAACCCAGATCATTAAGGTACTTAACTTAGTAAAAGCATGCAGTAGAATCAACATTCTACACCAAAACCTCATGTCTCATTCACATTTATACATGCATGCCCACGAGTATGCATCCACTATACCCACGAGTTTTTTACGTAAGCTTTGTTTCCGGTAAGATTGAACTTTCAAGAAAGTATTAATAACAATCAAATCTAATATACGGTTTGGTCATTTCTGCGTTTCCGGCTGTCCATTTTCTCGTGTACCAACCCTATCGAAGTGGATCAAGTAAGTCCCACATAAGTAGATGGCTAAGATCCACTTGTACAAGGTTGGTACACGGGAAAATAGACAGGGGATCACCTCTCTCGCAACACCCCAAATCTCCTGTCCATTTTCCCGTGTACTAATCCTGATCAAGTGGATCTTAACCATCCATTTATGTGGGTCCCACATAAGTGGATGGCTAAGATCCACTTGGACAGGGTTGGTACACGGTAAAATGGACAAGGAATCACCTTTCTCGCAGCACCCCAAATTTTCTGTCTATTTTTCCGTGTACCAACCTTATCTAAATAAATCTTAACTATCTATTTATATGGGTCCACGGGAAAATGGACAGGGGATCACCTCTCTCTTTGCAGAGACTGGCGTCTATTGTATACGTCGTACGTTTTGCGTAATAGCGATGAACAAACCTTGATTTCATGTTTTAAAAAAAAAGAAAAGAAAAGGCAAAGCATATACATCGGGCTCGCCCTATGTCTAGACATCTTCATCTAACACCATATCCTAGGTTAAGGGGTTATCAACTTTTGAGTCTTCGAGTTCGCTTCTCGTCCTCTTTCGGTTGTGAGCTTACGTCACATTAGCTTTTTCTTGACAAAATTTCACTTGTTTGCTCATTTTTTCCTCAAATAATAAAAACCACTGGTGATGTGTTTGGGTGTCCTGTGTCACACGTAACTGTGAAGTGGGGTCTGATCAGCATTTCAACAAGTCTGGTTGAATTATAAGAAGTTATGAATTTTAATCTTTGTTTTCTTCTTAATGAGTACTTCCGGCACATAACTAGCTAAAGGCAGTCAAGAAAATACTATTTCTATTTCGAATAGTTTTTCTTTTCTTTTCTTTTTAACACAGAACTAAATATTATAACAAAAATGAGACTAATAAACGTTATACATGTGATCTGTTAATAAAGTGATTTATTTGAAATATTATTAATTTCAAATACAAGAAAAGAATCAAGGGATCAAATGAGTTACTTTCTTTTAAAATTAAGTTTACTTGAAAAAGACAGATGACAGGTTAAGCTAGCTAACTGATGGTAATTAATACAACAAAAGAGGATCAATTGTGTCTTCTAGAATGAATAATGGTAATAATTAATAGATGGTGGTAGCTACTAGTGCATGTTAGATATAGATAATTAGCTTAGTGAAATGGTTTCAAAACAGATCTAGTCCCTTTTTTGGTTAGTATATGAGATGTTTCTCATTCTCTCACGAAATCGCGGAAGCCGTTATATATATATAGCGGTGCTCAATATCACGAAAGTATCGTGAAAGCAACACAAGGCACTAAAACAAACAATAGATGAACTAAAAGGACGTACGCAAACTTACAAAAACTTTTGTTGCTAATCACTCCATCAAACTTGTTTAATTTTGTTACAGGTGAGAAGTAAAAGAATGGAGGATGGAAATGAGGAGGAAGTATACCAAACTGAGCTTGTTCAATTATTCTCAGAGGAAGATGAGGTATAATTATTCCTAGAATTAATATTGTTTAATTTATACATGTGCGTGCGTGCGTGAATATATATATATATATATATGACCCGAAATACTATTTCATCCTCTTGTCATCACTATTTATATTTTTTTCTTAATTAGAATGGATCTAGCTCCTTTCGTTACTTTGTGATGCTAGTTTTTTCCTTCCAAACCATTTCAAAAGTATTTTGTCAAATTTTCATATGTATATATGTGTGTGTCTGTGTATTTATATACAGGTGAAGGTATTCTTTGAGGAATTGGATGAAGAGTTAAATAAGGTAAACCAGTTTTACAAGTCTCGAGAGTGTGAGTTTCTTGAAAGAGCAGACACTCTGAACAAGCAACTAGAAATTCTGATGGACCTCAAGCAAATCGTCAGTGATCGTCGCCGGAAGCCAAGTCCTGGAATTCTTCCACGTTCTTGGTCGTCTTCTCCCGGCCGTAACTCTGATTTCTCTGGTAATCCTTTCTATTTTATCCAATTCCCTTTTAACTCTCGATATATTCAAACTAAAAATTTGTAAAATTAAATAATTGATTTTCTATTAAAATCTTGTTAACATGGTACCATGTTTATAACAACATACTGCTACTAGATTCTTGATATGACATCATGCGATCTGAGTGCAAAAACTATACATGCCTAAGTTATATATATATTAATTGATTGCACTTTCTATCAAAAAACATATATGTTCTTCATGATTTAAACTTTAGTGGAGAATAAGGTTAAGAAAGCTCACGTACTAAGTTACAAAGTTTGATGGCAGTTGTATGTATCCTGCGCTATATATTACTGCGTAAAAAACGTTAAGACCCACATGTATTGGAAATTAATTTTATGTTTGTAAATATTGATTTTAATCTTAAACATTTACCTGCATTCAATCAACGTTCAACTTAATTAGGTAATGCAGACATATATAGAGTATATATATATATATATTCTTAAGAACTAATGAAAAGGATTCGAGTACTTTTCCTCCTTTTCTATCTCAAGTCTGAGCCAAAACAGCGATGACTGAGAGCAAATCCACCCAAATTTGCAGACCCAATTCAAAGTAGCGAATTTTAGTGAAAAATGCTGTAGCTAATTAACAAGACGCTAATTCATATGAAAAATATATATATTTGCTGATTTGGGGTTTAGAGTTTCATAACATTATTAAATTAATTGGGAACACGTGGAGACCCGGAAACATGAGCAGTGACAGATGCAATTGATCGATGAATAAATGTTCTTTTTATTAATTATTAATTCTTATCTTTCTATACAGATAGATGTGGGAAATTCCTTTCCACAGAGAAAAAATAATTATGTCAAAACTAATGGAGTCACTATTCGTTTGACTCTGTGGCAGATCTTAGAAATCGTGTATTAAATTTTGATGACGCAAATGTACTTTCTGACACTATTTCTTCACTTATGGTTTAATGCAACAAATATTTCTAAAACTTTGTCCAATGTTAAAATTTCAAATCTTGCGTTTTGCTTTTCGATGTAAATTAGGAAATTATAGAAAAAATCTTATGTCAACTTTATCTTCACTGTCTATCTAAATTAGTATAAGGTTGTCTAGTGGCAACACCATATTGTATGATAAAAAAATGTACAAAAACTTAATGCTGAATTAAATATATGTGGTGCGACTTTCCATGGATGCAAGAAAACAACTTGTTGGTATGATGTTCAAGGTTTGATATTAGCGGGGCAACATTAATCATACCATATATACGTGCACTAACGACTTTTTGTTGTCCAACATTGGACTTTTTTTCCACTTCAATTCTTTGATCTTACGGACTCCATTGATGTCGACTTAGCAATGTTCCGTAAAGTTTCCTTCCAACTTCTTCGAGCCCTTTTTACACCAATATGTTTTCCCATTACCGTTCGCGAAAGAAAGTAAAACTAGCTTAATTATACTTCTTATTCCTTTACTTGTAGTGCCTTGATTTGCGATAATATAGAGAAAAATCGAGTCCTTGCTTTTGAGTATTGAAGACAACTTATAAATATTACTGACCTGCTAGGTCTAGTGATGGTAAATTTTGTTTCCATTTTGTAACAATCTCTTCACTATTCATGCAGAGACTTCAAATGAATCGTTAGATGTGTCTACGAAGGCTGAATCCCCACAAACAGGTGAAATAATCGCCGCATTAGAGAAACATGGTGTCAATTTCATCAATTCAGCAACAAGGGCAAAGACAAAGAAAGGGAAGCCAAAAATGGCAATGAGGATTGACATTCCGGCAACCACACCGACCCGAACAATATCAAAGGTGGTAGCGATGCTTTGGGAAGATATAGTGAACAATCCAAAGAAGGAAGGTCAAGGAGATTTCCTAAAAAAGAAGAAGATCCAATGTGCGGCGAAGATGCTTAGGAGTGCATATGTGGAGCTCTATAAAGGCCTTGGCCTGCTCAAAACTTACAGGTCTCTTGTCCCTGATCTTGAATTTAATCTTTTTCTTTTAATGGTAATATTTGGTAGTATATTATCATTATGTAATTGAAAAGATAGGTCCATTATACAAACACGTAAGTCTTATTCATTAAATGAAGGTTGGTGATGGATGTAGCCTTGCCGTTTTAGGAAAGGAACCAAAAAAAAAAAAGAAATTAGTAGATAGTCTCAAGGGTTTGGCATAGTAGTTCAATTAAGGGACGTATTGTATTGGGAAGAGGTGTATTATAATGGACGGAATTGCTTAATTATAGTAGTTCAATTATAGATTTAGTAGTAGCTCAAAGGCTAAATAGAGAAGTGTCTAATTCTATTTTTGTTATTCTTGCCAGCTCATTGAATATGGTGGCCTTTACAAAGATACTCAAAAAATTTGACAAGGTAAGAGATTGTGTGGTATTTCAGTTTTATGACGCATTTGTGAATGCACAAACAGAACAAGCAAAGCTAGCTTTATTTGCATAAAGGTACAAAAGCAGCCACTCACTTGTGGTCATCTTTATTAATTGAACGTAAATCAATCGATAGTGGCGGGTGCATATTCCATGTATACTTCCCCCTATAACTTATTGTTTCATTCACTATATGTAGTATTTAATTTGTATATCTCACATGATGGGTGTGAGACGTACTCTTGCTATAATCATAAGTACACTTAAGGCAACCAATGAGCAGGTGGTTTGAATTTCTTCTTCTGCTTTAACTATATATACTTGCTGCGATAATCCTAGCTAAACGAATTGTGAAAGCTTACTACTAGTTTGTTTGTAAGAAAGAAAATATTAATTTTCATTACCAATCTAGCTATATAATTTTATTTAAACAAGGCTCTAAATCTTGGACATCCTTGCATGATTTGTTTTTTTCTTTATCTTAACAGGTAGCAAACCAGCAGGCATCAGCTAGTTACCTGCAAGTTGTGAAGAGGGCTCACTTTATTGGCTCTGATAAGGTGACCTCTTATACTCCACACGCTCAAGATGCGCTGATTTGCGCATATAAATGTCCGTGCTTAACATTGTCATACATATATAATCTAGTTTTGACCATCAGAATGATACGCGTGATTCAGATATAATGCCCTCACCATCTGCTAATATAATCAATGTTTGTACAATAGAAGGTTGAGTCCAGGATCACCAAACCACTAAATATATATATATATTCATCAAATATTTGGAGAATGGGTTGGTAATTTTTTTTAATTGAATTTTATTTCATTAACAAGGTTGTTAGACTAATGGATGAAGTGGAGTCCAATTTCACGAAGCACTTCGCCAACAATGACAGGAAAAAGGCAATGAAGTTCCTGAGACCTCAGCAGCAGAAGGAGTCTCACATGGTCACCTTTTTTGTTGGTATATAATATAAATCTCCCACTATCGTTAATGTCTTAGTGGTAAAGGCAGAAAGAATCATCCTCCATTAAAATTGAATCCCTGGAAATTACTATCAAGAAAAATGTCTCAAGACTTGTGTGGTCAATATACTTTCATTTTTGGTCAAGAGAGTAACAATACTAAACGTGGTAAATGCAAGAATTTTTGAGCTGTTTTCCCTAGGTAATCCCAACACGATTGACTAATCTTGTGGGGCTACGATAACGCCGCACACGAGTATTTCATCGACGAGGAAAACATGTGAGACTTAATTACTAGTGGAATTAAGTCTCTGTTAATTAATTGGGCGATGATAGTTTAGTGCTAGTGCTAGTGCTAGTAACAGCTAAAGTAGGACCCATCAATCATATTATTCTATCTGGCTTTTATAGTATTAATTTTTGCTTAATGAAGCTGTTATTCATTATTTCTCTCCCTTAGTGCAGGCTTGTTTACGGGGTGTTTTGTCTCACTGTTCAGTATATATGCAATCCTGGCTCATTTGTCCGGTATTTTTAAGCCCAGCACTGGACCATCATACGTTGAAACTGTGTACCCTGTTTTCAGGTGCTTATTCCTTATAAGCCCTCTTTTTCAAACCAAGTGCTTACCAAAAACATCTAAATTGGTAGTAGTATCTATTTCAGAATTCACTATCCATTCAACAAACCTTTTGATACGGTTTGGATTGGCCAGTTAACATGGTTACTTCATAATTAGTTGTAACTAACGATCTGAACGTCGATCTGATTATGCAGTGTGTTTGCCTTGTTAAGCTTGCACTTGTTTATGTATGGTTGCAACGTCTTCTTGTGGAAGACTACAAGGGTAAACTACAATTTCATCTTTGAATTTCAACACACTACAGCCCTCAAGTATAGAGATGCCTTTCTCATGTGCACCACTTTCATGACCTCTGTCGTTGGCGCAATGGTTATCCATCTTCTACTACGTGCTAGTGGTTTTTCTCCAAGCCATGTCGACGCCATTCCAGGAATTCTCCTCCTAGTACGTGTACCTTCCTTACGTTTTTATCTAGTTCATTCCTTCTTCAACAAACAACCATCTGCTTCTCATAAGAAACAAATTCGGCTTAATTTCTTGTACATACAAATTGTTGGTTCTATTCAGTTTTACATGGCATTGCTCGTCTGCCCATTTGACATTTTCTACCGACCAACACGATACTCCTTCATTCGCGTTTTGCGTAACATAATCTGCTCCCCATTTTATAAGGTAAAAGTGCATAGTTTCGTTGCTTATCAATTTGGTCAAAATCATTACCAACTCTTTCTTATTTTTTCTCTTTGAAATAATGTGTACATCTGCAGGTTTTGATGGTAGACTTTTTCATGGCTGATCAGCTTACCAGTCAGGTGATTCATTAGCCATCTTACACATTGTTTGATCCTTGGGCAAACCAGTTTACAACCAACTTTAAATTCACTAGAATATATCATGGATAGGAATTTTCAGATTAATTTGTAGTTTAAGGTGATTTTGTTTGTGAAATCTGTATATCCCACTAACAGATTCCGCTACTGAGGCATATGGAGTCGACAACTTGCTACTTTCTAGGTGGGAGTTTTAGGACTCACAGCTATGAAACTTGCAGCTCCGGAAGACTATTTAGGGAGCTTGCTTACGTAATTTCATTTATGCCCTACTATTGGCGTGCTATGCAGGTAAAATTGCTACCTACTTTAACGTGTTTCATTTTCATTAATGCATAAGAATGTTATCTGCTATCCAATTTTATGGCATCGAGGTGATTTAAGTTTACTTATTTTTGAACGGAAGTGTGCAAGAAGATGGTTTGATGAAAGTGACATGAATCATTTGGCTAACATGGGGAAGTATGTGTCGGCAATGGTGGCTGCTGGTGCAAGGTTAACTTTTGCTAGGCAGGAGAATCAACTATGGTTTGGTATAGTTTTGGCTACATCTGTTTTCGCTACAGCTTATCAGCTGTACTGGGATTTTGTTAAGGACTGGGGACTTCTTAATCAAAATTCCAAACATAAGTGGCTAAGAGACGACTTGATTCTCAAGAACAAAAGCATATATTACATGTCAATTGTGAGTTCTCTCTTTCCCTTAATCCTAGCAAGTCACATCGATCGGATGTTAAGGAATTTTCTTAGGAATTGGAATATTGCAGGCTTTGAACTTCGTTCTTAGAGTGGCTTGGGTGGAGACAGTCTTGGGATTTCGTGTGAACAATATGGTTGAGAGAAGGATGTTGGACTTTTTCCTGGCTGCCTTAGAAGTTATCCGACGAGGCCACTGGAATTTTTACAGGTACTTAATTGGTGGACAATCGAAGTTTAGTGTTTAAATTATAAAACGTGTCAGGATGTTTCAACTGATTTCTACTGCTATAATATTAGCTCGCAAGTACTATTTGTATACTTTGTGAAACAAGCAAATCTGTCCAGCGGAACTTATGAAATTAACAAGAGCTTAGGTAATGGTTGAAACAGGTTGGAGAATGAGCATTTGAACAATGCTGGAAAGTTCAGAGCAGTAAAGGCGGTTCCTTTACCATTTCGTGCTTCAGATTCAGATGCGTAAAAATGATTTCGCTCAGCAGCTTAATGAAGTTCCGGTGCCTGATCAGCTTATATTTGGTTAAGAACTTCTCCACATCAACTAACGTCATATAACACTCTTAAGGATTGGCATAGGGTTAACTCAAAACTTGATGTCACCACCGTAACAACAAGGATTGCCAGCATCATGATCAAAATGTCCATACCCTTATTATCATTCAAATTTATCACGCCATTCATAAGTGTAAAGCATTAGCAACCAATAACATTGCAAGTTCTTGGGAATTCTAAGTACAGTTCCCTTATGTAAATGCGGCCCTTTCTTTGAGTCGCGGGCTTTTCCATGATCATCCTGTCTGTACTTTTTAAAAGAAGTTGATGTGTGTCTCTGGTTTTCCTCAAATTGACCCATTAAGAGCATTAATTTTCTAAGTTCCCTATGGTAAAATTGTTAGAATTAAACTCGCACTTTGGACTATTATTTCTAATTTTATTCAAATTTTACATAATTATATGATATATATATATATATACAATTATTTTCTTTAATATATAAAGATTATTATTTTCAATTAAAATAATCCACTATCAATTATTACAGATAATTTATATCAAATTAGTAAGTTTAACATTTTCTAAAAATAAAATTTAATTTTAGAATATCAAAAGAACATTCTTATTATTTTATAACGCAAATAAATTCTATGTTAGATAATTATGTTTTATAAAGGAACATGAGGCATTTGAATATATTTAAGCTTCAATTAATTCTAGATAATTGGAGAATAAATTTTTTGATAATAAATCTTAATTTATTATAAAAACTAATTAAATATTGAAAAAAATTACTTACATATTAATATTATCAAATAAAATTAACAACTATCAAATTAAAAATTCTTATCTTTCAACTTATTTAAAAATGTGAATGTTACATGATTTGTAATCATCTTACTTCAAATTATAAGAAACTAAATTAATAGCAATAACCTTTTGAAAATATCTCATCCATAAAATATTTAATTACAAATAACCATCTAATAGTTATGATGCGCTTTGAACACAACAAAAATAACTCTGCACAATTAAGTTTGTAGTAATAGTGAAAAAGGATTGTATCCACAAAGAGTGTGTATTTAACTTTTGTAATAAATAAACTATTGTTTAGGATTGGGGGAGGGGGAGGAGGATTTAGTTGAAATCAATTAACAAAATAAACCAAAACTAAACTAATGCAGACAAATCAAATCAAATAGTACAAAATTACTAAGATTAATAAATGGATTTTGAATCTAGTTTGCGGTTTAATCTTGACCTTCACACGAATATGCATAATCAATCGTTATGTTGTTCTTGTACCTCTCTTTGAAACTATTAACTGTAGATTAACAACAAGCTCTATTTATCCCTATTTTCCCATACGTTGTATCTAATTAAAACAAGCTCTTTAATTAAGTCTAGATTATAGACAAACTAGAATTAGCTCTCTAGGTTTAGTGTAACAATTGCATTACATAATAGGAAAATACGTTAATCTAAGCAACAACCATATATGTTCAGGTCATTTAACCTATGTTATGTTGTTCCTAATGACGCTCAACTATTAGTTTACCACAAGTGAATCAGAGATACAACGATTACATATTGCAATCTAGATTATGATCATGAATCTATACATGAATAATCTACTGGGCTTATTTAAATCGTTAATACATAAATCCAAACTATTAAACACATAATAACATAGTCAATCATAAAAGAGAGTTAAGAATAATATCACTAGATTAATCAAAAACCCAAACATGTTCGTTAACCTCGATATCCCCTTTGAACTATAAATATGAAGTTTAGCTCCTAATAGCTCTCCAAAGGGAAAAGAACCAGCCTTCTTTTGAGTCTTTAATATCTTCATCCCATTTTTGACCTTTTATAATACAAAATTAAGGTTGCATGGTTATACACGGTTAGTTACATAGGCATGTAAGTGACAGTGTATGTTAATTTTGGAAAAAATCATGGAGTTACATGGTCCTAGAGAGATACATAGCCAACATACACAATAATGTAAGTCATTTACATAGCCTTGTAAGTCCCTAAATGGGTGTGTACGTCTCATGTTCTATTTGAAATAATTTCTTCGAGTTTGTACACGTTTCTAGTGAGTTACATGTTCCTATACATGGCTGTGTAAGTCACAATTACTCTATTTCTTCCATACTTTTTCCTATCTTCATCCTAATTCATCTCCTTCTTGCTCTATAAATAAAAATAAGATTGAACATTGATAGAACTACTCTAACAATGCTAATTTAGCTCGTTTTGGCTATTGTTCCTCCAACTTGCACCTAGAGCAAAAGGTGAATTAAAATAAGTATCTTAAGCGCAATATAACATTAATTACTAGCATTAGGGAATAAATATATCAACAATTAACCACTTATCAAGTTAATATGGTATGAAGAAAAAATATTACTTTGGACTCTTTTGCATGGATACATGAGATTTTTAATATTTCTTCAATAACAAAAGATTTAAATAACAATTATAGATGTAATTAAAGAAATTAAAAATTCCTTGAAAAATTACATGTATAATAATTAATTGAAATGTATAATTTTTTTCAAATAATGAAATTGTATTAATAAGAATCTTTGAAATAAGTAAATTATAGCACCATAAGCGTCATTGTCCAAAACTTGAAAAAAAAATTCTAGGATAAAGGTAAGTGTAAGAAGCATCCTTAAACACATGTAAGCTATGCAAGATCACCATTGGGTCTTCCTAGTTCATTATAAAGCTCATCGTCCCCCAACAAACCACCACCCAGGCTTAAAACACCAACCTTATAATCTTCACAACTTCAAATGCTTAATGTATCTCAAAAAACTAGCTTACTTGACTTCCCTTTTATTGCACAAGGATGTTACAAATAGTTACTATCTTATTAAAGTCTAGCTTTTGTATTTGATGAATGAAAGTTAGTCCCTTAATTCACCATATGAGATACAATTCTCCTTGCTTTAGTCTCCGTATAATTGACTTTAGCCCCTAGAATTGTATGTGAATAAGTTGATGTTTAATCAAAACTGATCAAGGTAGGTCCATCTTTATCTCTTTGGGACACTGGCCACCTATTAAGCATTATAAGACGTGAGGATTTCTCTTACCCAACATATAGTGTTATGTGCTAAGACACATTTTTCTTGAGAAATTCCTCTGATAATTATGTTCTCTTAAGATTGAATATACACAACAATTGAAGTAGTTCTAAAAAATGCACAATCTTTGCCCTCCTTCTTCACAATATGATTTGCCCATTTAAGTTTTTCACCCTATTATATATGACCACAATCAATAGATGTTTTATATTGGACCAAATGGTACCTAAATATTGGAATTGAAAGTATAAATGTGATATAGATTCAAGAACTAGATTACACAATACACATATTGGGTCAATATTATTAAAGATTCTGTCATTTGTTTTTAGTCTCCCTTTTGCCTCTAGCCAGTAAATGAAAGATGCATTAGGTATTAAAGTTTTCCTCCAATGTATCTTATATCATTGCACCTTTATGGAGTAAGGCTTGAGCAAATTTAGCTATGATGAGTTAGTGAAAAGATTTGATTTTTAGGTAAGCAGAGAGTTTTATCTTCCTCATTTATATTTAGAGAGTAGTTAGGAAGGTAATCCTCTAATCTCCTTGATCCTTTGAAGTTGAATAAGTAAGTCCCTTCATGTATAATCTCTTTCACTTTGGATTTTAGAGTAATTCTAACTTCAAGTGATTTAGCTCTTCTCTAGAGATTAAAGGACTATGATAGAAGCATGAAATCTTCAAATCTAGGTTCCTTAAGTTAATTATTACTCTAAGACAATTGAGAGTAAGTGTATGCAATCTAAGTCCAGTGATAGAACTCAAAATAAGGGGATTTTGAACATCAGAGGATGTGTATATTGCACTTTTCTGAATATTAATTCTCAACCATTAAAGATCCAAGAAAGCTTTCATAATATTCGCCATAATTCCAAAAAGTAGGAGTTAACTCTACTGAATGAGATCAAATCATCTGCAAAGATAACTAAGATATCTTCATCTCCTTGCATTTACAATGATACACAAAGTTAAGAAAGCTCTGAATCTTATACTGCATCATTTTGGAAAGCACTTCTATAGCAAGGGAGAATAGGTAGGGGATAAAAGGTCCCACTACCTAATTCCCTTGGTACCTTTGAAAATCTTGGAGGGACATCCATTTATTAGTGTACTATACAAAGCTGTTGATATGCAATCATTGATCCATTAAATGAATTTGATGGGAAAAACAAATATTTTAATGTTTTGAATAATGAAGCCCTAATGAACTGTGTCAAATGCTTAGTGAAAGTTGATCTTTACTACACAAGTTTTGATGTGCCTCCCAAACTCATATTCCTTCATTAGTTACTGCACTAGGAGAATATTGTCAAAGATTAATACACCATATATGAAAGCTCCTTGTGTAATGTATATCACGACCTTTAAAGGATCCTTGATCCTCCTAGCAATGACTTTGGAAACCACTTTATAAACTACGCCCCTGTTTGGTTCAGCTTTTGGAGGGTTCAAAAGCACTTTTGTTTACCGCAAAATCTATTTTAAAGAAAAAGTAGTGTTTGGCTATAATTTTCAAAAGCACTTTTGGAGTAGAAACAACTTTTTTAAAAACTCAAATACAGCTTTTTTAAAAGCTAAAATTTGAATTAGCCGACTTTTTGTTCCTTCTGCTCGTCGTTGCCTCTCTCATCATAGTACAGTACATTGACGAGGTTTGGTCCTCCGGTCCCTCAATCCTCCCCATCGATCCTTATGATCGTGCTGTTGCTCGATTCTGGGCAGCCTACATCGACAATAAGGTTACTTTTTCCTTCAACTTAACGTCATTTTTTCACATCAAAATCCCCATTCTTTTAAGGTTACAAGAAATATGTGATCTTCTGAAATGTGCAGTGGTTTCGTGCAATGAAAGGTCTTCCAACTGCTAAGGGGGATGAGGAAAGAAAAGCATTGTTGGAGCAACTTGGACAAGGACTTACTCATATGGAGGAAGTTTATGTGAAGAGCAGCAAAGGGAAGGCTTTCTTTGGAGGAGATAAAATTGGTTTTCTTGATATTGCATTTGGATCTTTCTTGGGGTGGCTGAGAGTGACAGAGAAGTTGGATGGAGTGAAACTGCTCGACAAGGTCAAGACCCCATCTCTAGTGAAATGGTCTGAGAGCTTCTGTTCTAGTCCAACTGTTAAAGATGTGTTGCCTGAGACTGATAAGCTTGCAGAGTTTGCAAAGATCGTTAGGGCCAAGCTTAGAGGGTCCTCCTAATTTCTTTGATGTACTGATCAC
>JANZLC010000201.1:21760952-21777375 GCA_026413385.1 Erythroxylum gracilipes
CTTCATATGTTTTATTATTTATTAATTTTCTCATCAAACAAACTATATATACAAATTAATATATTGTGAACAAATAACACAAATAAATAAAAATATATATAATATAACATTGATTTAACAACAAAACAATAAAAAAATTATTGTTCCGTCGGTAAAAAATACATTTATCGACAGTAAAAAAGATCGTCGAAAAAAGTGGTTGAAGATACCTTCGCCTCACCGACTGACCAAATGACCGTAGCTAAATTTCTCCGACAGAATCTTACTTTCCCATTCCGTCGTAATATAAATACCGACAACAAATTCCGTTGTTATATTGCAACGGAATATTTTGGTCGGTATTTTTACCTACGGGAAGATCACCGACGGATTTTTTCGGGCACCAAATTTCGTCTGTAATTACTTTCACCAACAGAAATCGGTAATTTACTGATGGTAATTTTCTTCGGTGAATTGATGTTTTCTTGTAGTGTTAAGGTCAATGCTAATCTACCCTTGTTAGATGTGGTTAGGAACATTTCGTCTTATGTCAAGTTCTTCAAGGAACTAAACACTAAGAAATGAAAGTTTGAGCTTAACAAAAAAGTGCTAGTTTTAGAAGTAGCAAGTGCAATTCTGCAACTGCATTTACCCCCAAATTGAAAGACCCAGGACTTTTTATCGTGAAAGTATCAATGGGTAATGATGATGAGGTTAAGGGTATGCTTAATCTTGGAGTAAGCATAGATCTTATGCCTCACTCTATTTATGAGAAATTGGATCTTGGATAGTTAAGACCTGCGAACATGTGTTTGCAATTAGCTAATAGGTCAATCCGTTATCTGAAAGGAATAATGGAAGACATGTTGGTGAAAGTTGGAGGATTGATTATGCCCGTAGACTTTGCTCTCCTAGATATAGGGAACTAAAGGAGAAAAAAAAGGAGCAATCTAGACTCCTAGGGAGGCCTTTTATGGACACTATCAACACTTTGATTCATGTGAAGAAAGGGAAATTGACCATGGCAGTTGTAAGAGAAACAATAGAATTTTCAATCTTTAATGTTGAACCTATTCCTACTTCTACTATTTCTGAAGACGATTCTTTTGTTGATCAAGTTAATGCTATCAATTTTGATTTCGCCCTATAGGAAGAAGAAGAAAAGAATCTGGACTTGGTTAAAGAGAGTGATGAATGGTACCAATTGTTATTAGATGCAGATGAGGAAATGTTTGGAGATGGATCCATATGAAAAGGAGGAAAGGGTGGAATCAATCACTTTAAGCGACCTACCTTGAGCATGACCACTAAGGTGTCTAGCTACAAGACGTTAAAGAAGCAACCCATTTAATTTCTATTTGTTTTTCAATTATCTGTTGGTTGTTATTTTCTTAGTGAACCTTAACTTAGTTTGTTTACTTTGTGTGCACATGCTTACTCCTCTATCTCTTCTATCTATTTTCCTTGCAGTTGTTTTCATTCTTGGACACAGTACACCACGTTCCATACCAATTCAATGTAGTGATCATCCTCACATTCTTATCATATTTCTATCCCTTTCTTTGTTACTTGTTAGTTTTAACTTCTTTTAGTTTTAATGCTTATCCTTATTCGTGTTATTTTGTGTCTTAAATCCCTGTTTTACTTTTTGTATCACAAAAGGAATAATGTGATGCTTAAGTGTAGGGGGTAGTATTACTTAAAAACATTATTATTTGTGTGTTGTGTGTTTGTTTTCCAATTTAGTAGTTAGAGATGCATGGTTATTAAATAAACTCGATCTCAATTAGAAATACCTAATATGAGTGAATGAATATACTTGCTTGCTTAGGTTGATTGGCTTGGATTTCGATTAAAAGGACATTAGCTTGTTGTGATAGATGAATGACACTTTTCATTTGGTAAGAATTTGAGTCTTTTTTAAATATTAAACACCAAATTCAAGTATTCTTTATTGAGAGTGTTCTTTCATGATTAAGGAACTCTAGAACTTGCTTACAAATGCTACTTAAGATCACATGATGTTACTTTTAGTGAACCCCCTTTGAGCTTAACATAAAACATTTTCTTTCTTTAAACCCAAAATATGAACCTTGACCTTGATTAGTTATCCTCTTTGTTGTACCTACCAAAAGGCAAATTGAGAATTTGAATGGGTATGATTGGGTTTAAGGAATAATTGTTTGAACAAGTGTGGGGGAATCATATAATATAATTGGCTTGTGAGTTAGGAATAAGTAGTAATAATTTGCATCTCTCTTCTACATTTTTCTCTTCTAAACTTGATCTTGTTCTAAATTAATAAATGAAAAAAATATAGTAAAAAAAGAGAGACAGAGAGAGAAAACAAGAAAAAAAGAAAAAAAGTAAAAGTAAAAAGAAGATTGAAAAAGAAATATAAAAGAAAAGGAAGGAAGAGAAAATGACCACAAAATGAAAGAAGAGGAGAGAAGTAAGAAATAGGAAGTGTTAATTTTGTTAAATGAGAGGAAAAAATTGAGCGTTTTATGGTTCATTGTTTTATATTATTTTAAATGCTCAATTTGTGTTGTGGTTTTAAACTACGAATTTCCTTTTTCCTACCCTTAGCCTGTCCCCATTACAACCAAATAAAGATCTTCATCTTGATGTTTGTGTTTGATATGAGTGCTAGAGATTGGATTAATAAGCAAGCTTATGGTAGATGCCTTGCATGAAAAATGAATGATGAGTGAATATACCCTACCTTTAAATGCTTGAGAGGGTGGAGAGTGGAGTGAGTATCTATCACACTTATTGATGGTTCTTTGAATTGAAGTACTTGTTGATTTTGGCTGAATATGCAAAGAATAGCTTGTTCATGGAGTATTATAAGTTTCAAATTCTTGGGTTGTATTTATTGAAATAATCATTGACATCTTTGACCATTCTTTGAGAAAATTGTTATTTCCATTTTTTGTTCTTGTATAGTCTAGTGTTCTTTATTTTGCTTGAGGACAAGCATAGTTTAAGTATGGGGGAATTATTGTGTCTAGTTTCCATTGCTTTTAATTGTCTTCATATCTTGATTTTGGTTACAAAGTCTTGTGATTTGATCCAAATGAGAGATAAATGGAATGAAAATGGTGTGAATATTACATGAATGTTGATTGAATTATTTTGTGAATTTTGCATAAAAAATTAAAGTTCACGTCACTTTGTGTGAAAGAAAAGAAGAAGAAGAATATAATAATAAGAATGTCACCACTGTGCATAAGGTGGTTACAAATGTGTCTTTAGTCACCATCATGCAAGATTATGCACAGGGTGACTAGCCCTCACGAGTTGACAAACATAGTCATCCCGTGCAAATTCTCATGCACTTCTTTAATTCATCTGTTTTATTACATGAAAGTTGTAGGTTGAAGGGGCATGAAAACCTAAACCTACACGAGGCTACAAATAGAAAGGATAGGGGGTGGCAGTGACGTCACTCATTATTCACTCTTCACTCACACTAGAGACAGATTCTGCTGGGATAAAAGGAATAGAGGGAGAGGTGAGGCGGAGAGATGGAGACAAAAAGAAGAGAGTAGATAGAGGTAATGAAAATGAAGAAGAACTTAACAGGGAGGAGTTTGGTGAGGAGTAAAGTAGAGATAGAAGGTGAGAGCCAACGCCATAGTTCTAAGCTAGGCAGGAGATCCATCGTTGGCTTTCTCATTCGAGGGTTTATTTTTTTTCATTTCTTGTTTCATCTCTATTATTGTTACTGAACTTTTTTTATCTTTGTCCTTTATACTTGTCTTCCTTACTAAAGATTGATAGCCTATTTCGATATTCACTAGTTTATTGCTTTGATACTTCTTTGTTATTCTTGAATATAAAATTTAAGTATTTGAGAATGATGAACCGTGTTTATGCTATGATGGGTTGAATATTTTTCTTGAGGATTAATGTAACTATTTTAATCAACTATGCATAAATGAGTTACGGTTTTGTTATCTTATTAATTGTTGTGGTTTCTAAGCTGAATGGATGTAATAACATTACCAAACCTTGCATCATTTTAGTATTAAATGAAGGATCGAGAGAAGAAATTTAATACAAATCTAGAAACTGTAGCTGCTTAGGTTAAGAATTATAAATATATTAACTTAAGTGGTAATTAGTAGTCAGGTTTTCATAATTAATTTAGATAATAACTCGTTGAATACGAGAGTTAGATTAGTTTATTATTCAAGTTGATTTAGAACCTAATTGTTAATTTTAGTAAGACAACTAACCAATTATTTCCCTTAATCATGCATTGGAGATTAAATTAGTGAAATTAATTCTCAAAAGTCTTCCTTTTCAGTTAATCTATTCATCTTTGCTTCCGGTTGAATCATTTACTTTTTAGACTAATTTGTGATTTGCTTTCAAAGCCTTCACTCAACAATCGGGATAGAATGTTAAGGATTGAATGTATTTTTGTTTTTGTTCAAAATTAATTTAAGTGAATCAATTTCATCTCCGTGGGAGACTACCATAGGTAATCACTATAACTATCTCGTATACTAACGAATAGGATGGCCTAGGTAATTTTTAGAACTTTTTGGGCACAACAATTCCTTTAGGTCATAAACTAACCACTAGACCTGTAAAAGTAATGAAACTAAAGAATCAATAAAATAAGTAAATAAATTAAAAAATTAAAATAAACAAAGCAAGTAATAATTTTCGATTAATAAAAGCAAGGTTTTCCTAATACTCTAATCCCTCGACAATAGTGGCAAAAAACTTGGTTGATATAATATTAATGTTTTAAATAAGTACACGACATAGCTGTAATAAGCACTAGTAAGCATAGCTCGATCCCACGAGGATTACATGTATTTGTAATGATATCTTTTCTGTTATTTAAATGTCGAATAAACTGATGATTTAATTGAAAACTAAAGTAAACTAAAATTTATCACAATGATGAATCACAACAATTATATCACAAAGATTAATTTAATATCAAATAACTAGTACCTAGGTAATGAATCCCCTTAAGATATCTTAAGTGTTATCCCTTTATCATGCAATTCAATTATCGATCAATAGACAATGAAAATTTCTATCTTATATTAATATGTTTCTCCAGATTATTAACTAATCCTCGGTTAATTAACTAAAACCTCTTTTTAGTTAAACCCCTAAGGTTGCATTACTCCAATTCGTAAATTTCTTTTTTTAGGTTTGACCCTAATCTAAAGGATTTATGTCGACCTATCTTGATGTTTACATACAACTCCTTCGAATGATGGTAGATTAATTCATACAAGAGGATTTCTCAATCTCAATCACATGAAATCAAACATTAAAATAATATCTTGAACATATTAATTTAAGAATAGAAACGCATAATTAAATTTCAATCAATCAATCAATCAAATTGCAATAAATAAAGGATCAAATTATAGTATCCATTTCAACTTAGAATTCATCCTACCTAGGCACTAAATAAACTTAGTTCCTAAGTATAGAAAAGAAGACACTTAAAAAAGAAAAGAATATATAGATATGCATATCCCCCTTCTTTCTAATGAAATCCCTTTGAATCCTTGATGAAAGGCTGCTCTCTATCAGATCTCTTGAAGTATCTTCTTATTTTTCTTATACTAGGTTTACATCGTGTCTTCTATTCTATCTTTGGCTTTAGCTTTTGACTCTAGTTGCTTCTCCCTCGTCTCCTCATAATTGCTTTTATGAAAATAAGGTTTTTACATTATTCATGGTCAGCCACATGATCATGTGAGTAACTGTGCATCTCAAAAACACTTAAGAATTGCAATTTTATACATTCACTGGCACATACACGAGCAAGGGACATGACGGGCATATATTTCCATGTAAGCAAAATGTTATCTTCGAAGCTTTATACATTTATGGTCTCTTACACAATCCCTTTACATGCTCGTGAATGTTACTAACACGGGATTGTACATCTTCACATGAGTGTGCGTCTCTAAAACAACTCCAATTCTTCGGTTTTATGCCACAATTTCTTCGAATTCTTTTCCTCTTGATCCATAAAGGTAGTTGAACCTAAAAATAGGCTTGAAACAAAATAAGTAACAAAAACAATGTAGAACACTCACATAATGAGCAAAACACACTCAATATATGTTTAAAAACTTAGTATAATAATCGTTTATCAGTAAATTATAGAAAAATATAATTTTATAATACTACATCGAATTTTTAAAAGTAGCAATAAAATACTTCAAATTTTAATTTTTTGAAAAAATAGTACGGCGTTAGTATCACATGGTAATCATGTTAATGTGAATTACTATATGATAACAAGCTTATTGGATACATAGACGGTATCACAAGTAATCATGTTAATGTGAATTACTATGATAACAAGCTTATTGGATACACAGACGTGTGAGTTACTAATTCCGCAGCAGATTAAAAATTTTACAAATTAAAAGGTAAATAATGAAACCACTGATTTTTGGAACCCAATAAGCAGGCATCCTGGACTTGCAAAACTTTAATCTATCGGTATCCAAGTTCTGCTGATTGGATTTATCAAGTTCAGGCTTCAGTAGTGTCAGGGCAGCTCACGGGGATTATCCCCAATACTCATCTGCCCGAGCAACCACAGATACCTCGTGTATTACTGGATGTGTGCAAGGAACATTTTCCACCTCCAAGCTACTGATGTTTTCAAACTCCATAAATGATAATGTCCTTGGACCTTTCCTCAATTTCTATATAGTAATTAGGATGCTTAACACCAACATCTGCAAAATGAAACCATCCATTTGCAGAACACTCTTCATTGACATTTGGATTCTTTAAGTAACCCTTCATCACAAGGTTGCCCCTCATCAGTATTTTACTTTGAGAATTTCAAGCATTAGTGAGAGAAGTACTACTAATCAAATCAATTCGTACTACTAATCAAATCAATTAATGCAAAGAGTCAGCACAAATCAAATACAAGTCCAAATATGAAGAATTATAAAAGAAAGATAAATAATATGAGGGAATGTAAACGGGACAAACAATCCTTAATTATATAAACCGTATGTATTTGACTTGTAACAAATCATTTTTATTTACCTTCATTTATTCGTATTTGTGATATAAAGTCTTAATCTAAATCTATATTACATTAATATTAAAAATGTCTAAATATTATATTGCTTTATAATTGAAAACATGTTTATTTCAAAATGAATTAATTCAATTTAATTTTATTAATAAGTTGATGTGAAATTGAAACTACTTAATCACATACATTAAATATATATTAGATATTTTAAAGTTAATAGTATTTCATATAAGAAATATTCATTTTTCAAATTGAACTAATTAAATTATGATGATAAGTTTTTGTATTTAACATGAAATTTTATTTATTATTTATTATCGTAATGTAAAAGCAACAAATCTATAATCTATCTAATGCAAATATATGAAATCTTAAAAATATAACATATGTCCATTTTAAACTAATCAATGCAATTCTATTTACTTATATTTAACTTACAAAGTAGACATTCTACTATACCTTGCATCGGCAAATATATCAAAGGAATTAAGCCCAACAGAGTGTGTACTTGAATATAACTATTATTACTATATACCATTTGGTAAGCATATTGAATAGAAGGGTTCATCCAACGTTTCTGGTTCATCAACAACAACTGCGGTAGATCTGAGAAAACCAGAGCAAGGGAAATTGCTTTCTTCATTAAATCTTAGAAAGTAAGCACCAGAAATCTTAATTGTATGCTGATGATAAGGATTTGGCTATCCTCTTTGACAGACAGTAGGCAGTTGTCTGGATTGTGATCATAGGATTTACTCCAACAGCACTTGGCAATACACTAGCATCACAAACATATAACCCCTCTGCTTCCCAACTCTCTCCATTCTCATCCACTGCACCGTCCTTTTCGTTCTTTCCAATCCTGCAGCTCCCCATTTGATGGGCAGAGCAGTATAACGCCCAGTGTTCTTCAGGTGACATTGCTCCTTCAGGTGGACAAACTGTGTCCAGAAATTCCTCCAGGCTTCTACTGTCAATCCCTTTACACTTAAGTCTTTGTCCATCACTTCTGTGTGTACCAACTTCAACTGCTCCTGCTGCTATTAGAATCCTTAAAGCCTGTCTTAAACCTGCCTTCAAATTCTCTTTGTCGACCTCGTGCAAGTTATGGTGTATCCTACCCTCTACCTTAACTTCACCTGACCCCCGATCTCTGATTATCACTATCATGTGAGCTGTTCTAGCATACCTCAACAGTCTTTCCTTTATGTCAAGTCCTGACTCCCAGGGACATAATGTGGCAAATGATGCTGGACCTAATAACGGAGTTTCGATAATAGCCCTGACGCTCGAACCCCCTAACATCACCTTATGAATCGATGTAATTATTCCACCTTCAAATGATTTACCCTTCAACTCTGAATTTGACTCAGGAAAGTAGCCCCAGGCCATGAGAACAGGGTGCAGGTGAAGATTTCGGCCAATATTCTCATTCTGCAATCCGCTAGAGATTAGTAAAGGTGGTGTCAGAAGTGCCCCAGCTGCTGATATTGTTGCTTTAGCCTCTATGTGCAAACTGAATCGGATATTATCATTTAATGTCTTTGCCAAAACTCCTAAACATTTCTTTTCTTTTTGGCTTCCACACTTATTCTCTTCCAATATGAGCTTCGCCGCTTTGCATCCCGTTAAAATTACTGAACCATTATCAACGGCATCAACTAACCACGTTGTATCGGTCCCTTTTTTCTCTCCTTTCTGACAACCGTAGCCGCAAGATCCGCAATAATGTTTCTCTGAAGAATTTCTTGGGACTGCATTGACTTCAAGGCCAAGTTCTTCACAGCCTTTTCTTAGAACTTGATTCTGAAGCCCCTCCTTCACACAATTTCCTGTAACTCCAATCCTTTCACAAACTATATCCATTGCAGAAACATATTCAGGACTGCCAAAGAATCTAATTTCCTGATCCTGAGCCCATTCCCTGAGAATAGATTCTGGGGTTCTGATACAAGCTGACCAGTTAATAGCAGAGCCACCTCCAACTGTGGAACCTGCCAAAATCATCGTCTTTCCATCAGTAGTTGGAAGCATCCCACCTGCTTCATATAGTTGATCCAGTGAAGGGCCTTCCAAGCCTGAATAGTCTCTAGCAGTGAAATAATTTCCTTTCTCAAGAACAACCACCTTGTGGCCAGAAGCTGAAAGAATTGCAGCAGCAACTCCGCCCCCACAACCAGAGCCAACAATGACTACATCACATTTGATTGTTAGAAGGTTTTGTTCAAAATCCATGGTTACATGGAGACCTTTGTTGGTGAGGGAACGTTGAAGAGTGGACTCAGTTTCCTGCATAGTTTCCACTATTCCCTTCTGGAGAGGTCTATCTTTTGTTGGTTGAGTAGGAGTATCATCAGTATCTACATGATAACCAATGGCTTCCCAAGATTGGTTCCGACCATTTTCATCCACCTGCATTAGAACTCGAAAACTGAGAATTGTAAAGCTTAAAATAATTTCAATATATGGTTGCTTTATATCTTTCATTAATAAACCAAACTTTTATATGCTGTTAAAACATTGTTTACTCCTGTTACTTTTCATGAAAGTTAATGCAAACTTTTCAAGGACTAAAATGCACCAGCAGTTTGTTTTTTGTGCTTGTCCTTTATCTAGTCTAGCTTTTGAATGAAGTGCAAAGGGAAAGTTAACTGAGGAACAATGTGATAGATGTTGTCGTCTTTTTCACCGGTTTTATATGGGGAAAGTCCAAGACTAACGTCGAATTGACATATCGTAAAACCGTATTTATGAGCTGGCTTTTGTTGTCTAGCAGACAAACATAACGGTCCATGACAGACTGTCTACCCAAAGGAACAGAAGGAATGAAATGAGTGCACGTCGAAACAATATTAATCAATAAGTAGAGTCAAATCTTTCTTCCATTCCATATATAATATAATATAAAGAAAATCCCTCCAAATAAAATCCAATAATTCTGCTTAATATCTTTTCTTTTCTTGAATTAATGTTTCCATTCCGTGGAAGTTATTCCCATCAATTTCTTTGTATTATATATATAGAGAGAGAGGGAAATTAAATAACCTTTGGGTTGTGTGTGGGATGGGATCAGATATTAGCTGAAGTCAACACAAATCTTTTGGAAATTGACAATTACTATTTCACCTACCATTACTGCAGAAGAAAATTAGCAAGCCAATGGCTCTTCAGCCTCCAGGAAGCACTTAATTTGTTTTAATTTAGCTAGGTAAGAGATATCTTAATAATTAGGGTAATTAATATGATTCAATGACGGGGCAAACAAAAGGATTCAGATTCAGATTCAGATTTAGATTGAGACGATACAAATAAACAAACTGACTAATTAAAGCTGGTTTCATTTTTAATCTTCAACATTACAACTTGGGTAGGACAATATCCTAGAGCTGTAAATTGAATTTTAAATGTCCAAATCTAGTACTTTAATCCTGAAGACTAATTAAGAAAAACTATCACATTAATAACTCTTGGAAATTACTCTTAAAACAAAAGTTTTTTAATAAAAAATCTCATTTAAAGAAATTAGTAAGGAATACGATCGACTCAAAACGGCCATTTATAGAAAGAAACGATTCCCAAATCTCCTCCAGAGACTAGAGGATGGGAATGGCATCGATAATAAATGTTGTATTGTATCCGTCCCTAGTGAGTACACGTATATAACAACCGTTAACTTGGAAGGCGTTAACTTCCAAAGACTGCTTCAGTCATATTGTATAACAATACAGATTCAGGTGCGCCACAGATAAATGCCACGAACATACATTTAATAGGTTTGTTGTAAGAAATTATAGCGTGGTCGTAAAGTAGCAGGGCATGGATTCTTTAACTTGTAAATCTCGATAAGGTCAAATTCACTTAGTCATCTTCAATTTGCCCCAAATTAACCTAAGATTAAACTTAAACCTTCCTTCAAACCTAATCATCTTTTTCAACCGGGGGTGGTTTCTTGGTTGAATTTGAGCTCACCACCCAATATGGGAACTGACCAGGTCATAACTTAGGAAGCGAAAATTTCGGCCAAGTAAAAAACAAAAGCTGTGAGATATCCTTACCCGGGAGAAGAAAACGAAGAGGCAAAGGATCTTTACGTAAATGAAAGCCAGCCTGATAGGTGTCAAAAACCTGCTCTTGAACCAACTCTGCATTATCTTTTCCCTCTTATCCAAAGGCATGCTTGCAAATTTCTTAATGTAAGGCCACTTGTCATCGATGCAAAGCGAACCACAAAGCATAAAAGTACCCAACCTTGTGGATAGAGCCCATAAAATTGATCTCACCAGAATCACGGATTCTCTCAAACCCCTTTTCACCAAAGTCTCTGCTACCTGAATAAACATGTAACAAACTATCAACATTCTGAAACGATCTGATAACTTTCGTGTCATATCAAACAGCTAAATTATCAACTGATATAACCTAAACTCACCTTGTCGGAGAGATAAGATTTTGTGCAGATGCATGATATTATTTTTTTCAAACAGAAAGAGAAGAGTACTGGGTACTTTTGTATATACATTCATTATATGGGTGTGTGTGTGTAAGTACCTCATCAGGAATAGGCGACTGAGAAGCAGAAGCCTGATAGAAAGCTTGAACAGCCGTTGTTGGAGGGTCTTGTTTACCTTCAACCGTAGTTGTTGGCAAAGAAGGTAATATGGTTTCACATAAGGAGTGAAGAGACTCCATCTCGCCTGAAGAAAACCCGTGACAGTATTTGCTTTCTCTTTTCCCACATCTCAGCAGAACATGGCTCATCTCTCTCATTGTCTGTACCTCTCCAAATTAAGGATGTGATGATGATCTGAAATAACCAGTTATGAACGAAAGAAGGTTTAGTTTTATAGACAGGAATGTGAAAGGAGGGGGTTTTCTGTTTCCTTTTCGGTTAAAGATACGCCTACTTGTAAGAATAATGTATTTTTGTTTTCTGAGGTCAAGGAGGATTGTGTGTAATATATATAACCAAATAATGATTATAAACATTGAATTTGATTCAATACCAAAGAACCAATGGAAATCTCAATATTGGTCCTCTAATTCTTACGCGCCACTTCCACGTGACTACACTTCCATGTACGTTTCTCCCACTTTCTCCTAACCGTTATGTTAAATTTGTTACGCGCTTCTATGCTTAAAATTGTATTTGTACACCGAACATATCAGTCTTGCAAAGCATGTTTATTGAAATATTCAATTTTTAAAACTCATGATCTAAGTAAGAATTTTTTAAATAATATGGTATCTTCTATAATGAAATTCACGTTACATAGTTATAATAAAATTTTATTATTTAGAATCCTTGTAACTTGATACTGCTGACATCAACTATTCTCTATAATTTACTTTAATTTTATATACTTAAGGTTAATAATGATCCAAAATGTTTATGCAATTAGAAATAATGTTGTTATACCTTAATATTTTAGTATTATAAGTCACTTCCCTGTTAAAAAAATTAAGATAAGAATAAAAAGGATTAATATGTCTTAGAAAAAGAGTTTTTCCGTGATTTGACTAAGGAGTTTTTTGAGCAATTGTAGAGTAAATGCTTAAAAATAACCCAATTGAATTACCAATAGGTATCTTTCATAAAAAGTTTCTTGTTCATTTATTTGATATTGATTGAATAACATATACGCTAAGTTGTAAGAAAAACAAATTTGAGTTTTTTCTAGCAATTATTAAGAATTGCTCCTAAATCATCTCTCTTTTAATTTTTCTTTGTTTTAGTTGCTTGCCATTTGCAATTAATTTTATGGGTCTAGTTTTGATTTGTTTGATCTCACTGTCTCTCTCCCTCTCTACACTTTTGCATTCATAAAAAAATTATGCCTTGTTATTATGATAATATGACCAATTTATGCTAAACAGCATGACAACTAATCACTTTTAGATCTCTCTTGGTGTATCCTCCAATTGCTACTCATCAATTCGATTACTTAATTCATTCTTAATTAAGTTAATTATCTACGAGCAATATGATTTCCTCTTTAAACCTTTCTCTACTAAGGATATTGACCTTGCCTTATTTATCCTCATTCCGTACGAGACTTCTGGACCCGATGGACTTAGTACTTTTCCCTTTCGGAAAACTTGGTGATCTCTTAAATTATATGTGACTAGATCCATCCTTGAATTCTTTAATGGTACTAGATTGTTAAAGTTATGGAATAACACTCACATTTGCTTGATTCATAAATTCCTAAATCCTATATGTTTAAGAGATTATAAGCTTATAGCCTTCTATAATACCTTGTACAAGATTATCTCTAAAGTTTTAGCCTCAAGACTTAAGCAAGTTCTTTCTGCAATCATTAATTCAAGGTGTCTCTATTAGTGAGAGATCTAATGGGGATAATATCCTCTTGGTTCATAAGTTTTATGGGGACTATTATAAAAGGAAATCAAGTAGAAATTGCCCAATAAAAATTGACTTCCACAAAGCTTTTGATTATATGGATTACTAATAAATTCAACAAACTCTTGAAGCATTTGGATTTTCTCCCATTTTTATATCTTCAATTGAGTAGTGTTTCACTACTTCATCTTTTTGCATTATAATCAACAAAGAGGCTACAAGGCTAATTAGAGGTGTAAAAGGAATCAGACAAAGTGATCTTCTATCATCTTTTTTTATTCACTCTTTGTATTGAAGCGCTTACAAGATTGTCTGACCATAATATAAGGATGGAAGGTAATTTTAGTTTCCAAAACAGTTGAGAATTTCAACCTTTCCTTTTCCAATAACATGTTATTGCTATATGCAGTGGATCCAAATTTTATTACTCTCTCGATCAATTCTCTCAATTCTTTCACCAAGTTATTAAGGCTAGCTATTAACAAGGATAAGACTCCTCTTATGGTTTTTTTTTACAACTAAACACTTATCACTTTTTCTTGTTAAAATATCTACTCTTTAAATCAAATATTCCTTTTTCACTTAACTAGGAGTTTTAATTACAACTAAAAAGATCACCTACAAACATTATTAGCCTTTGTGCCTTAGTGCAAAAGAGAATAAAGAATTGAAGCAATAGGATTCCAACTTATACTCTCAAGTCTAAATGACATGCATATTTCTAGTCTTCTGATTTGATTTTACCCAAGAACATGGCCAAAGATATAGAGAAATTTTTAAGGAACTTATTATAGACAGGTGATTGATAGGTATAGTTTATACTATGTTTTCATAGGTGTTTTAGTGTGTTTTTCGGTGTTTATTAGGTGATTATTGTATATATAGGCTTAGAATTGTATCATTGTGAGTGTTTATTTATATTCTAAGTGTTTGTGTGGTTTAGAGCATATATTTAATCTTAATTTTATGTTTCATGAGGTGTTTGATGTGTTTGTTAGCATTAGAAATCAGAAAATTGAAGAAAAAGGAAGATGGAAGCTATATGAAGGGTGTCACAATCGTGTATGAGGAGCATGATCATGACAGATGTATATGGGGCTGTATGGCCTCTATCATGATTGGAGAAAAATTATGACAGAGAGGATAAACCCACAAAGACTTCATAAGTGCAAGTTTTTTCATCTGTTTTAAGATTCAGGAGCATCTTTTGAACCAATCAAGCTGGGAAAATGCTAGTTACACCCAATACCCTAATACACTATGTAAGAACGTGAAATTATTCACCAAAAAAATGCAGCAATCAACATCAAAGAGTGCATCAAACGTGTGAGATCAAGAAGAATGTCTAGGATTCTAGCTTTCCAGATCAAGTCATCAATAAAGTTTTTCTTTTTTTCCTTTAGTTATTTAATCATTCTTGATGTGTAATTTGAATTCCAAGACGTTAAACAAGTTCATGAAGTTAAATTTCATACTAGTATTTATTCCAAATTTATTTTATGGCTTTGATTGTTCTTGATTTCAATACGTATTGGATGTTTGTGATAATTTTTATGTTTAAACTTGATAATAAATTGAGAGACTGAGTCAAAAGTAATCAGAGTTAGATTGTGCATCGACAGTTGATAGTTTAATAGACATGTAATTATCAAGTTAATAATCATTTGAAGAGAGATCTTGTTTGAGAAATTAATTATCTAATAAATAGTTTCATATCTAATTGAAAATGTTGGTGAAAGTTTTATGAATCTAGAGGATGTAAATCTAAAATTTCCAAATTTAATTAGGGTCAATTGATTAGATCTTGAGAGAGAGTAATCAATGCCTTATGGAATCTAGGATCAAACACATAATTGGATTAACAATGATAAAGGAACCAAAATAAGAAAAGAATAAGTCGTAAGTATTCTATCTTGGTCAAAATCTAAAGTTAATTAGGTAGCTCACTATTTCAATTGTTATTTGAATCATTTGCTTTTCTTTATTATTTGTTTCAATTTATGTAATTTATTTTTATTCAAATCACATCTAAATACCTTAGACAAAGTTAGGTTCAAATTGTTAACCTTGAATAATCCTTATGGGAATGATAACCTTATGTACTACAAGATATGATTGGTATAATTGCGGTGTATTGAGGGTTTTACTATGTATAAAACTTGCTCAACAAGTTTTTCGCACTATTATCGAGGATTTAACTTTCGGACTATTTGAATTCCTTTGATCTAAGGAATTTTCTCTATTCTTTTGTGATTATGATTGCATGAACATAAGAATTACTTAGAGTTAAAGAAAAATCGAAGATACTTGAGCTCTTGATATTACAAGACAACAAAGAGAAATCCAAAGAGTGAGATGTCAAAAAGTGATAAAAAGAAAAAAGGAAGAAAAGTGTTGGGACCCGATCTCGAAACCGGACTCCAACCTAAAAAACAACGGAAAATGGAATTGAAAACAAAATGGCGAAACAAATCAAACAAAACGGAAGCGAACATGATCAAACGCGTGCGGAAATAAACAAAAGAAATCACCTCCGAAAGAACGGAATACAAATCGGATCGAAAGTCATAAAGCTAAAACACACTCAAAAGCGGAAGGATCGAAAATGAATCGAAACAAACGGTTCGAAACAAACTGAAACAAATTCCGACATCCGTAGCGTATATTTTAAAAAACTAAATTAGTGTTGGAAACCTTTAGACTAAGCCAATCTGAAATCCGGTGTAATTTTTTTTCTTTCCTTCTGATTCCTTTTATTTTTATTCACT
The DNA here is from genome assembly GCA_026413385.1 of Erythroxylum gracilipes. Lineage (NCBI taxonomy): Eukaryota > Viridiplantae > Streptophyta > Magnoliopsida > Malpighiales > Erythroxylaceae > Erythroxylum > Erythroxylum gracilipes. Next base: position 21,777,115 of record JANZLC010000201.1, read on the forward strand.
CTTATACAAATCAAAACATTATAATTTCCCCATTTGGAAACTTATCCTTAAATAAAACTCAATTCATAAAATTCGTCTTAAACATGTTGTTGGACCCATGGGATGACCCCATGCGATCCATGGACCCATGGGATGACCCCATGCGATCCAGGCCCACAGGATGACCCTGTGCGGATTCCCCATAAATCAGTATTGTCCTCTTTGGTCACTGCGTGAGCCACTGCTCGAACACAGGACCTCAAGGTTTTGTAGCGTCAAGCG
>JANZLC010000201.1:21830950-21846305 GCA_026413385.1 Erythroxylum gracilipes
GGAAAAAGGTAGAGGAAGATAAGAGCTTTCTTTGGAACCAAACATCTCTTCATTTGGTGAAGGTTTAAGGTAAGAACATTTTTAATGCTTTAGATTTTGGAAGGGTTTTGGTTCATGAAGCTTAGAAAATGCATGGCTTTAAGTATTCTAGAACCAATTTTAGTGATTGTGCTTTGAGGAATTTTCAATTGAAAACCCATTTGAACTTGGGATTTTTGTCTATAAAAAGGGAATCAAGAAAGACAAGAGGAGCAAGAGGAGGGGCACATTTAAGCAACTTATAAGCAATAAATTCAATGTGGGTTACATTTTTATAATTAAGTAATGAGCCATTAATGTCTTTTTCAAGAAATGGAAATAAATGAGTTTCAACTACTTCTACAATGTGCATTTATTGTTCTGTTAATGCTTTGAAAATTTGCTGCATATTGTGTATATAAATTTTATTTGACTTATGAAAATAATTTTGAAAATGGTATCAAGCTTAAGAAATCAAGTTTCTGAAATACGCCTTTTTGGGCAATATGTTTTACAAGTCATGAAATACATGTTATGTGGGTTTGTGGTAGTCATCTAAGTTAAGTCAAGTGAACTTTGATAAAAGGCTTCTCCCGCCTGCCCGCTAGTGGCATAGAGCTCCTTCATGGACTCCCATAAGTTCACAGCTATGCAAGACTATTATGTGGAAATCTATAGTATGTTCTGTTTTTGGATCCACCTGAACAATTTGATATGTTTATGTGCTCATAATAAGCTTGTTGGATCTCGTTTTTGGAATCCAACCTATTGACAAAATACCGTTATACTAACGCGTGGTTCCTTGCTTAACACAATTTCTCATCCATCACAAATTTCCTATCATTCTTTTTCCATAACACATATGACGTTTGCATTCACGGTAAATCACCTCAAATTGATAATTTCTAAAAAAAATCATTCATACATAATTCATTAACATCAAAAGATAAAAGTTCATGAACTTTGATGGCATTCCAAGCCATATTACAACATCAATATCAACATCCCTAAACAAAAGATACACAACTCCAAAATTCTCGACATATGTCTAAGGTCTTATTCTTACAACAATCTTACTTAAAATACAACTTGTACAAAACCAACAAATGCCTTTCCTTTCTTTCATCCGATCTCGTTCTCATTACCTGGAGATGGGAATGAAAGGCGGTGAGCTTAAAGCTCGTGGGTAACAAGTTTATAACGAAGAATAAGCAAAACCGTTGAAATGTTCATTGGTTATAAAACTCATAACGAATTTATGAAACGCTTCTTTCTCAAATCCTCAGTCAAATTTGCAATTCAAACATAAAACTCATAGGTACAAATATCATCACATAACACTCAAGGATGCATCATTCATAACTATACAAAGATGCAATGCACAACCAAATGGCTCAAGAGTTCCGTGGAACAAAATGGATAAACCGAAGTTTATACTGTGAACAAAACAAGTTCGATTTCTCAAGATCTCGTGGCCTCAAGCGGGCAGCCGGGAGAAGGCTATACGTCGACGTGCGCGTGACTAACGAAATGTTTCTCTCTTGCCCAAACAAAGCACATAATCATGCTCAAATCAACTCATAGAAAATGTTTCGAGCTTTTCTATCTTTTTCAATCATACAAAATGCCATGTCATAACGGCATAACTTGATCATAATTTACAATTTCAATGCCTTTTTAATAATCACCACAATTCAAATATACACACATAGCAAATTCTTTAAATCAAAAGAAATAATGAAATAAGTGAAATCGTTTAATTATTTGCTTCCAAAAACTGACTTTTATTCTTGAGTTCAAAAAGAAAAGAAAGCTTTAGTGGCTCATACTCAATCATAAACATGAAACCCACCTTACAAATCCTTGCTCAAAGCTTGCTTAAAGGTGTCTCCTACTTGCTCCTCTTTCCATCCTTGATTTCCTTTATCATGTCAAATACAAAATTCCCATTTAATAGGAATAAAATTTTGAGGATCCATACATCGCATATTCACTAAGATAAATTCTAAAAACTCAAGCTCTTTAATTTTCTATATATTCTCTTCTTAGGAAATCTTCCCCATTGTCTTAAGTTTCTAATGACTCCAAAATCACTCAATTTGGAAATCTACATCAAAAGTTATGCCCAAAATATCAAAACATGCTAGTGCTGGAAAATGGGTCCTCGCCGCGACGAGCATGTGCGCCACGACGAGCATCTGCGTACGTCGCGACATTGATGGCTCAGCGCGCCGCAATGTCTGCAAGAGCACGTCACGACATGCGAGCCAGAAATCCCCCCGAAACCCGTTTTTCCAACATTCTTCAACTCAAAACTTCCCATCTTTCAAAAACAACCCTAAAACATTATTCTTACTTCATTTCTAAACTCATTCCAACCCAAAAACATTAACAAAACATCAAATTTCATCTTTGATCATAAACCCTAAAGATTCAACATAAAAACCTTTACATAAACCATTTCTCACACATTTCTTACTCATGGTAAGCCACAAATCAACCAAATCCATGAGATTAAAGCATCACTTACTTGTTTGAGCTTCAAATCTCCAAGATCTTGCAAACCCTAGCTTCACCTCTTCTTTTCTTCTTCTTCTCCCCTCTCCTTCTCTTCATTTTCAAACAAACCAACTCTTTCTTCTTCTTTTTATACTCTTACTAATTGAGCAATGTCCATTTTGCCCTTAGCCTCATGCCTTATAACTTAAAAAGTTTAAGTGTCATGCCCAAAATGCCCTTATTTCATTCTTACAACATTAACACTTAAATTAACCCAAGAAATCAATCCTACTAACATAAGCATAAAATAATTAACTCCCAAAATTATTGCATCAGACCTTATAATTTATTTCAATTATGCTTAAATTAGAATCCAACCAAAGCAATTCATCATGCAAAACCTAATTTGAAATCATGCCAAATTCATCAAGAAAAAGTTCGGGGTCCAACAAAGTTGACAAGAGTGATGTATGCAAGTTGAATTTTTGCGATGGAAGTGAGTTTATAAAAGATTTTGCTTGTTACCGATTATAAACATATTACCCACGGGCTTTACACTCACCTCCATTCTCCTCCCCATATCCAGGTGATGAGCAAGATATCGAGTAGTCAAGGGTCAAGGCAGCACTCCGATCTTTGTTTGTTTTATATTTGAAGCAAATCTTATAAAACAAGGCTTCAGTTACATTTTGAGTAAATCATTTTTCATGTATTTTTTGTATTTTGGGATTTTGAGATAACAATGTATTTGCAGCTTGAAATGCCACCTGAATCTTTTTAAAACTAATATCTTTGATGCTAATGGAATATGATTTCGTCTTTACTCATGATTCTCAAAGTTTGTCCGGTGCATTTTCGAGTTTGCACAAGGGAAAAATTTGCATTCTGACTTTAAGGAAAATTCTGGATTTATCTAGGCTGAATTAGGCAAAGTTATCTTCTAGGAAGTTGTAGGTCTTTCTTTTATCTTTCCAATGGTATATAGTATGAAATTTTTGGACATCTGAGTTAAAAGTTATAGTCCTTATAAGGGAAGATGTTCAAGAGTAACACGTATCGTCTGTGATGACGTGTATCATCTAGGCTGATGTGTATCGTCTGTGATGATGTGTATTTTTTGTGATGACATGTATCATCTGTGCTGACGTGTATCATCTATGATGATGTGTATCGTCTGTGCTGATGTGTATCGTCTGTGAAGATGTATCTTTTTCTTTTTTCTCCTTCTTTATTTTCGTCTAGTTTCATCTAGCCTATCGTCTGGTCCATTTTTGACCCTTTAGACGATAGAATATGTCTTCTAGTCTTCATGAAAGTTTTAGATCTTGAAGTTCTCTTTCAAACCATATAAAGAACACCTTAATCTGATGTCTATAGGGAAGGTTGTGGCAAATTTCCCAATTCGTCTGCTTTTTCATCTATTTTCATCTAGCCTATTGTCTGGTCCATTTTCGACTCTTCAAATGATAGAATCTGTCTTCTAGATATTCATGAAAGTTGTAGATCTTGAAGTTCTCTTTTAAACCATATAAAAGAAAACCTTAATCCGATGTCTATAAGGAAAGGTAGAGCAATTTTCCAAATTCGTCTACTTTTTCATCTAGTCTCATCTGATCCTTTCATCCGGTCCAACTTTGGCCCTCTAGATGATAGAATCTACCTTCAAGGTTTGCTTGAAAATTTTAGATCTATAAGTCTTCTTTCAAACTGTCTTAGAATGATCTTAATCTGACATTTCTAGTAAAAGATACGCTAATTGTCCCAAGCTAGGTGCATTATATTGAAGGCATGCCACCATTGTGGGATGATGGCTAATAAGGGTTCATGGCAATAACCCTATAGGAAAATATGCTCACATTATATGACTCCGAATGTTGGGCTCCAGAACTGGGGTCTAACATTTTATGGCATCAGAGCCCAGGTTTAGGTCCAAGTTTGGGACTAGGTTTTGGAGTATCCTAGGCATGAAATGGGTAGTTCAAAACATGAAAGTTTTAATTTGTTTCACATGATTTAAAATTGTTTTATACATTTTGAACTATTTTGCGTACTTTGAATATCGTTTTGCTTTAACTAAAGGTTTTTGATGGTTTTATATTGAAGGAGTGAAAAATACCGGTTCGAAAGAGAACTCAAGGAGCTGTGACTTGATCTAGCTCTCGCTAAGGGAGCACAGATGAATCTTATGTCCCGCAAGATGCAGGGACACATTCTGTTCCAGCTCCTGAGGCACCTAGTGTGCAGCATGAGGTGCTTCCACCGCCTTCTCCTATGCCTCAAGAAGATCATATGGATCCACGTTTCTTTCAAGCCTTTGCTCAAGCTTTCACATATGCCATGGGCCAAGGGTCACAAGTCCCAATGCAGGCTCCAGTGGAGAGGAGTGGGCAGTATGATAAGCTTCGCAAGTATGGGCTGGTGGATTTCAATGGGACTATAAATCTGGAAGAGGCTGAAGCATGGTTGAAGAGGACCAAGAGGGTCCTGATTCAGATGAAGTGCTCTGATGAGGAGAAGCTGGATTATGCAGTTAGCTGAATTAGTGCCCCATAATCAGGAAATGCCTCTGGTGTTATCATGGAGAGATTTTGTGGAAGTGTTCAGGAAGAAGTACCTCTCGAGGGTGTATGTACAAGAGAAGGCTAGGGAGTTTCTGAATCTCACACAGAGGGATTTGAGTGTGAGTGAGTATGAACTGAAGTTCACCCAGCTGTCACGGTATGAGGCCAACATTGTGGAAAATGAGGAGGACAAGTTCCGCAAGTTTGAGGAAGGTCTTCATTTGGGGATCAAAGAGAAAGTCTTGATCCACAATTTTTGTGACTACCAACAGTTGGTAGATGTTGCACTCCAAGCTGAGAAGCTGGAGAATATCAAGAATGAAGTGAGCAGGAAGAGGAAGAACAGGGAACAGTTTTCCAAGAAAGGGGTGAGTGCTCGAATTCCTCTTAATCTTGTTGATTTAATTATGTTTGATCCAAGATATCCTAAAATTTTGATTACTCTCTCTTAAGATCTAATCAAGTAACCCTAATTGAATTTGATATTTATAAATTTTTAACCTCTCAATTCACAAAACTATTCCTAGCTTATTCAATTAGATCTAAAGCAATCCTATAGATAATTAATTTCACAATTATGATCTCTCTTTAATTGATTGATAACTAAATAATTTTATGTCTACTAAGTACAAACTCTCGTTGTGCACCTTAACACTAATAACTTGATTTACTGTCTCGATTTATTTTCAAGTATATGAATGAAAATTATCACAAACATTCATTAATATATTGAATTCAAATAGAAATAATTTTCACAAAATAATTCAAGAACAATCCCTAATAGGGATCTAGAAACCCATAATCATGTTAAACAACTTAAAAATCAAACTAAGCATTCAAAACAATGAAAGAATTAAAGGAAAAGAAGGAAAAACTAGTTTGTGTCTTGAGCTTGAAATCTAGAATTTTCTTAATCTCTTCTTGATATCTCCTCTTAAACTTCTTTGATGTAGTGGTTGCTGCCTTTTTTTGTTTTTCTTGTTCTTAAATTGTTCATTATTAAGGTTATGTCTAGGGTTTTCGCACTTTGTTTAGTTCTAAAAATTTGGAAAAAAAAACACGAAAAAAAAAACTCACACATGGAAAAACAATTGTCACGATTATGCTCCTTGACTAGCCTCTCTGCCACAATCGTGCTCAATTGTGCATGATCATGACACCTTCAATCTTCCTCCATCTTCTTCATTCTTCAATTTCTTGCTTTCCATCACTCACAAACACATCAAACACCTCTTGAAACATAAAATTAAGAGTTAATTATTGCTTTAAAACCAAACAAACACTTAGAGTACATAAAAACATTAACGATAACACAAATTGAAGCCTATACATATGATAATCATCTGGGAAATACTTAAAAACACACTTAAACATCTAGTAAAATATAATATAATCTACACCTATTAAGCCTATATACTATTGGACCTTCTTAGACCTCGTGTATCAATGAAACTTTTACTGAATTGTTGTTTTTGTTATTATAACATTATAACTATTGTGATAGATAGGAGTGTTAGGTTTTTGAACTACTTTTAGAAGATTTTTTTGGAAAAGATGAGAATTAAGTTTTTTTTTTTACAACTGTCCATCCACAGTTTGATATCCAAATTAAAATAGTCAATAGGACTTTAAGGGCTTTGTTGTGTGCTATTTTTAGAAAGAATTATTAGGAATTAAGAAGGGTCTTTGTCTTTTATTTAATTTTCTTATGACATGATTGTTTATAGAATTATAAATTTTACAAAACAATTCATGAACAATCCCTAATAGGTATCTAAAAACCAATAATCATGTTAAACATCTTAGAAAAATAATAAATGTTCCAAATAATGAAAAAATTAAAGGAAAAGAAGGAAAAACTAGTTTATGTCTTGAGCTTAAAATCTAGAATTTCCTGAAGCTCTTCTTGATGTCTCCTCTTGATCTTCTTTGATGTAATGGTTGCTGTCTCTTTTTTGTGTTTTTCTTATTCTTAAATAGTTCATTAGGACTCTAGGGTTATGTCAAGTATTTTCGCACTTTGTTCAAAACACAAAAAACTTGCACCTTGAAAAACCCTCTGTCACGATTATGCTCCTTGATTAGCCTCTCACAATCATGACACCTTCAATCTTCCTCCTTCTTCTTCATTCTTCAATTTTCTAATTTCCAACACTCACAAACACACCAAACACCTTTTGAAACAAAAAATTAAGAACCAATTCTTGTTCTAAACCAAACAATCACTTAAAATACATACAAACATTAACAATAACACAATTCGAAGCCTATACACATGATAATTGTCTAGGAAATAGGAAAAACACACTTAAACATCTAGCAAAACATTATATAATCCACACCTATCAAGGATGCATACTGTTGGACCTTATCAGATCTCATGTATCAGTGAGACTTTTACTGACTTGTTTTTTTTTTTGATGTTATAACATCATTAGAATGTATAGAGTTCTTATAACTATTATGTTAGATAGGGATGTTAGGTTTTTGAACTACTTTTAGAAGACTTTGTGAGAAAATATGAGAACTAAGTTTTTTTTTCAACTTTCCATCCATGATTTGATAGCCAAAATAAGATGGTTAATAGGACTTTAGGGGCTTTGTTGTGTGCAATTTTTAGCATGAATTATTGGGACTTGAGAAGAGTCTTTGTATTTTATTTAATTTGCTTATGACATGACTATTTATAGAATTATAAGTTTTATTCCATTTCAAATTATTTACAGTATTAACTCGCTGTCTCTTTTAGATCTTGTGCATATTCCTTTAGGTAAAGAAATAACTTGAATGGTAAAAAAATCTAAATTGATGAAAAAAATCTTAAGAAGGCTAGATTAAACATTGAAAAGAAGACTCAATAATAAATTAAGCAAGTCAACTAAGGGAGAAAATAAGTGATATTAAAATCTGAAGAGTGCATTTAGGTACACATATAAAAGGAGAGGTTTTTAAGCAAGTGAAAATCTGAGTTACAACCAATAGGAGAAGGACATTTTTAAGTCATGGAAAGAGTGAGCAACAATACTTACAAGATCGACTTGCTAGTAAGTATGATGCTCATTCTACCTTTAATATTACTAATTTACACCCTTTTTGATTTTGCAAATGAAGATGTTGATTTAAGGATAAAGCCCTTAAAGAAGAGGGGAAATGAAAGGAATCAAGCATCTGCTACTCAAGCATTGAAATTTATTGGAGATCCATTAAGGAACATTGGAGGACCGTTAATATGGATTAGGGCAAGGAAGTCTAGAAAAGTTCTCAATAACTTAATAGTGGATCTTTATGTAAGGAATGAAGCAAAGCTACTTCAATAGGTTGAAGTTAGACATATAATGCTGATTTAAGTGAAAGAGCGAGTTGAAATATAGTTACAAAATGTTTTTGGTACTGAACATAAAAGGCAACTAACATGAATCTTACATGACCTATTATACGTTAAAAAATAGAATATAATCAATGTCAAAGTCACACTAGTGTCAGGTGCTAGTCTTAGGCTAGTTTTGTAGATCGGAGAAATATAAGCATATCGACACTATATTTGAATTTGTAATCAATGTTGAACTTATCATTATGTTTAAGTGTTGAGTTTTATAACAAAATTGGTGCCAAATTTGGAGGTTGGACAGATACAAGACTTATATTTCTTTAGTTTTTTATTTAGATAGGGATTGACTCACCTTCCAAAGTGATTTATTTCCTACCATATTATCAAGTTTTTTACTTCTTTTTAGGATTCTAGTTTTAATGTTTTATCTATAAGAGACTTTCTTATGAATGTAATAAGGAGCTTATGTTTTTGTTTAATTATATTACCTTGGAGAGGGTTTCCTTCATCCTTATTCCTTAAGAAACTCTTGTTTTAGATTTTTTAATAAATAATGATCTTATCTAATGTGCTAGTGGCAATCAACTTCAAAATCAAACTTCTTTTTTTCTCTAAGTGTGGCTATTCATATTCTTATTTTACATTTGTGTATTTATTTTTCTTAAATCAAACTTATCATGATAGAATTTGTATCTAACTAGTCGTATTGGTTAGGGGCGTATCAATATAGTTTATAATTATTCTTGGCAATGATATAAAAGGAAAATGAGTAAGATAAAGAGCATAAAGAAGGAAACACAAGACTGGTTACAAAAATTACATAAAAGATATAGTATAGACATGGTTCTTACAAAAGATGCACAAGCAAATTGTTATTAAATAACAATGAAGAGTGTTTTAATTCATACTTGAGAAATACAAGGAATAAATTGATTTTTGAGTTGCTTTAAGGTGATAGAAGAGAAATTATGAAAAGAATCTATCAAAAGAAAGAATGGATGGATGTATATGATGGCAACATAGTTCCTAACATTTTGTCGAAATTGAATAAGTGAAAAAAGGAGGCTAGTAATTATTTGGCATATTTCAAAATAAAGAACTATTTGGAAAATAAGACTTGATTGGGATACCTTATAGCCATGTGAATTTTAGCAATCATTATAGAGATTCAAAGGTATATACATACATGAGTACAAAGCTACGGAGACTTAAATGAAGTTTTGTTTAAAAAAGCATAAATCCAATGGCATATTAATAACTTTGGCCAGTACTAAGGAAACAACATGGGAGCGCTATCAAACCTTCAACCTACAAGAAAGAAGTACGAAGGCCAACATGAAAAAATGAATAAGCAAAAGGTAGTCTATAAATAAGAATTAGAGGATATATCATTTGTAAGAAATCTAAAAATATTAGACATAATTCTAGAACGTGTAAGATGTTATTCCTTGAGTCTCATGACATGGCCACTCTCAATGATAATTTTTATCTATACATATAAGCATTAATTTGTGAATGTAAACCATTCTATAAAACAATGCCCAATAACCTAATATTCAATGTATACGTAAACATGATAAGGAATGTTTTTGCAACAAATTAAGGAAGTTGGATTTAAAAAGTTTGAAGTTCTTCAATTAATTTCTAATATAGCAGCACACTAATGCAAAGATACACATGCTTCAATGGATTATTAAGATGTTAAAGTTTTAGCCAGTACAATTGTAGACTACCCACCAAGCTTAATATCATTGATAGCCTTGACAACTTAGAACCACTTCACTCCCCAGCACTAGAAAAGCTCTCAGAAATTACCTGGAATGTAATTTAATCACGAAGAATAATTAAGGGAAAAAGGCAGTTGTAAATCCACTAAAATGCATCACTCTCCAACAGTACCGCAAGTTGAAATCCTAATTTTCATGAATATAGGAAAGAATTGAAGCTTAGAAGATATCAAAATCAATTCATATACCTTTAGACAAATGATCCCTGAAAGTTTTGACATTTACAAAACCATCGGGATAAAAAAAAAAAAAAGCACCAATCCAATTTTACATGACTTCGTGTGCTTGCAATTCCACGCAAAATCATGTGTTACGTGGTACAATCAATAACACAAAAATGAGAGAAGACGTCGTTGTTTTGTTGGAAAAAATGACGTAGAATAAATAAAAAAAAAAAGGTGGAATCTCCAATAGGTACATTTTAATTAACCCTGGAATCTCTAAATATTTAATATCCTTTTGTTTTGGTCTGTGGGAAATGAAAGTGTAACTACATTCTAAACCCCAACTGTTCAGCAATATTTAGAGACAGAGATCTGTGATCATAAAATGTGTAGCCCCCTGAATAAAAGCTTCATATGAAGAAAATTTTACATATGTTGAATCTCTAATATACATAAGATAATTTATGTAACTGAATAATCTCTACTTCTCTCCCTCTGCATACGCCTCCAAAACTGAAGATAAGTGACCTGCAGTTTGAGACCCTTGGGAGGCAATAACCACTGAAGCATGTGGGTCTGCGGGAAGGTTGTGATCTTTCGATCTGGATTGTTTTGATGATGATCCCTTGGACTTTCTTACACGAGAATGTTTTGGAATGGAGGGTTGGTCAGTTGCGGGAGACTCCCCACCGCCACCAGCACTCGAACTCTGGTGCCGTCTGCTCCTGGTGCTACCACCATCTCGGCTTCGCACACTACCCGAATCCCTGTTTGTAGAGTCCATTGAATTGTTTGAAGAACGATGTCGTCTGGACTGCTTTGGTGCATCGGAGCTTCTTTTAGTTGGAGATTCCGAGGGTGCATCACCAGCACTTGATGGACGTCGCGGCCTGTGTTTCTTTTTTCCACTCTCACTCTGGCATGCATCTATTTATATACAGAGAGAAGCAACAACAGCCAAAAGTTATAATACCACCACCATATCAAGCAAAATTCAATACATAACAAGCAAAGAAGCAATATATATATATATACCTTCCCACCGGGGATTCGACGAACGGTCGGCTTCGGCTTCGGCTTCTTCGGAGGAATTCAAAGACATTTCAGTTTTAAACTCGTTCATCTGCGTATCAGCTAATAAATATAGTTAACTATGTGGTGATAAAGGTCATATTTTTCGCTTTCAGATGCAACTTCAAAAGAAAGAACATTACGTTCTTTGTTTCTCTCTTTTCTTTACTATACTTGCCATTTCTTCTCAACTTCCCAACTGTTCATACTATCACTGGGAAGAAGACTTTGGTTTAACTCGGAAGAGATAGTGAAGTAACTGAAAGGAAGGATATACATACCCAACTTGGCTTATTGGCATCGGGACCATCCATTCCAATGTGTGCAACATGCTTTACATCTGTGGGTAATCCAATTTCCAGTTCTTGTTCTTTCTCATCTGCCAAATTGGGGTTGTAATTGATCAAGTAACACTCTATACACCATTTCTGTCTTGTGTCTCTATTTGTTATTAATAGTGTTAATCAATAGCAGCAATACCTAGGAGTCTCAAAACGGTGTCTAGTTCCATAAGATAGCCCAGTCCAATTTATGTGCCAAAATTGCATTGAGATACAATTGGAATTTTTCCCTTTTTTGTTTTTCCTGCGATGTGGAAATTGTACTTACCAAATATTTGAGAGATGTATCTTAGACCTTTTAAGAGACCTTTCACTTTTGTCGACATTTTGAACAAACTAGACGACTACTTTCCCCTCCAAAAATTGCTTAATTTGCTGCTGGACGTTGGAATCACGCTTGTGAACTTGCAAACCAGGACCAAAAAATCTGCAATGGAAAAGACTTTAAGCTTTGGAAGGATAAACCTCAATATATTATTTATAGGTATGAAATGAATGCCCCCATCTGCATGCTTTTCCTTATACGGTATCCTGAAATTCTACACATTGAGAAAACAAAGTTTCTATGTTTTCCTGAATTCATGTCCTCAACTAAACTGAAAAAGATATTCCCTAATTTAAAATTTGATAGTGCTGATATGTGATCAAAGACGGAGAGTGAAGGTTGTGTACAGAAGAGAAGAGCAGACCTTGAGGAAAAATTAAGTCAAGAATAAGATGACAAGATAAATCTTGTAATATCACTCTCAGATCAAACATTCTCCGTTAGGTTCATGTAGCAGGTGCTAATCCCTCCCTGTTCTATCGAACAAAACAGGAACAAGAAAACACGTGTGTATATGGCAAAACAAAAAAGAAGAAAATTTTGAGAAGTTGTCTTACTGTTCTCGATTGTTTGTTTGTTTGTTCAATTACAATCAAGAAAAGAAGACGGAGACTGTTAGATGGAAAATCTCAAATATTTCCTAATTATTCTAACTATTCTTTTATTTTTATTTTTATTTTAATCAAAACCAGTAGATGGCCTAATTTTCCGCCTAAACAATTCCCATTGCCATATTTGGCATTTTTGGTTTGCAGAAAATGGCTCCAATGGCCCATACATGACATCCATTTTATTCTTGGTCATTAATCTTTCTTCTTCCTCACTCCAAACGTACATTCTTCCAGTCTTGGAGCTGATTCACACAATTTAAACTTTATTATCTTGTGTTTTATCCCATTTTAAGGTAAATTTATTTAAAGCCTTGTTTTATTTTCTTATCTTTAAAAGATGTATAATCTTTTATTCAAAATAATTAAGGAAGAATAAGCGGTACCTTTAGATCATAAATAAAATTCCTATGCTTTAAGGTGCGTTTATACAAAATAAGGAAGAACAAGTAGTGCCATTAGATCATAAATTCCTATGTTTTAATATTGTCACTAAATTTTAAGATTTTTTTAGTTTACAAAATTATCAAAAGACGGCCCAACTGGATGGATCCCCAACTTTCCGTTCTCTGAATTTGTTAACCCAAGCTTACCCATTGCCAGCATTGTAGTCCAACTGACCCTCACATCTGTCTAAATCTCTATGCCCTTTGATCCCTAATCATCTTCTTCTGCAAAAGGAGAGATGTCTAAATTTGAAACTAAATATAGAAGAATGATGACCATGATTCTCTTAAAGTATGAATATTTTTTCCTTTTCATCTTCTAATTTCATTTGTAACGCTTTTCTAGACATGCATGACATGCACAAGCATTTAGTTTGATCTTTAGTCATCAATTTTATCTCTGTCTCAAAATTATGTTGGTGTTATAGATAAAATGAACTTCTTAAACAAAGGAATGGAGTTTAAGTAAAACAAGAAGTAAGAGATCCCAAAAGAAGATAAAAACATGAGAGATAAGAAAGCTTAAACCGGGGAAAGACCAAAGAATATCTAACTAAAAGTTAACAAGAGAAGACCTTGTTAAATGTGACATAATCTAGAAAATATACTTTGTTAATTAAGATATCTTATTAATTATTTTGGGCCGGATTCAGTTGGATATATTTAGAATATCATTATGATAAGAAATTTGAAGATAAGATAGAGTGAAGGATAAAATCCTAGAGAAGATAGGATTTGTTTGGGATAAATCACCATGTCTTATTAAAGATAATGTGCAAATTTTTTGATGATTTTGGAGCTATCTTTGGCAACTTATTTTGGTTATTGTAGCTATCTTTGGAAGCTGGATCTTTCAATTATTTCATCCATCTTTGGCAGTTGCAATCTATGGGCAATTACGTGAAATTTTGGACTGTCTAGTTATCAATGTTGTGAGCAAAATACGAGCAGAAATGTTGTGAGTGTGCAGTTATGTTTTCTTTGTGAGTGGAAAAATATTGTAGTTGTGTTTTCTTTGTGAGAGGGTGAATATTACATGATTTATCCATCATTTTGACAGCTGCGTTTGTGAAAAAAATATGCAGTCGATTGACTATTGATTCAGTTGGGTTTTCTTGATGCTTAGGTGAACAATTACGTTATTTATTTATCTCTAATTACAGCTTCATTTTATGAGCTCTGACGATCAATAACATGTTCAATTGATGATTTGTGTGGCTACATTGTTGTTGATTTGGGATTGTTGGTTTTGATTGACAATTTAAGGTTGCTAGTTTGATTGATAATTTGGGGTTGTTAGTTTGATTGACGATTTTGAGCTGCTACTTTTTGTGGTGCTTTTTGTGATTGATTATAACATATACAACAGTCCATTGATTGATTTTTGCTGCTATGTTTTTGAGATATTTTGGTGATGAAACACATGTTCGCTTGATGATCTTTGTAGCTGTTGTGTGTGGGATTCTTCGGTGATTATTTCGAAGGTTCACAGCAAAATTTTTGTTGGACAATTCTCCATGATTTTGAGTTGATGAGGATGCAAATATAAAGGAGTGTCTTTTGACTCAAAGTGTTCCTTTGTTTATGTCTTTATTGATTTAATCACTATGTTATTATTTTCATCTTTATTAGCGTTCGTTGTTGCAAAAATCTTCTGTTAAGGTTAGCACGAAGTGATCGTGTTATTAGGAGTGAAATACTTCTACAAGGTGTGAGGACAAGCGGATAGTGTCAAGGGGTGAATGGTGTCAATTCAGTAAAGCCTTGTGTAAAACTATTGTACGTCAGTAAAGGTGATTAAACTAAGTAAGGGCCCTGCAAATATAGACCAGATGTGTCGAACCTTGTTACCAAATTTCAGTTGTTGATTTATTTATTACTTATTGGGTTTTTTTGCCTATGTTTAGTTATGAAAAATTAACAGTTGTTAACACAGTTGCTTTGTATTATGCAACCGATAAAAATAGTTCAAAGTAACTGCTACAAAACTTATACATTGCGAAACTACATCTTCGGAACTTTCATACTTTATGGTATCCTATTCCCTTTGTCATGTAAAATTTTGATTACTGTATGCCTAAATAGAAGTTTGTGACATGAGGAACGAGTGACTTAAATCATTTTTTTTTGGTAATTAAAAGAGCTAACAACTAGCTAGAGCTAATAACAGGATTAATGAGCCGAGTGCGACTAACACCCATGCGATC
>JANZLC010000201.1:21851759-21865870 GCA_026413385.1 Erythroxylum gracilipes
AAAGTTATAAACTTAATTTTTGTAGAATTAAATATCTAAAATTTAAATTCCTATAAGAATATTCAACGAAATACTAAGATTTATAATATTCATACCCTTATAATTTTTTTAAAGTTACGTCCTTATAGGTCATTTTACACATAAACAGCTAATTTTACCAAACATCTTTAACAAACAGCTAATGTAATCCACTGGTCAAATCAGCTGATAGAATCAGCTATCAGCTAATAGCTGATAGAATCAGCTAACAGCTAATACAATCAGCTGTTTGCCAAACAGGACTATTATTTTCTTATTTTTCATACCAATCTCCATCCCTTTCTACTATTATACCCATATTCATAGTCAACCGCGTGCTCAAACCAAACATCTAGTTAATTCTATTAAAACTATGCATAATATCTTCTTTTTAAATATTAAATACTTTATTTTTAAAATATTTTAATAATAACCTCATTCTCATTAATGCAACAAACCAAACAACATTTTGGTATTAATATAGAAACTCAAGTTACAAACCAAATATTTTTATTTTATTTTTCATACCAATCTTTATCCCTTTCTACTATTATACGCATATTAATAGTCAACCCCATGCTCAAACCAAACATCTAGTTAATTCTATTAAAACTATGCATGCTATCTTCTTTTAAAATATTAAATAATTTATTTTTAAAAATATTTTAATAATAACCTCATATTTGACACGATCCACAAATCTTTACATATATATAGGTAGGGAAGGGGGAGAGAGAAGCTTTTTAGCCCAATTGACTTCAATAGCAAATGTATTAAAACACGTTTGACCATGGATATCAACGGTTAAAATCAAGTCTTGTTATAAAAGCAGGTATGACTTTTATGTCCTGCGAAATGGGACTCTCCTACTTACCCCGTTCCTCGTCTGAAATGAAACGCCTTTAATATGAAAAGGGATTTGAACAGAATGAGACTTCTTCTCAAGTTCCAGGTACAGTTCGAACAAACTTTCAAAACGTTTATGAAAAGGGGCTGCTTCATTATTTTTGATAATCAAATTCTCGTTTTCTTTCCCACTACTACTATTATATCAAATGGAAATTTCATTTTTTTTACGGTATAAATATATTTTTGATGGCTAGTCAGTGGTCACTGTCACTCGGGCTTCAACGCTTTATATTACGGAAAGAAGGTTTCCTAAGGCCAATGGAGGATGCCATTGCCATGCTAGCCCATTAAGTCTGGATGTTGTGATCATAGCAAGCGCTGGCAAAATAAGATACATTCCACTAAACCATAAACATAGAAGAAACTTAATCTATAACATATGCTGATATTACAAACCCCATTTCTTGAAAGCAATTAACTTAAAGAACAAAGAAAAATAAGCAGAACAAGTGTTGCTACAATGGACTGCGTAAGTTCCAGTGTTGTTGTCACCGCAAGAAAATACGTCATCAAGTTCGGTTTGCTAGCGACAATCTGAAACAACCTACAAGTATCAACATATGCTGATTTACAAACTAATTCACCACAAACATTTCATAGCTAAATTGGATGTAAATCAACCAACTTTCCACAACAGAAAAGAAGACTTGGAAAATGCAGATTGTACCCACAGATGAGCTTGCTGCCCCCTCACCTCCACACCTCCATGTATAACAGTATCATATGGCAACCCAATCAGCCTTTTTTTTCATTGATCTTGCTTCTGAATGGTGATAACAAAGAGAAATAACGAGAAGCTGCAGTGAAAGTGTAATTTTAGACAAATAGGATCTGAAAATGAAGAGGAAGTGATTAAATGCATGTTACATGTGTTATTACTCTTTTGAGGAGAAGTGCCAGCACTTAGACTTTCTTCTTGAGAGATGAGCTTCTTCAAAGTTTGAACTGTTGAGACAGCCAAATGGATGGTCTTAATAATCAGATTGTTTATATTTCATTCTTCTCACCTGACATAAACATGTTTCCGACCAACTTCCTACTTTACGGAAATTGAGCCAGACAAGCATGGAAAAGCCAATGTATATTAACTTGCAAAAGGCTCTCAAAGCCTTTACTGTGGTGTACTATATGCCATATTGCAGCGTACAAAACTATTTTAAGAGATAGCTGACTACTTCTAAAAGTGTTGGAGCATAAAATATTAGCATTTCAATATGAAATACAAAGGTTCATGTCAAGTCCATCTATATATGAAAAAATGCAACAATGCACAACAAATATATATATTAAACGCACTGCTTAATCAAATAGCCGCAGAGCCCAACAGTGCTGTAGGCAATGCATCTAGCAAATGATAAGTTAAATTGAAGGACAAAAAAACTAAAAAAAAAAAGGAAGATTTTATTGAGCATAGCTTTCATCCAATTAAAAATGGAGCAAGCAGGTAATTCTAGCTGCGGCATGTATGATTAGGTAAAGACTTTTAACGCACCAAAACATTGCATGTGACATGGATCCACCATCATGAATGTTGTGGGAGATCAATTTAACACGAAAAACCAATAATATTGGCACGAGCAATCTCACTACAATGCATTGTGACCTTTGAAACAAGATACTAGAATAATATGCGATCCATTCTCTGGCCTCAACCAATAGCTTAAGTTTTTAGGTTAACTGGTTTCTTGACATGGTATCAGAGTGTTTATGTAGTTGAGCTTTTGGGTTGAATGGTTTATTCGAAAGAGATGCCCTCATGTCGTCAAGTGGTTTAAGAATCTGTTCTTTCATTCCATAGTTCATTTTTTTGAGGTTGAAAGAGGGCAAAGAAAAAGGGTTAAACCCTTCTTGCAGTACAGAGCAGGCAGTTCTTAAGCATGGGATGTTTGCCACTAGAACATGGATCTTTCTACAATTTGTCGGTGATTATATAAAGCAGACTTTATAAGCAGCTAAAAGGATTTTAAATAATGACAAATTACATAATTCTTACCTTCACCAGGGCCATCGTTGGTAACACCAATGTCTGCCCCAGAACTTACACTGACATTGTCCAGTTCAGTATTTTTTTCACCTGCATCATGGTTCTTTCTTCCAAACCTCAGTAGCTGTCTAATTCCTTTAGACGGCTTATTTGCTGCTTCAGGGATCTTTTCTAATTTCAAGTTTTTAGAATCAGATACGTAAGCTTTTAGGGTCTCTGCACCAGTTGTTTCAGTCTGTAAGTTCACTGGAGGTGCTTTTCCATACTCAGAATTCCCAGTACAAGGGTCTTCCAAAGAAGAGATCCGAGCATAAGGGGGCTGGTATGGTCCAGTGGAGCTACTCCTTGAATGTTTGGGCTTCTTTTTCTCTTCATTAGATGCACTTCGAGTGGCAGTCTGACAGCACAGCATGAACCAAAGATCAACTCATCAATCAATCCCAAAGAGAAATTGATCCATTAATTTCCAAGATTCAAAATGTTACAAAAGAGTGGACAGAATTAATCTGGTTCAAGTTAAACAAAAAGAGTACTAAGCATTCACCAAGTTGAAGTGCTTCCATTGGTTTAGCACCATATGCAAATCAAACCTAAAATCAGGTCAAAAGTTCTAAGTTGAATCAAACACCAAGAAGTCAAATGCTTCCAAGAACATCTATGTCAATTGAAGAATAGTATATTATATGAGGTCATATCCTTGAACTCCACACTCACCTACCTCTATAATATGGTTTTGGACCTGATGTTCACCAGTTTCTTCTCCAGTGAGTGGCAAAACACGTGGAGAACCAGCATGATCCTTTACCATCTCAAGTTTCTCTCCAGTACTAGAATCACTTGAAAGCGTCACTTGTAAATCTTTATCTCCTTCCAATGTGTGCACGGAAGGAAGACGGAGCTTATCAGATTCTAGCACCACTATTGTCTTCTCGATTATTGGGTTATCCCCATCATGTGAAATATTTTCACAATTCACTTTGTATTCATTACCTTTAGACTTAATGTGATAATTACTGCCACTTACCTTATCGAGTGTTTCTGTTATTGATTTTCCGTGGACATCATCAGGTTCCTTTACAGTTCTAATTTTTATTTCTGAAAGAGATGCAGCCTTGCTCTGATCATATTTCATTATTGCAGATATTTTTTTTATCTCAGGTGCACCAGTGGCCTTTGGCTTTGAAATGCGTTCCTGATTCCATGGTTTAACTGCAGAATCATAATGGCTGGTAGTTAACTTAGGTTCTGATAACCTTCTAATCCTGGCCATTGATGCCTTTGCATCAGGAGTTATAGTGCCATTCTCTTTTGTTGCTTCAGGCAATGATGAGACTGACCGGTTTAACCTGTTAACAGCAGACCCAGCAATCCGTTTGGTGGATTTAGAGGACTTAAGATAATTGATAGATCCCCTAGAAACAGAGCTGACTGGGAATCTTTGCAGAGGTGAGGATGATCCAGGATCTGTATCCACGAATTTTGATGATTTGTGAGAACTCGGAGAAAGTTTTGTGGGTAAAGGATTTCTTATTTGTTGTAAGGTTGATGGACCAGGAATGGAACTGTTTCTAGCAGCAATTCTCTTTTGTCTCTCTAACTTCAAAGCTTCCAGGCGTTTTATCTGTTTTACTTCCTGCAGACGAGATGAGACAAAAAGGCAGAATTACAACATAAATATACCTGATAAGCAAGGTGCCAAAAGATGATAGATGCAACTGGCAGTGGACAGATATAATGCACGCACGAACAATGGTTCCTTCATAATAAATCATCAAACTTTTGACTGTAGTAAAGTGAGTATAGTATATGGCAACAAAATACCTTTTCCTTCTTCATTTTCTGAAGATCAGCTTTATACATCCTCAAACGATTGGCACGAGCTCTTGCTTCATCCAAGGGACTCAGTTTTGAAGGTTTTCCCTTTCTTATCGGTCCCACTTTCTTCTTCTTATCCAATGCATGGATTGCAAGTTTTGAATTCCAGTCTTTATCTGACTTTTTAGAACCCTCCAGGCCATCCTTCTCTTTATTTTGCTTCTTCAATGAACCATTCTTTTCAGTGTGAATTTGCATGTCATATTCTAAAGCAAGGTCGTATCCAATCAAATCCTTTTCTATCCGACGCTCTGGCATCAGATTTAACTCATCTGGCTGATATTTACTGTTGCTTCCATTTAAGTTTCCATCCTCCGGAACTGATGAGGGAAGCTCCAAGTCAAGGTTAATCGCATTTCTTACATCATGCCCTTGATCTTCAGAAATTGCTCTCAAAGATACTACATAAGAATCATCATCCATATTTACTGATGGCTGGTCCAAATCATTGTTTGAGTGTTCATATCCATTTAAAGCAGGTGGAACTGATGAAGAACTTGCATATCCTAACTGATTTTCCTGTCTATGAATCATAAAATCATTGTTTATAGTTCTTCTGTACCTACCTTGTCTGCCACTTACTTCTGCAGATTGAGCATCAACTTGTCCATCCATGAACCTTCCACTGTCATTGAACTGATCCATTCGTCTTGATATCAGTGATTCATCATCTTGAGCTTCTCTTTGGGTTATCCTTTCACTAATTTTTTTAATATCTGACATATTCCTTTCATGATTGTTATCTATATCTCGTCCACCAAAAACTGAAGGATCTTGGCTTGCTATATTTTCTCGCCTTTTCAGTTGACCTCCATTTTCTGCTGCAAACATATCATGATCAGCTTCATCAGCACTTCTCAGTAAGCAATTCTGAAATGCTTGCCAGTGTCCACCATCTGCCACACCAGAAAATGTTCTTCCCTCATATGGATCCAATTTACCCTTGGATTTTGTTTTATCTCCTTTCATTTTGGTGGATCTTAAATATTTTTTATGCTTCATATTTGCAGTAGTGGCCAGTAAATCCCCATGTTCTTCATCAGTTTCAGAACCACAAGTAGCATCTGATTCATTCTCAGATGAGTTCCCCCTCTTAGAAGCAATATAATTAATGTTCTTTATAACCACCATGTCTGATTGCTTTCTACCAGATTGACCACCTCGGTTTCTTGGTTCTTGAGATTCTGAAATTTCATTCTCCAATTCTTCATCACTCCGAGATCTGTTTTTAAGAGCATCCACCTCCCAAGTTTCAGGTACAGTATTGCCATCCATTGAATGCCTTCTCCTTCCCCTTCTTTTACTAGAAGTAAGTCTAGGATCTTCACCAGTTGGATATGGTGAATGGAAGTATGGATTACCTCCTGGATAGTTCTGACAGTATGGGAAACCTTGCATGGGATAGCCTTGAAAGACAGGCATCGTCCCAGGTGGAGAATGCATTCCCCAAGGAAGAAACAGAGGACTTGGAAATTGACCAGGAAAGTAGTCTTGGTTTCCTGGGTGTGGTTGATCTATTGTAGTCGTATCACCTGACATGAGAAAGGTTTTCCATTCAAGTTTTTGAAGAAGAAAAGACCAAGTGGAGAATATCAGAATACTGAGAGGAATCTAAAGCAAACAAGAGCAAAATAAAATGAAACCATGAGAATTAAGATAGAATGGAACTTTACATTTTTCATTCTATTAAAAAATGTACCACTGTATACTTACAATTAAGTAGTTAAGTTTTAGGTTAAACTTAACAAAATAATGGCAACAAGGAAATTCTGAAACATGTGATTTTAGACATATTATTTTTTAGAAATTTTAAGGCTTTTACATCCACGTATCCAAACTGTGCAAACATCCTAGCTTTAAAAATAAGCCAGAATTTTATTTAATCAAGCACCTTTGAAGAATTTACTGTGCAACTAAAATCACACAAAGGGCAATGTAAAAGATTCTGTAATGTTAATTGTGTCTCCAAAAAACTATCTAAATGGTCTTCAACCGAACACAATAGGTTTAGTGTTTTCCACTATAATCTCCAATAACAGATTATAGTAGCCAAAAGGTTTAGTGTTTGCATGATGAACCAATAACCTATAAGTATGTCAGAATGTATGGTGATATTGATTATAGCTTCCTCCCAATCTTTGGAGACTAATTGATTGGCCCACCAAAATACTTAAATGTAAAAGATTGAAATCCAGCAATTTGAATATGACATTGAATTAATGGCAACAGATACCCAGTTACCTCTTTTTATACTTTACATTCAAGTCAGCATCAGATTATGTTCAACAAAGTATGTTTCTGTCAGATTCAAGCAAATGTTATGTAACAATACAGCTGAACATGCTCTTATATACGGAGAAACATAAAAGAGGGTGAGAGACAAGAAAACGTGATAATCTTTCCTGATGGTGATAGAAATAGAATTCAAAGCTGTGCAATAAACCTTAGCAATGCCTATCAAGAAATTCCAAACAGGTGATTATAAAGGTGACCTCTTTCCTAAACGAAACAGATGGACTAGTCAAAGCATGATAACAAAGGAAAAAATAGTCTTTTGGACATTGTTCTTAATGCAGACCTGAATTTGGGTCAGCACAGGCTTTCCCGCCTTTTTCTGAAGATGCATCCCACTGCTTGTTAGTTGAATTTGAAAGGAAGATGCCTGCTGAATCAGATAAATCTGAGCGGCCATGCATTGCTTCAACTGCTTCAATTTCGACCCATTGGCCAGTTTCATGCTTTCTTTTCCATAGTTCCATAAACTTTACACATGCATCCCTGTTAAAAAAAATTATGTAGCAAATAAAGTAGGAATTATATACCATGTAACTCTACTGCAGCCAAGATGAATTGATGCAAACAGGATAGCACAAGTCAAAATCAATATGCTGGAAGATGGTGAAAACCAAGAGAGGTAGCTTACATTAAACGCGAAGCTCCAAAGCTTTCAGCAAAAGACATTAAAGGGGCCATGCGATCAATGTCAAAGCCAGCAGCCACAGCACGTGCGAAGGCCATACCTTGCTCTTTCTGAAGTGCAGTTTTCCGTGTCTCCAGAACTTTCATTAGCTGAACTCTGATCATACACAAATCAAACACACTGTGATTAATGCATTTGATTATGCTAATGAGACAAATGTTAAGAGTCACCAACATTCAATAGCATTTAGACTATATATATTAATGGATTTTCAGTCAAGTCACTCATTTTTTAATATTAGACGTTTTGCTAATTAACTTAATCAAAATAAATAAATAAATAAACAGGTGCAATTGTTTATACTCTGATTTTATTTTTCAGCCTATTATGTTCGCAATTGTAATACAGCTCAAAAAAGGTTCACTTTTCCATTAGCCAATCAAACAGTGGAAACCATTTCTTGATCTTAAAGGAACCCCCATTTTGTGTGCTACATTCATGGATCTCTAAGTGCAACATGTAAAATTGCATCATGGTTTCAGAATTTTCAAGTAAATACAGAATATTTCAGTTGCAAAATTGAATTTACTTTCACTATATTGTTATTTTGAGAGACATTTGGACTCCATAATCAAGCAATATTTTATAAGTGCTTTGTCATAAATTTTCAGTTTGTGCTAATTATGTTGCATACTTTGAATTCCTTTCCTGTGCAGTTGACCCGTTTCTTTCAGGTGGATGCGCTGCAGGCTGCCATACAGCAAAAACTTCAAATCATAAACTAGCTGAAGAAGTAATTCTGATACAAGGATTATCTAGTTCCACTCACAGTGTAAAGGACAATTGCTTTTTCCTCACTAGGATCTGGTATAGGGTAGCTACCTGTCAAAATTCACCCCATGTAAAGGAAAATTCATATTAATAACATATCTGCTAGAGAACATGTTTGCGTATGTAATAAAGAGATCTTTTAGAAGTCCATACCACTCCACAACCATAAAAACCAATAAAAAAATAAGAAACAAGAGAATATACTGACACTAAATAGAAGAGGTGTCGAAGAGTACAAATGAGAATGGTTTCCAATTTAGACAAAATATGGGCATGAATGTCTTTTCTAAAACAGTACCTTCTATGCGTTCTAAAGTTTTTGTTTTGCTTCCTTCCACCTGCAAGTGAAAAAAATTCTGAACTTCAAGACAAAAAAATGCTGATTATAAGCTGCCAAAACTTGTACTTACTGCATTTATCCCAATTTCATTATGGCTTTGAATTGCAATTGCCTGCTCAATCTGCAATATCTCAGATTCTAACACGTAGACTCTTTCCAATATCTCTGGAGTACTGACAAAGCGAACAAACCTATAACAAAATATAAAATCAGCAACATTTATCTTGTGGGGTCTACAGCTGCATAAACTGTGGCTCAGGACTGTTCAAACTCAAGTTTGGATGATCTGAAGATTAGCAAATATGGTTGAATAGGAAACTAAGTCATTCCCATTCCCAAATAGAGAATGCTAAATACTCTTTAAAGCTTCTCTAAGAAGCCAACAGTTAACATTGTTATGTTCATAATATAATGCGAAAGTTTTCACTCACTTCTGGGGGTTAGATTTGACTAAAATTTCCAGTGGCTATTAATGAACGTCTTCATAGTTTTCTTTGTTTGAAATACCTGTCCAGATTGCTAATCTCTATTACATAGTGGCAGTAGTTTAATAAATTAGCAACTTAACCTGAACCTTGTCTATGCGATGCAAACAGTTATGGAAGGCAAACACATATATATGTTCAACCTACATATGATAAAAATACAAACCTTTCAACTGTTCCCTTCACAAACCACGATGAGTCGTGCCCAGGCGCTGGATCAAGGACAATTGAGTAACCCCCCTTGGCCATTTGTTCTTGTGCTGTCTTCAAGTGAGCAAGAAATGGATTCACCAAACCAGATGCTATTTTCTCAGTCTTCCCATTTGCAGATATTACCAAATCACACCTACCATCATCAGAAAAAGTTGAAGTTCATCAGTTCATATAGTAGAAACAAATGACCTACAAATGAATTCTCTTTATTGAACCCTCCTCAATACAGTAGTCCAGTTATAAACCAGTGCCACCAATGACAACCAAAGCTGCAAAATCTTCAAACAGTTTCATATCCAACCATTTCTTAGGAATGGAAATAAGAAAAGTCTTCAAAAGCAGGTAGCAAAGTTTCAAATCTAACTATATTCTCAAATGGGTGACAGTGAAAGAATTTGGGACTACCATAAGTATTCCAGACTGACTGCACGCCAAAGACAATGAGATGTTATCACTAACAAAATTAAGCCACTCAAGGTACTACTTCGCTGTCGGTCACCCATATCATTCCGACAAATAAGAGCACCTGACCTTGACGTATGTAGAACACTAGATGTCAATTCCGAGGCTTTTCAGGAATCGGTTCTGAAGTAGTACTCGAGGACTGGTTTATATCTGAGATAACTCTATCAGGGGAAAATGGTGTATGCCCCAAATTTAAAAAAAAAAAGAAAAGGAAAAGAAACATGCATCTGTTCTCAAATTCCCATAAGAAGTATCCATGAAGCACAACTTAAGACCGGTTAAAAGAGAAGCGGAATGCCCATTAACTGCAGGCCATATGAACATTAGAACTAAAACACTTTGGTTATTTTTTCTTGCTAAATAAACCAAATTTAAAAAAACCACCATAACGTTAACACCGTGACTAAAACTTCCGATAAATAGGCAACTTAATGGAAGACAAAATTACCTAGTCCGGGTTGGAGTGAGTTGAAAAACAGCTGAGTCAAGTTGAGTTGAAGACTTCATCTTTCGCTCAAAAACCCGATCTTAATCGTCTCCACAACAAAAACAGTAATCACTAAATGACCCCGAAACAAATAAGCGAAAAGATCAACAGAAATGAGCCTCTTGAGGATTAAGTCATTTGCTCAAATCTCTTGTGATGGTCATTTATATGTTTGGCTCCATGCGAAAGAAAGCTAAAATCGGAGTTGCAGAGACCGAAAAGGCTAAAGCTTTACAGAGAGAAATGGTGGGAGAGCAGCGGGAGACAGTTGTATAACAAGTGCAGGGTGATGGAGACCTTTTGTTGGCTACAGAAAAAAGTCTGACGTTAGTGTCGAATTATCTTTAGAAGCGGTAAATAAGGCAGCAGAACAAGGGTAGTCCTGGTAATCCAGTTACGCTGACCAGACATTGGAAAACGTAAAGAAACGCAAATTGTTACTGAGAGTTGGCGGAGATCTCCTGTTCGGAGAATGAAATGACTTTTATACTCTCCTGTAAAGTTTCCAACGTTCTATTTGATAGCTCCAACCGAATGAAATGACTTTTATACTCTCCTGTAAAGTTTCCAACGTTCTATTTGATAGCTCCAACCCAGACTATGCCTACCACCAAATATGATGTGTCCCAGAGTACAAACCTTAAATTAAAAAATCTAGAAATCAATGCTTAACATTAATAGAACCTCATCTTTCCTAACTGGGACAATAAAATTACAATGTCATATTGAAGTGGCTTAAAACAAGAAAAGCAGTAAATTAATATAATTTACTTTTAAATTTTATCTAATATATAATAATTATTAGTAATAAAAATATAATTATATTGACATTAACAACTAAATATGTTTTAATTTTTATTTGTAAGAAAAATATAAAATAAAAATCACAACAAAAAAGTAAAAGTAAACCCACACGATCCTAAATTTCATTGCATCAATTTAAGAATGGCTAGTTAAATTTAAAAGCATAAAAAATTGAGATAAATTAGAAGAATAAAGAAATGCCTTTTATTATTATTATTATTATTATTATTATTATTATTATTATTATTATTATTAAACATCATTTAACAATTGATCAAATTTCAAGAATCTTTCTTTATGAAAATTTAATGGTAACTTAGTAATAAATGTATATTTAACTTAACAATAATAATAACATGCATCTTTTGAAGCTTCAAGTTGTATCAAACAAAGACCAAGTTATTCAATCTTTTGTGCTCCAATCTATTCTCTTTTTTTTGGAACAGATGAATTCAAATATACTTGAATTTCTTTCACACTTTGTTACACTCATGCATTGACTCAAAGTTCGAAATACAAGTCTTTACAATTTTGGAACATCAGTCCTGAATTGGTCCCACCAAATAATTGTAAGATAATAAAAGTAATATTATCAATAAAATAAAATGATGATTAATTTTGAACAAGTAACAAAGGTGAAAAAATATATATACATGGATTAAGTTTATCTCTTTAGCTAATAACAATAGGCATTCCAAAATCACCATAAGCATCACTATAAACCTCCATTTGTAAGCTTAGGAGATATTGCATCATTTGAAGGGTAATAATTGTTGTAATAGTTAATATCACTCCCTTATTAAGTTCAACTTTCTTTGTAAAAATTTGACTAAAATTGATATTAGGATTAAAAAATTCCCCAGCTATAAACAACAGAGATTAAAGTTGTCATTCTTATTGTTCATTGACGATTGTAAGATAAGATGTGTATAAAGAAGACCTATTTTTTAGATTGACCTTAATTGCTTCTGGCGTCAAAATTGACGTAGTGCATCGTAACACTATTCAAAATAAGTAAACCTACAACTATAACAGTATTAAGTCCAGGTTGATCCCATAGATTGTGCGTGTAAAGCTTTTGAAATGAAAAGAACCAATGTTTAGGTTAGGGGGTTTGGTTTGGGTTACAATAAAATAAAATGAAACTAAACTAATAAAAACAAATTAAAGAAAACAATAAAAATTAATGAAAGTGATGAAATCATTAGGGACCCGGCCATCAGTTTTATCTTAGCCTACACTCAATTAAACATTCTTCATTGAATTGTTATTCTCTTGCCCCTCCTAGCAACTATTAATTATAGGTTAACGATAAACTCTATTAACCTCAATTTCCCTTAAGTCATATTTAATTAAGAGACGCTTGTTAATTAAATATGGCTATCGAATAACGTAGGATACGATCTCTAGATTTAATTAGACAACTGTATTATGAATTAGGAAAACAGATTAATCAAGGCAACAACCACACAAACTCAAGTCATTTAACATAGGTTATTTTATCTCTAATGATTAGACATCAATTAGAAACACAATAATTTTGGATTGCATCCCTAATGATCTGAAACCATTAGTTGCTACAAATGAATCTCAACATAATAATTATATATTATATTGAAGATTCTAGCAATACCCAAACACAAAAAATTACGGATTGTGTTCAAGATTCTGACAATGGCTCATACATAAACAATCTAACAATAACGCGAATAAAGATCATTCATACATGAAAACCCAAATCTATAAGCGGAGGATAACATAAGCATCCCTAAAGAGAGAAAAAATAACAAAAACAATGAAAGAAATGATTAACCGGGTTCTTCAACGTCGATATCACCTCCGAAATGGTGTCAAGAAGCTTAAATCTCCATCTTCTCCATAGTTCTTCAACAGTGTCTAGCCCTCTTCCTCTTTCTTCTCCCAAAGCCCCCAAATGTTTCCTGCAACCTTTTATATTTGTTTTGACGACAAAATGTTATTTTTATACCAAAAAGTAACGTTTTCAAGAGAGTTGTCATGCTTTCAAGGGTGTGCATATGTTGTTCACGGCTGTAAGTGTGGATCATGGGACTCATGGCTGTGACACACCTTGCATGGGATTGATATCGGTTGTCACGCCCATGCAACTAGTGTTATGCCCATGACAAGTGTGTCATGGGCATGACTCACCTCTCACAGCCATGACTTATTTGTCATGGTGGTGAGATGTATCTTATGGCCATAACAATGTCACTCTTCATTCCTTTTGTTATTTTCTTGTCTCATTTAGTTCTAATCATTCTCCTTCTTAGTCCACAAAGACAAGTGAGTGTGAATCTTAAGAAGACAACTCAAATATTGTGCTTTCGACTTACTTTACCTCTTTCGCTTCTAAATTGCACCTAAAACCAAATACAAACTAAAGTGAATGTTTTTAGCATTTTATTGTATTAAAAACATATCAATTTCTTCCACACTTAACCTTTGACAGTAAAACATCAAAATCAAAGTCACAGACCCAAAAAATTAACTCATTTCTCATATTTCGTAAGAATATATACTCATAAGCAAAGATGAGTAACTTTCAAAAACCATGTCATGAACTTAACATTCAATGCTTCTACGAATGATCAATCAACATTCATTACCTTTAGAAACTGAGCAATCTAAAGGTAGACTTGGAAAATGTGTTTAAATAAGATAGATTCATGGGTATAATCAAATTGTTGGATCGCATACGGTCTGAGTATTCAAAATACGCTGCGGAAAAGACCATACAACAGCATCACGTATAATCGAAA
>JANZLC010000201.1:21872029-21886464 GCA_026413385.1 Erythroxylum gracilipes
ATAATTAAAATAACACTTCCAAATACAATATAAATCATATTAAGTAACAAACCCTCTAAATGATAAAATTATAAGCTAAATTATCTCAAAATAATGGTAAAAATTTAAAGTAATTAGCACCAAATCCCCCCCCCCCCCCTCCCCTACACTTTAGCGTTTTCTTGTCCTCAAACAAATCAATTTCATTTATATAGGTGACAGCTGTAGGAAATAATTCATAATGCCAAACAAGATTTTCAATTATTAATCCAATTACAAAATAATCAAATTGTTAAGCATATAGTTTTATTCATCAAGTCATAAATTAATCTTATTTACTTCATATTCCTTCAAACTTCAACTTATTCCATAAAATTTAACCTAGTCGATAAAATGAACATACGTGAGAAAGATGATCCAATTTTTAAAATTTTGAAATCCTTATTAACAGCAAATTTAAAACTAAATAGCATTTGGAAGCTTGTTTTAAAATTTACCTAACCTTTTGGTGCAAAAGCAAGCACTTTGTTATTAATACTCTCGGTTACTCAAATAGGTTACCATTTGAAATGAATACTAGCACCACTCTTTAACTTCTACCTTTGTACTTAGTTTAAAGTTGATGGAGTGAATTTATTCCATTCTCTGTTATTCACTCCCTTCTTTTATTGTAAGATAATTTAAAATGCTTTAAAAGAATCCAATTATAACTCATTGTATGACCAATCTATACAGAAATTATCATAGTTCATATCAAATATCCATTCTTAAAATGAATGAACAAAATTAAATTTCACTTAATCATTAAAGATCATAACTATTTTCCTAAATAAATAAAATCACAATAACAGTCAAACTTATAATGAATCATCTTGATCATTATTCTACAAATAATTTCCTATAGTTGCTCCTATTAAGATAATTATAACAAAATTAATAAGTATAACAATTAATTTTCTCCCACCAAACGTAAATTGAAAATTGTCACAACATGAAAGAATAATGAAAAGCATTTAAAACAATGAATGAAGGTGAGGATAATTGCACTCCCTTGCTATGAAAGGCACTATAGATGTAGTATGAGAGCTATAAAATGTGAGAAAAACTTTCAAACACACTTATATCTATGACCTTACCTGCTTTTAGCTGTTAAAAAAAGCAACCAAAACCAAATCATGAAAAAATATATTAAAAATTAATGCTAACAATCCTAAATCTACCAAATTAAAGAAAAATATTTATATCATTAGATTGCCTCCTAATAAGCACTTCTTTATAAGTATTTTAGCTAGAATTAGACTATAAGTATAACAATTCGTTAAAGAAAATTTGTGAAAGTGAACTAACTAGCTCTCTCGAAGTGTTTCAATCACTAGCCATTAACCACAAATGACCTCCCATCTATATTTTCAACTTTAATGGCTCCATATGGTTGCTTTTTTTTTTTATACCATGAGTGGTCCCATCGTGAATTAATTTTTCATAGAAATAATTAAAAAATTAAAACTTTTCCCACTTTAAACTCTCTCCTTATGATATCTTTTCACGGAATCCTTTATACTATCCTTTGTATATTCAGTAATTTTCAAAATAATATCTTTGAAACTCATCAAACTTATTAAATTTAAGGTTGATTATCCTTGCTACCCACAAAACCCTATGTTCAATCTTAACTAGAAGATGATAAAATTTTCCAAACACCAATCAATAAAGGGACATTCTCAAAGTGATCTTAAAAGTTGTCCTATAAGGCAAAAGAGCATCATCTAAGTTCTTATGCTCAATTCTTCTTGAATGTATTAACCATTTTTTCCAATATTTATTGAAATTCCTAGTTAGATACTTCAACTTAGCCACATATTTAAGGATGATTAATATATGCTATATGTACATTTCTTTTGGAAATATTTTCATAGAATGTTGCACGCATTTTAGAATATTTTAGAGGATTTGGTACTCAAAATAAGAAATATTTTATTGCAAGTCTTATTTCTACCTCTTTAATGAAAAAAGAACATATTTGGAGAATAATTGGACTAAATTGGATTAACTTCATAAGAATTGGAAGAAAGCCCCAAAACATAACACATACATGCCACCATAATAGGGTCACGTTGTAGTGAAGTTATTCCAAAGGAGGTTAGAGATAATTAGTTAAGCCAGCTGAAGGAGAGGGGATGGAGAATGTAGTTATTGGAGAGTCGTAGGAGCTTACTATATAATCGGGAGAGGAGACCACTATTTTAATTACTGTTCATAGTGTCGTGGACGATTATATGATGATACACAGATACTAGTCACTGAGTCATCTATTGAGAGCCTCATTGACATGATATCTTTTGATTAGCTAAAGGACCAGTAGGTAATAGTACCCTACATACCACCACAAATACCTCTACCTCTTTCATAGGACTAATTTGATTTTATACTTCTATTTTAAATTTCTATTATTACTCTTTATTTGTATATATATTTTGGAACCTTTCCTTTGACATATTTTTCCAGATTTCCCTTTAAAATTCCAAACTCAAGCTTTCCAAATTTTTGTCATGAATGTCTATGTAACTAATTATGGGTATTGGTAAATAAGTGAGCTTAATTTTTTTTGTGATGTAAAAGAATGAATACTTGATGCACATTATGATATTCCTTGTATTAAATGTATATGCATCAAGTTTTTGTGACTTTTTTTGGAGCATTTTCAATATGCCACATAAAAAATAAAAGATGTGACTATATCAGCATTGGATAAATTCACTTTGTTAAATTCAAACCAAGTGAACATATTGAAGTTAAAAGTGGTGCTAATAGCCATTTGAGATAGTGAACTAGTTGAGTAATTAAGAGTATTCATGACAAGGTGTTTACTCTCGTATAAAAAGGCTAGGTGAATTTTCAAACAAGCTCATAATGCTCTTATTTTGTTTAATTTTATGTCTTATTAATATGGGCAATGAATATGTAAAAAATTGATGCATTTTATCTTGCGTGTTGTGCATAAAATTGATTTTTTTTTGAATCAAGTTGAAGTTGAAAGGACATGAAGTGAATTTAATTAATTTATGAAATAATTAAAGTAGTTAGTTATATAGAATTTTGATCACCTTATAATGAGATAAGTAAAGGAAAATCTTCATTGGTACATTTGATTTGTTCAAAAAATTTTCATAATTCATTACTATTTGGACAGAAATTATAGAATTGATTTGCTTGAGGATAAGAAATTACATAGGTGTGGGGGAGTTTGATGTGTCCTATGCATACATTACTTTTAGCATTATTTCATAACACTTTGGACTAATTTAGAGGATTTGATACTCAAAATAAAAAATATTTTCTTTTAGATCTTATTTCTTACTCTTTAAGGAAAATGACAGAATTTTAAAAAGGATTAGACCAACTTGGAGCAACTTTAGCAGAATTGAAAGAGGACCCTAAAACATGCCACATATATGCCATTGTATTAGGGTCATATTTCTATATGTTAGCATTTGTTTCTCCTTTGTCACTCTAGACACCCTCATATTACCCCCTAGATTAAAAAGCACAGATCTTTCACAATCCTTTATAGGTCATGTGTTGGTGGTGAAAATCTTTAAAAAATTTATAAAATGTGCCAAAAATAACACCACTAGTAACATAGTCTTATAATGCTTTGTGTTATTAAAGATTAGAGTTTCATATTTAATGAAAAGAGGAAGAAAATAATAGAGAAAATTTTATCCAAGATATAGTTTGAAAGCATTGAAAAATCATTAGAAAGCCATTCTACATTGGTTGTTGATCAAGAACTAGTCAATCTTAGGAAAAAGACAATGATTCAAGAAGACACATACAAAGATTTAAGATTAAAGGCTCGTTAATTTTTTTTTTAATTCTTGATTTCTTGTTTTTATTTTATTATTTATTTTTTTAGTTATGAACTAATTAGGATATAGATTAATATGGAATCTTATGATTTATGTATTGAATTGATTTTTGGTTTAATGAATTCCTATTTTTCAAAATTTTGCATGCTTTTATAATTGATTGAATTAAAAGAGAAAAAATGAAATATTTAATTATTTAATTCATACATCGAGATTCAAGAGATAAGATATACATCTAGATCATAACTTGGATAAAGAGGGTTAAGAGTGAGTTATTAGAGAGAGAACTAGAAGATCTACCTAGGTTCAAGTAAAACCTGTTAAGAGGATTCATAGAGCAAATTAATTCATTCGTAGGTTGTATTGATTTGAAAGGGATTTTAATTTACTAATATGAGGGAAGGGGTTATATGTCTTAAGAGTGAATATAATTGTAACTTAGGAATCCTTACTAGTCCAAAAAACTAAAGGTACTCATTAAATAAGAGTGAAATCAAACGTAGTAAAGCCTTAAAGAAAACCTTACGTAAATCTAGCTTAATCATAAATTACTTAATCTTGATCATTGCTTTATTTTTCATTTAGATTTATTTATTTTATTTTCTTGTTTAGTCATTCATAATCATTGGTCTAGCTAATGAAGTTTGTGAATAGTTGGTAATTAATCGATAATCCTTTTATGATCGAACCATATTCATGATGTTAGCTATAGCTATGTTGGGCACTTACAGTTATAATAACACAATCAATGGTAAGTAGTTAAATTCTTGAAAGAGCACTCATTCTTCTTCAAAAGTTTCTTAAACATAAAAATTCTAGAAGTGAATACCATTATAACTAATGATAGAATGTAGTGCACTAAAATGGGAGAAAATATTCCTTTCTTAAATTTCATTACATTGGCGCCAATGTTGTTGGAAAAATCCTATATTTTCACCTACTTTGAAATATAATCTACTACCATAAAGATGCAGGTATTGTTATAAGAAGAATGATATGGGCTCATAAAGTCTATATCCCATATATTAAATATCTCTACTTATAAAACCATATTTGAAGGAATCTCATATAATCTACCATTATTTTCTATTCTCTAGCATTGGTCACATTTTATCACAAAGCTCCTAACATCCTTAAATAATGTAGGCCAATAAAACCCATATTGCAAGACTTTAATAGTTATCTTATCAACACCACACTGGCCATTAAAGGGAAATGAGTGACATTGATGTAAAATCCGTCTTATCTACTCCTTAAGTACACATTTGCTTATAACCCAATAAGAAAATATTAAGAATATTAAATGATCTTCCTAATAGTAAAGGTTAACTTTTGAGAGAAATTTATTAATTTAATGATATAGAAGACCTATTCGACAACTCTAGATACAAAGAAGTTTATAAAATTCACAAACTAAGGGGCTTCATTATAGTGAACAACTTAAAGCCTCTCATAAAAAATAGATCATTGATAGGTTGCTTATTTACATGGTCTCCTTAATCTAGTATCGATAGGCAATTTGCAACAAAGTTCTCTGAACCTTTGTTGTCTATAATTTCTAAGTCAATTTTTTCAAAATGGAATCCCAATAATTAATCTTGGTTTATCATCCTTTTTAGATAATTGATATTTCAGTGTTGAATGGTCAGTACAAAAAATCACTTTGGAATCTATAAGATAAGATCTAAACTTCTCAAAAACAAAGATTGTAGCTAAAAGTTCTTTTTAGTGGTAACAAAATTAGTTTAAGCTTAATTAAGAACCTTTCTAGTATAATATATAACATGAAGTTGCTTATCTTATTCTTTTGCCTAAAACAATCCCCATTCTATAATCTCTAGCATCAAATATCAACTTAAAGGGGAGTTTTGAATTGGGTGTAGCTAATTGACTAAAAATGAGTGTGTCAATATTGAATTATCTCAAATACACGACGTAGCTATAGCTAGGACTAACAAATACTAGTCAATCCTATGAGGATAATGATTACCAGTAGTTACTGTTATTCTATTATCTAATTTATGAATTGATTGTGGTTTTTAATTAAAAGAAAATAAAACTAGAGCAAGTAAAATAAATGGTCAACAAGATTGAGTCACATAATTAAAGAAGCACAAAAAAATCACTTATATCAAAAGATTAGTATCTAGGTTTCAAATCACCCTAAACCTTTAATAAATTGATCTTTTATTATGCAATTTTTTTATTGATTTATTGGACCATGGAGATTCCTAACATACGTTAATATCTGACCTTGAGTCTACTAACAACTAATTCTAAGGTTTCAACCAAATTACTCAAGTTAAAGTTTATAGGATTGCTTTACCAAATTGTGAATCCTTCTATTAGGTTTGAATCTAATCAAGAAGATCTATGTCATCTTATCTCTATGGTTGCAATTAACTCCATCCAATTATGGCAGATCTATTTATAAACATGATTTCTCATTCTCTATATATGAAATCTGGTTATGATATAATATTTTGGATTTATTAGAACATAAATAAAACATGTAATCAAATCACAATATTTCAATGAAGCCAATTGTATTAATAAAAGAAACAAATCATATTAAAAGTATCAATATCGGGTTCATCTAACCTAAATACTAACAAGATGTTTAGTTACACATGATTGAGCAAGAAATCAAACATGGACAGAAAGAAAAATGAATTGAAACAATGGGCTCACAATTCTAGATCTCCCTGGTTGTCTTCTATCGAATATTCTTGCGATGTAGAGGTTTGATCTTGTAATTCAATGGATCTTTGGTTGAATTCTCCGCGTTTTCCTACTTCTTTGGATCAAATCCATGTTTTCCTTCTTCTCTGGACCAAAATACCCCTTGAGCTACCTCTGAGAGTTCCGAAACACCTTTATATGTCTCCTCCTTCAATTTTCCTTAGAAAACTTCTTTTATATTAAAATCTATAAAAATCGTGAATCTACACCATTTGGAGGTACGGGCTGATGGGCGGCCATTCATCCCTTCTGTGTTTTGAATCTTCATTTTATATCATGTTTTCTTTCGAATTCTTCTCCTTGTAGTCCTTGAAGGCAATTATATCATGTAAATACACTTGGTGCGAATTAAGTACCAAATATATGATCAAAGTATAATTTATCAAGCAAAAATACATCAAATATAAGGTATAAGATGATCAATTATGCATCTATCAAACATCTCCACTCCCCCACACTTAGCTTTTGACTGTCCTCAGGAAAAACATCAAAATCAAAGTCATAGATCCAAACATTTACTCATTTCTCGTATTTCCCAAGAATATATAATCATAAGCAAAGATGAATAACTTTCAAAAACCATAACCAGAAATCACATTCAATGCATCTACTCATGATCAATCAACATTCATCACGTTTAGAAATTGAGCAATGCAAATGTAGACTTGGAAAACAAGTGTTTAAATAAGATATATTCATGGGTATACTCAAATACCATTCATAATCATGACATTTCACAACATTGCATATCATTTCATTTCTTCACCACTAGGATTCCCATGTATAATCATGAATCAAAGGACTTTTAAGTTTGTAATGTGTGCAAGGGTAAGGAGAGATGTATTTCGATATCGTAGTATAAAATCCATCAAAGCTAGTGAAACAAGAAAAACACTTCATATAACATCAAGCTTAAAAACTAACATTCATTCAACACTGGGTACCATCAGTTATGATGAATGCAAAAATTACGTTTCACAGTTTAAATTCAATATCCCACATCATAAACCACATAAAGCATAACTAAATAGAAGGGATCACTCATAAAAACTGATGATATCAATATATTGCATCTATAAGGAGTGATCCTTCAAAGCACATCTACCTCATGTACATTATAAGCAACTCACCCATTCAATACAACTTTAGGAAGAGAAATAATCATGAATAACTTTTCAAAAAAATGTATTTCCTCCTTGATAATTTTATTCAAAATTTTTTCTTTCTTTTCTTTTCTTTTTTTCTTTTTCTTTTCCTTTTCCTTTTCCTTTTCCTTTTCTTTTACTTGTCTCTTTTTCTTTCTTTCTCTTTTCATTTGAAAATTAAAAGAAGCTACATCAATATGAGAATTTTATTGATAAGACCAAAAATAACATCCCAATAATTATAAACATTCCACACATATGCGCACCCCCACACTTATACTCTTTTATATCCAAAATAATTAACAATCAATAAATACTCCACTAGCTTTAAGGCTTGCATAGGACATTTGGTTATGTTTAAGGTAGGTAATGTGGTTAGCATAAAAAAGAAAGGCTTATAAAGCTCAAGGAGGCTTAACAATGAGAAAATTCTCATAAAGGGTAGGCTATTGGCTAATGTAGTTTATACACAGAAAGAATGCCTATATCATTTACATATTAATACATATGATAAAAATATGGTCTTGGATAGAAAATCAAAGCAAAGTCAGGATGTAAATTTATGAAGGTCACACATAGACAAAAGATAATGAGACTAATATGGATGTGTCAGTCTAATAAGGCTCAAAATCTCACTAGTTTTTATCTACCACTAATCACTACTCTTTTTAAATAATGCATATTGACGAATCATAAAAGTAAAAGTACATGCTAAGTTTCTATGGATTCTTCTAGTCAATTCACTCTCTAATCATGACTTTATAATCCTAAAAGCAATAGAAAAATAGAAAATGTTCGTTTGTTTGGTTAATTCTCTCTCTTTTAGTTGAAAACTTAAAAACACGTAAAAATAAACAAACTTAAATACAAACATGCATATAAGAAAAAAATGCGGAAATGTAAAGAAAAGAAATAAACTTCCATTAGATTACCTCCCAAAAAGTGCCTTTGTTTAGTGTCGCTGGCTTGACCCCTTGTTTTCCTTATCACATGACAAAATTACGATTTTCGGGTGTCATATACGCTTCCTCCACTTGAGGTTCTTCAGGATAGAGCCTAAGTTGATGATCATTCACATATATTGGCTTCCCTATCTTCAATTTTCCAATCTCTACTGAGTCTATGAACTCTGGAAATATCTTGATGGTCTCTTTACTTTTTTCTTCTTCATTTAGATTCTCCTATATGCTATGTAAAGGTGAAGGGTTAATCTAAAAAATAATTATGGACTTAGTACTCACCTTTGAGCTAAATGATGTATCATTTTCTTCTTCGAGCTCCTTCTCCACTTCTTCTTCTTCATAAGCAATTCCTTGAGTAGATTTGTCAAGATGCTCAAGCTCCTATTTGCTTTGTATGGTCTTTGAACTAATGTCCCTTGGATACTCCTCAGGTTGATATGGTTGTTTATTGTGTCTAGTTTCTATTGCTTTTAATTGCCTTCATATCTTGATTTTTCCTTTAATTCATCAACATATTATGTGTCATGCATAGGAGGGACAACTCAAAACCTTAAACCTAGACCCATACTACAAATAGCTAGAGAGGAGGGTGGCAGTAGAGAGATATTACACTACCACATATTCCAACATTCTCTCATTGGAGAGGGACACATACAAACTCTTTCAGGGATAAAACAAATAAAGAGAAAAAGGTGGAGTAACAAAGAAGAGCTTCAGCTGAGAAGATAGAACAGAGAAAAAGTAGTGAAAGGGAGCAGAGCTGGACATAGAGTGAGCAGTCGACCATTGGGGTGAGAACAAAGCAGAAGCTGAAGGCGAGAGCTAATGCAGGAAGCTTGATAGTGGCTGGATATCACCGCAACTGCCTCATCTAAAAACTCGATTGCTCATTCTGTTTATTATTTATCTATTGTTTTATTGAACTTACTCCTCTTTTAGTTGATGAACTCATTCTCTGTTAGCTTTTGATAGTTTATTTTGGTTATTCACTTGGTTTATTGCTTTAATACTTCTCTTATATTGATCAAGATGAGATTGAATTATTTAAATATGATGAACCTTGCGATTTCCATGATGGGATGATCTCTTTTTCTGGAGGATTAATGTACTTATTTTAGTTAAATTTGCATGATTGTAGGACTCTGTTGTCTTATGTGTTGCTATAGTTAATGGCATGATCAAACTTTGCATCATTTTGGTATTAAACAAAAGATCTAGAGAAGAAGTTTAATATGGAACGAGAAACTATAGACACTTAGTTTAAGAACCGGAAATATATTAACTTAAGTGGTAATTATTAGTCAGGTTTAAAAAATAATTTGGATGATAAACTTGTCGCATATGAATGTTAGATTATTTTGTTATTTGAATTGATCTCAGAGCCCAACTGTTAATTTTAGTAAGAAAGCTATCCAATCATTTCCCATTAGTCATGCATAGGAGATTAAATTAGTAAAATTAATTCTTAAAAGTTTTCCACTTCGATTAATCTATTCTTTTTTGCTCCCAATTAATTTGTTTGCTTTTTAGTTTAATTTTGTGATCTCCTTTAAAGCCTTTACTCAACAAACAGGGAAAGAGTGCTTAGGATTGCATCTGTTTTTTTTTGTTCAAGGTTAATTTAAGTGAACCAATTTCACCTCTGTGGGAGACAACCCTAGGTAATTGCTTCAACTACGTCGTATACTTGCAAGTAGGATAGCCTAGGTAATTTTAAAAATTATTTGGGCACATCAAGTTTTTGGCGTGGTTACATAACAAGTCACGACCATCACGGTGGTGACTTAACTTGTCACCACTTTGCCAAGTGCCCTCACGGGGTGACTTAACTTGTCAACCCTGTGACCCATTTTTCCTTTAATTCGTCAACTTATTATGTGTCATGTATAGGAGGGATGACTAAAATCCCTAAACCTAGAGTCATACTATAAATACCTAGCGAGGAGGGTGGCGACAAAGAGACATTACACTACCACATACTCCACCATTCTCTCACTACAGAAGGACACACACAAACTTTTTCGAGGACAAAACAGATAGAGAGAAAGAAGGTGGAGTAGTAGAGAAGAGCTTCGACTTAGAAGATAGAAGAGAGAAAGATCATTGAAAGGAAGCAGAGTTAGAAGTAGAGTGAGTAGTCAACCATTAGGGTTATAACAAAGCAAAAGCTGAAGGAGAGAGCCAATTCAGGAAGCTTGAGAGTGGCTGGAGATCACCACAACTCCCTCATCCAAACACTTGTTTGCTTGTTCTGTTTATTATTTATCTGTTGTTTTACTGAACTTACTCCTTTGTTAGTTGATGAACTCATACTCTGTTAGTTTTTGATAGTATATTTCAGTTATTCACTTGGTTTGTTTCTTTAATACTTCTCTCATACTGATCAAGATGGGATTGAAGTATTCACATATGATGAACCTTGTTATTTCCATAATGGGATGATCTCTTTTTCTAGAGGATTAATGTAGTTATTAGTCAAATATGCATGATTGAGGGACTCTGTTGTTGTCTTATGTGTTGCTATAGTTTCTGAATTGAATGGATGTAATAGCATAATCATACTTTGCATCATTTTGGCATTAAACGAAAGATCAAGAGAAGAATTTTAATATGGAACGAGAAACTATAGACGCTTAGGTTAAGAACTAGAAATATATTAACTTATGTGCTAATTATTAATCAAGTTTAATAATTAATTTGGATGATAAACTTGTTGACTATGAAAGTTAGATTAGTTTGTTATTTGAATTGATCTTAGAGCCTAATTGTTAATTTTAGTAAGATAACTATCCAATAATTTCCCCTTAGACATACATAGGAGATTAAATTAGTGAGATTAATTCTCAAGAGTTTCCCACTTTGATTAATCTATTCATTTTTGCTCCTAGTTAATTCCGTTTACCTTTTAGTTTAATTTTGTGATTTCCTTTAAGGCCTTTACTCAACAAATTGAGATAGAGTGTTTAGGATTGGATATGTTTTTTTTTTGTTCAAGGTTAATTTAAGTGAACCAATTTCACCTCTGTGGGAGGCAACCTTGGGTAATCACTACAACTACCTCGTACACTTACGAGTAGGATAGCCTAGGTATTTTTAGAACTTATTTGGGCATAACAAGTTTTTGGCATAATTGTCGGGGAGGTGTTCAGTGTTTGCACTTAATTTAATTTTGATTGTTTTGTTTGTTAATGCATACATTTTTATCATGTTATTTCATTAACTTTTTTAGTAATTTTCTTATTAATTCACTGTTGTTTTTATTTGGTTTATGCATAGAAGGAGATCTTGGGAACACGAACTTGCTCCCTTTATTAGCAACATACATCAGATAAGAGAACTTCTAAGGGACTTTGAAGACAAGCTCGAGGGACCCAAACTAGAAGATCGAGAGATGGGTTAAAGATAGCTAGTAACAAAGGCGTATGCCAGACCAGTAATCAATACTACCACTTTGTGCATTCATCTGGGAGAGGCAGTTATAAACTTGAATTGAAGAGCATCCACTACAATATGCTACCATTTTTCTATGGGGTTCCCAATGAAGACCCCTTAAACTTCATTCGGGAATTCTACACCCCTCTTCAGACATTCGCTTTGGATGACCTAAATGAAGATCAACTCAGGATGAGATGCTTCCTATACACATTAAAGGATCAGGCCAAGGCATGGTTGATGACCTTTCCACCCAGTTCATTGACTACATAGGAGGAGGTGTACAACAAGTTCATGTGAAAGTTCTATTCCCACCAGAAGACTTCTGAGTTGCAGACAAAGATAGATACCTCACTCAGATGAAAGGAGAGCCATTCCATGAGGCATGGGAATGCTTCAAACTCTAGCTCATTTAGTGTCCACACCATCATTTCTCACTCCATATGCAAAACTAGTTCTTTTATGATGAATTGACTCAATAATGTCAATACACGGTGGACAATGCAGCAGGAGGAACTGTGAGAGAGAATACTACTGAAGAAAAATATGAAATCTTTGAAATGTTGGGGGCCAATTCTCAACAAAAGAGTGTGAGAGGGAAAAGAGATGGAGTTCATGAAGTGAGCTTGATAAGTGTAAATTGCATCATGTTTTAGGGTATAGTTAATATGTGTTTAGCCGTTAATTCAATCATTTAGTATATGTTTAGGTTAGAATTGTGTTAGTTTATTAATTATTTATGTTTTAAGTGTTTTATGGGTTAGTACAAGTCCTTAAGCTTAAATATTATATTTTTGAGGTACCTTGATGTGTTTGTTAGTGTTTCAGGATTGACATCGAAGAACAGAGGAGTTTTAGAGACATTCAGGCAGAAACATTGGCCTATGATCATAGCATATCAG
This sequence comes from Erythroxylum gracilipes, assembly GCA_026413385.1. Lineage (NCBI taxonomy): Eukaryota > Viridiplantae > Streptophyta > Magnoliopsida > Malpighiales > Erythroxylaceae > Erythroxylum > Erythroxylum gracilipes. The sequence continues at coordinate 21,885,061 of JANZLC010000201.1, forward strand.
GCCAAAATCCTAACAGAAGCTCCAAATTTGGCCCACGATCATGCCATGTATGCCACGATCATGAAAGAAGGCTTAAATGTAAGCTACGATCGTGGCCTGTGTCAGGCAGACACGTAAACAATCATAAATGACAAGTTTTAAGGAATTTTTTGGACCTTTCAAACCTCGAAAAAATCCTAAGGTTACCCAAAACATAAGAGGATATAAAAAGAATAAAAAGAGGTAGATAAAGAGCTTTTTGCATCAGCCACCTTGAGAGACCCTAGAGAGAGAAAATCGAGAGATAGAGGAAGAGAAGAAGGAAATGAGAAGAGGAGGAGAAGCCGACTCGAAGTACTTCCCAGATTAAGAGCTTTCCCAAAGTCACTGCCTACCTTCATCCATTGTAGATTGTATTTCCTATTCTTTTTAGTTTTGTTATTGTATAGAATTGGATTGAACAACTGATGATAGGATCTAGAATGTCGAGGATGTTCTAAACTCACTTTCAAAATTTTATTCTTGAATTAATGAAAATCTGATTGTTTATTTGTTTATTGGATATTGTTATAGTTTGATTCTACTATTGCATAATTTGATAATAATCTAAGAGGATGAATGAAATAAAAAATGATTAAATTGGACTAACAAGAGTTAGGTGATTTAATAGAAACCATCAGATTGATAATTTATGAGGAGAGGGATCTTGTGTAGGTTTCCAGTAGTTTAGATGAGAACTTCAGAACTAATTAGGGTTTTGGATAGGTTTTCAATTGAGAGATTACAACCGCCATAATCTAATTAGAGTTTATGATTTAGTGTTAATGGCTATAACTTGAGAAAGAGTAATTAACCCTAGGATTGTCTGGATCCAACAATCCAATAATTCATAATCAGTTAGGTTAGCATTAAGTGTTGGGCCTCGTTCTGAAGCCTAACTATCGATCCGGAGTCAAACAACGTAAGCGGGTTTCCTTGTTAGGGTTACTTTAAAGTACCCTCATTCGCCATCATCGGTTCATCATCATTCTTATAACATCTCAAAACAAAAAGGGTGAGCTCACATAGCGTAATCACAATAATCATAATTGACTTCTTAAAAAATGTAGCTCTTAGACTCTAGTTTATTTTAGAGCAAGAGCCACCCCATTTAGAGCTCTATAGCTCAAGATATGCTTAAAAACCTAAAATATATTCATAGCCTTGGTATGCTCTTCCCACCAATCCCTCATTTAATTTCCATCAATCTTTTTGAATTCAACACCAATGGCTAACACTTTTTTAGAAAGGTATAAAACCTTGTTAGGAATCTATCACTTCAAGAATCACCTCAATTGGAGGTCAGACGAAGAAGTTATGGCCAAACGAATCCAACATGTTCATGTCCTTACTCATATTGTACATGCCTTGGCGCAATTGCCATAA
>JANZLC010000201.1:21886564-21898243 GCA_026413385.1 Erythroxylum gracilipes
TCATAATATATTATTAACAATCATAATGTTAATACATGAATCACAAATGTTCATTGGCCTAGGGCACACTACTAACACAAATATCATTCATGATCATGACATTCCATGCATAATCATGAATTAAAGGACTTTTTAGGGTTGTAATATGGGCAAGGGTTAAGGTGAGGTTTGTTTGGATTGTGTAATGTAAAAGCCATCAAAGCTAGTGAAACAAGAAAAACACTTAATATACCATCAAGTGCAAAAACCAACATTCACTCACAATTGTGTACATCAACTATTATGAATGCAAAACCTATGTTTCATAACTCAAATTCAAGCTCTCACACCACAAACCACATGAAGCATAATCAACTAAAAGGAATCAATCATACAATTGCTAGAAATACATTGAAACTATAAGGAGAGATCCTTCAAAGCCACTTTTACCTCATATGTATCATATTCAAATTACCCATTCAATACAACTCTAGGAGGAAAAACTAATCATAAATAACTTTGCAAAACAGTTTCATTTCCTCGATATTTTTATTCAAACATTTATTTTTCTTTTCTTTTTCTTTTCTCTTTCCCTTTTTCTTTTCGTTTGCTTTTCTCTTTTTCTTTCTTTCTTTTTATGAAAGAAGCTACATCAATATGGAAATTTCATTGATAAGACATAAAATAATATCCCAATAATTATGACCATCCCACACATATGCATAACCCTACACTTATACTTTTGTACATCCACAATCATTAACAATCAACAAATGCTCCACAACTTTAAGGCTTGGGTAGGTCATTTGGTTAGATTTAAAGCATGTAATGTGGTTATCACAAAAAGAAAGGTTAATAAAGTTCAAGGGAGCTTAACAAAGGGAAAATTAACTTCAAGGGGTAGGTTATTTGGCTAATGTAGTTTATAAAAAGAAAGAATGACTATATCATTTGCATGTTAATGCATGTGATAAGAATGAGGTCTTGAATAGAAAATCAAAGCAAAGTCAGGAAGTACATGTCATGAAGGTCACACATAAACAAAAGACAATGAGACTGATATAGATGTATTAGTCTAATAAGGCTTAAAATCTCACTAGTTTTTGTCTACCATTAGGCAATGCTCTTCTAAAGATAATTCACATTAACCATTCATAAGAGTTAAAGTACATACTAAAGTTGCCATAGATTCTTCTAGTGAATTCAAACTCTAATCACGACCATATAATCCTAAAAGCAATAGAAAAACAAAAATGTTTATGTGTTTGTTTGGTTTTCTCTCTCTCTCTTTTATCAAAAACTAAACAACAGGTAAAAATAAACATGCATATAAGAAAGAAATGAATAAATGTAAAGAAAAGAAATAAACTTCCCTTAGGTTGTCTCCCAAGAAGCACCTTTGTTTAGTGTCACTAGCTTGGCTCCTTTTTCTCCTCATCATGTGACAAAATTGTGATTTTCAGGTGTCACATTCGCTTCCTCCACGCGAGGTTGTTCTGAAAAAGGTCTAGGTTAATGATCATCCACCTCTAGTGTCTTCCCTATCTTCAAACTTTCAATCTCTACTAAGTCCATACACTTTGGAAATATCTTGAATGTCTCTTCATCTTTTTCTTCTTCATTCAATTTCTCTAACCTACTATGTAAAGGTGAAGGTTAGTCTTAAAAATAATTATGGACTCAGTACTCACCTTCAAGCTAAATGATGTATCATTTAGCTCAAGCTCCTTCTCCACTTCTTCTTATTCATAAGCAATTCCTTGAGTAGGTCTCTCAAAATTTTCAAGCTCCTCTTCACTCTGTAAGGTCTCTGCACTAACGTCCCTTAGGTACTCCTCAAGTTGAGATAGTTGCATTTCTTCACATTGAGATTTTAAGTGATCGAGATCTTCCATCATTTGACCCATCTGGCTTACCAATTTTTGGATTCTAGATCTTGTTTCCTGTTGAAATTGCAAAGTATTAGTAGCTAGAGATCTTACTAAATCTTTCAGGGATGTACCTGAGCTGCAATAAGAAGCTTCTAATCTATGCGGGAATTGTTGTGTGTCCTTCATACTATCATGGAAGTAATTTTGTTATTTATCTCATTCATAACTAAAGTTAGTCTGATCATTCTAATATGAGCTATAGGATTTGGAATTAGAGTTGTGGAAAAATTTACTTTCTTCCATGAATTTTTTCACACAAACACTAAATAAAAAGTGAAAAGATCAAGAAAAAATGTAAAAACTAATTATAAATAAATATATACAAGACATGGATCAAAATCAAGAAGAAAAAACTAAAGCAACAAACTCCCTAAAAAGGTGTCAAAATTGATGTAGCGCGTCATAACACTACTTAAAATAACTAGACCTACAACTATAACAGTTGTGAGTCTAGGTAGATCCTATAAAAAGTGTATGTAAAGCTTTTGAAATGAAAAGAACTAGTGCTTAGGTAATAAGGGGTTTTGGTTTGGGTTAAAATAAAATGAATGAAACTAAACTAATAAAAGCAAATTAAAGAAAACATTCAAAAAAGATGAAAGTGATGAAATTGTTAGGGACTCGGTCGTCAGTTTTATCTCAGACTACACTCAATTAAACATTCTTCATTGAATTGTTGTTCTTTTACCCCTTTTAGCAACTATTAATTGTAGGTTAACGATAAACTCTATTAACCTGGTTTTCTCTTAGGTTATGTTTAATTAAGAGACGCTCATTAATTAAACCTAGCTATCTAATAACCTAGAATATGATCTTTAGATTTAATTGGACAACCGTATTACGAATTAGAAAAACAGATTAATCAAGGAAACAATCACACAAGCTCGAGTCATTTAATTGAGGTTATGCTATCCCTAATGATCCAAAACCATTAGTTGCTACAAATGAATCTCAACATAATAATTACGAATCATATTAAAGATTATAGCAATATCCAAACACAACAATTATGAATTGTGTTCAAGATTCTAACAATGGGTTCATACATAAACAATCTAATAATAACGAGAATAAAGATCATTCATACATAAAAACCTAAATCCATAAGCATAGGATAACATAATCAATCTCTAAAGAGAGAGAGAATAACAAAAACAATGAAAGAAATGCTTAATTGAATTCTTCGATGTTGATATCACCTCCGAATTGGTATCAGGAAGCCCTCCATCTTCCTGATAGGTCTCTAATAGTGTCTAGCCCTCTTCCTCATCCTTCTCCTGAAGTCCCCAAACATTTCCTCTAACCTTTCATATATGTTTTGATGACAAAACGTTGTTTTTATACCAAAAGGTAAGGTTTTCAGGTGAGTTGTCATGCTTTCATGGGCGTGCATATGTTGTTCACGGCCGTGAGTATGAGAAATGGGACTCATGGCCGTGAGCCACCTTGTATGGATGTGACATAGGTTGTCATGGCCATGCAACTAGTGTCATGCCCATGACAAGGGTGTCATAGGCGTGACACACCTCTCACGGCCATAACTTATTTGTCATGGTTATGAGATGTATCTTATGACTATAACAATGTCACTCTTCATTCCTTTTGGTATTTTCTTGTTTCTTTTAGCTCTAATCCTTCCCCTTTTTGTTCCATAAAGACAAGTGAGTATGAATCTTAAGAAGACGACTCAAATATTGTGTTTTTGACTCACTTTAGTTGTTTAGCTTTCAAATTGTACCTAAAACCAAATATGAACTAAAGTGAATGTCTTAAGCATTTTATAGCATTAAGCACTAAGTGTTATGGAATAAATGTACAATCAATTAAGCATATATCAGCCTTCTCCATGGCATTATAAAAATAACATATTGTTACCTTCTCATCACTATCAGCTAGACAAAGAAATCTAAAGGCTCACAAACTTGGCACTAGGACCAAAATTCATGATCTTCAAGTATAATTCTAGAAACCTCAACTCTAGCATTAGACCTGACATATTATGATATGGTACACTTATCACTTGTAAACATTTACTTCAACTCCTTTACTAAAATAAAACACTGAAGTAATAAGAAAGTAGTCGCAAATCTTGTTATAGCAGGTCAACACAAATTCCTCCCAGTAGTGCAATAATTACTTTCAAATTTAGGATCAATGCACGATTATAGATAAACTTAGTTACTTTATTTTCTTTCTATATAGTCTCATCAATGGTAGGAAAATATCTAGCATCTCTTATATTTTTCAACATTAGATCAATGCAATGTTGAAAAATATAACCTACGTTTAAGGTAATTAGTAAATGTAAATCCTTCAAGGTTCAAAAATAATGAAATGTTTTCAAGAAAAATAGGGTAATTGGCTTTTAGTGTGGTATAATAAATCAAAAGGTTAAGTCCCAAAAGTGATTACTTCTAAGGGATAAAATAGTTTGGATAATAATAAATGAAAGTAAGATAAAAACAAATTGTTAAATCTAAATACCTTTATCATTTTAATTCCTCTATTTTAAAAATGTGGTCACAATATAAATAATAAAAGTAAGTTCTAGAATCATCCAACTTTATATGAAAACACTTAATAAAGAATAATAGAGTATAAAATAATGATATATTTGCTTTTAGGCTAAAAAATTCACAAATAGGTCTCATGTGTGTAAATAATATACAATTTCCTTCAAATTAACTATCTCAGTGATTACTAAAAATATGTTTGATAAAAGAGAGTATACACTTACTTTCATCCTTTTGCATACTAATTCAACTCAATAATCAGTAATAAATTAAAGTGTTTTAGATAAATTTTAACAAAATTAAGATGTCAATTAATAAGAATAAACGATAAAAATTATCATAAGCTTAAGAAAATTAAAATTTTCTTCTAAATTTCCTTTAATACTTCCCCATACTTAAAATTGTACAGTATCTGCAATGTACACAATAGAAGCATAGAAAAACATAAAAAGTGAGAAGGGAACATTTTGGTACTTCCCTAAATAATAATATTTTCAATTTCTAAATTCGATGAAGATTCCATCCAATCTTATGTGCATTCATCCTCCCAAAAGAGAAACAAAAGGGAATAAAAAGATAGAACGAAAATAAAAAGAAATAAATAACAATAAAATAAAAATAACAATGAAAGTTTGATAATTATATTTAGTAGGGTTGTAACCTTGCTAATTATAAGAAAAATCAAAATGATAAATAAAAGAAAGAAAAATATACAAATAATAAATATGAAAAATAAAAACTAAATGACCCTAATTAAGTATCCCAGACTCCCTTGCTCTCAATTAGTCGATTGGTGAGTCTAGTGTGTTAGTCACTAGAGGATCATCATGTCATTAAGCATCATGTGGCTTAGAGTCGAAGACAACATGGCCACTCTATTTGGTGGATGCCATATGGAAATTCTAAAGTGGCTTGCCATTTACATCATAACATCCTTTATCCATCTTTTATAGGCCTTGAGTCTTGACTCCCATTCTGTTAGCTCTTACTGGTTCATTCAAATGATGCATTTGACTCCCAAGATTTGCCCATATACTTCTCTAATAGGCCAATCTTCAACTGATCTCAATTTCTCGATGGTTTCGGTTTCTTAAATGATCTTGCACTATTTGACAAATCATAATCTTCCTGATGCTTTGCTCCTCCTATCTATATCCACAGCGAGTCCTATCTTGACTACTGCTCTGGTATGTTGGGTTGATCCCTACCTAATCCTAACCAGTCCATAGATGCCTCCTATTGGTCTTCACCTCCTCATAATCATGTACATATTCCTCATAATATCTATGTTGAGAGCAATTATGTTACCAAGTAGCCTCATTAGTGATGTGTTGTTGATACACATCATCCATACTTTCTTCTCCTGGCTTTCATGCCTGAAATACTAGGCTAAGATGTTTCTTATGCGTAATTAGCATATGTTTCTTATGTGTAATTGGCATATTCTCAGTCATGCTTTATAAATAAAGCACATCCATGCTCCCAACGATGAAGCTATCATTCCACCCACTTAGTGTATGACTATCCCATTAATGTAACTAAGCATAAGATGTTGTAAGGTAGATGCTTTGAATTTGTTGGGGTTATAATATGCCTCCATTTCTAATATTGCACTAGAAGTATTGGGCACCTATCCCATATGGAAAGTTCATTGGGAGATCTATATACAATTGTGTCTTTATGAAGTCCTCATTGTAGAGCCCCATCATCATGAAGAAATTCATATAGCTCATCCTAGTCTTATCTCCTAGCATCCGAAATTGGATTGTGCTTGTCCAGTTTCAATTGTAGTGACCCTTTTTCCACTAAAAAATTGCACACCTTTAGTGTGAGTTCCCAATATGTAGGCTCCATTATCTTGAAGAATCGAGATCATGCTCCAATGCTAAAGAGATCTTGAACCTATTGGGCTAATCCAACCTACTTTAACACCTCCTAATTTATACATCTAAGTCTTGAGCTTCTTGTCTTTAAACCTCTGAAATTGCTCCTCATGGGCTCTTGTATTAAATTGCACCATCTCATGTCACATTGGTGGATGTGCAGCTTTATTATATTGCTAGTGAGTGAGCTGCATTTAGGTCTTTAAAAGACTCTTAACCTCTTTGTCATTTTCTTAGTGCCTCCTTTTCTCTTTGTTCTTGTTTTGTTTTTGTTCTTTTTATTATACCTAAAACAAAATAAAATGTAAGGAAATAACAATTTTCACTATACTTAATTTGCACACTTACTATATTATGTAACTACAAATATGTACATGATTAAAAATCAAATTAAACTAAAAATAATGAAATTTAAAGAGAAGTTAGAGTGTCTTATAAATTTTACATTTTTAATTTTCTAATTATTTTATTAAAAGGTTAAAAAGAAGTTAAAGTGTCTTATAATTATTTTATTTAACAAAATAATTAGAAAATTTTAAAGAGAAGTTAGAGTGTCTTTTTTTAACAAAATAATTAGAAAATTAAAAAATGGAAAAATTATAAGACACTCTAACTTCTCCTTAACCTCCCCCCTCTCTAATGGTTAACATGTGTTCATATCCATGCCCATTTTCCTCTTCATTTCCCTGCCATTTTTCCTAAAATTTCATCCATCTTTAGTCCCCTCAACCTGTTTGCTCTTACTCTATTTATGTCCATTCTTTTCCATCCCAAACTTTGTGCAAGTTCCAGCTTTTCTTTACTTTCCTTACTCTATTCCCCATCCTATTTTTTACCCATTTCTTCTACATTTTCCTACCTACATTCCTCTTCATTTCAGCTACTTTTAATCCTTTTGGCTAGTTTCGCTCTTGCTCCTTTGTTGTCCATCCTTTTTTAGCTTAATCTTTGTATGAATTCTAGATTTTCTTTGATTCCCTTGCTCTATTTTTGACCTTGTTTCTGCTAGCTTGTCATTCCCCTCTCTCTCTTTTTGAGTCCTAAAGGGTATTTAGAGGCATCAAGGTCTTGTCTTAGACTCTTGCTCTTATTAATATTGTTTATAATAAGTTGTCTTTCTAACTTTTTCCTACACTAGCCTACTTACTCCTTTTCTTTGAATGGTTATTGTTTCTCTAGTTCTTGTGTAGGCTACTACCCCAACCCTCACAAATTTTCCCTTATACCTTCTATCTATCCCCATCATGTACAAGCCCAAAAACTCTCCTCACTGTATCCCCTAGCTTCCTTTATATTAAACCAACTTTCATAAGTTTTGGAACAAACAACTTCCTCTTCTTCTTCATTGAAACCTCTTAATTGGAAACAAATGCTTGGTGATGCTTTTGGCACTTCCCTTCAGTACATTCCACCTACCATTAGGGATGGTTTAGCCATTTTATCCCTTCCTATTAATGTCCTAAAGCAAGGTGCAAGTTCATAGGAATCTGCATTTGTTAATTTCTTTCTTGGAAAGAGGCCAACCTTCTTGATGATGAAACTATAGGCTTTGAAGCATTGGAAGCTTAGAGGATTACAAAGGTGTTGCTAAGCGAGGATCATCTATCCCTTTTCAATTTCACCTTAAAGGAACATGCCTTGAAAGTTATAGAAGAGGGACAATGGCACTTGAATGGTTTGCCAATCTTTACTTTGAATGGTTTGCTAATCTTTCTCCAAATATGGAAACTTGGCATTAAACTTGACGATGTCAAGTATAAAGCGGTTCAATTGTGGGTTAATTTTCATCAAATCTCACTGGAGTATTGGTCCATTAGTCAAATAAGTCTCCTATAAAAGCTTTATAAGCAATCCATTATACATGGACTAAGCAACTTAATTAAGAGAACATATAGGATTTGTAAGAATCTGTAGGAATTGTAACCTAATTAAAGAGGTTCCATTAATGAGATTAAGAGCAGATGATAAGTTAGTAGAGGAAACCATTAAATTCTCTTAACAATGAAGGCCATCTCTGGCTCAACAATTGAAGAAAATACTACTAAAGGTTAAGATGCTCAAAATAGGTTTTTATGATGAATTGATACAATTAGAAAATATTCAATCCATAAGTTCTAGAATATATATGTCTGAGGATTTAAGGAATGGTTCATGGTTCGTGTAACCTAATATTAAAGACCCTAATTAGAATATGGAAGTTCCTAGCTCAAATAATATGCTTACTCCCTCTCTTAGTCAATGCCAAGAGGAAACTGTTGGATTCTATTTCTGGAACCCAACCTCTTATTCCGATAATCAAAAAAATTCGCATACTTTAAATCGTTAGAAAGATAGAAATCAACTTAGTCAAATTCCTCATAGATCAATACCGAATTTATCCCAACTTCACTTCCTTTAATACAACATCATTTAAGCAATTCAACTTCCAATTGGAATTCATCCCACACCCAAACCTCAATTCATATGACTCTCTATATTCAAAAACATCTTATCACTCATCACAAATCCATATTTCATTTACATAATTCACTTATTAATAAATCGCAACAATTTATATTCAAAGTTCATCAACTCAACTCATGCCATTCATACACAATTCACAATTCAAATCCATACACAAATCTGTAATTCATTTACATCATAAGATAAATGTTTACAAACTTTAATGGCATTCCAAGCCATATTACAGCATCAATATCAAAATTCAAAATACAACAAAGGATACCAAATCCCAAAATTCTCAACCTATGTCTAAGGTCTTATTCTTACAACAATCTAACTTAAAATACAACAAGCGCATAACCAAACAAATGTCTTTACTTTCTTTCACCCGATCTCTTTCTCATTACCTGAGGATGAGAATGAAAGGGGGGAGCTTTATAGCTCGTGGGTAACATGCTTATAACAAAGAATAAGCAAAACTGTTGAAATGTTCATTTGTCATATAAAAATCATAATGAATTCATAAAATGCTCCGTTCTCAAATTCACAGTCAAAATCGCAACTCGAACTCACAACTTATAGCTAAAATATCATCACATCAACACAATATATCCATTTAACCATCAATATAGAACATTATATTTATGCAACATACTTGACAATTCAAAGATGCAATGCACAAATAAATGGCTCGAGAGTTCCGTGGAATAAAACAGCTAAACCAAAGTTTAAACCGTGAATAAAACGACTCCATTTTCGAATCTCGTAGGCCACAAGTAGGCAGCCGGGAGAAGGCTACATGTCGACGTGCACATAACTAAAGAAATGTTCTTCTCTCGCCCAAAAAAAAGCACATAATCATGCTTAAATCAATTTATCGAATGCTCATACTTTCGGGCTTTTCTATCTTTTCATTGATACAAAATGCCATGACATGTTTCAATGGCATAACTTAAAATGTTTCAATGCATTTCCATCTTTATTTTGACATGCATCAAAAAGTTCATATACCGAATCATAAAATAGTTTTTCAAATTATTCATAACAATAAATGCAACACTTATGAAGTAGTTGAAATTAGAAAACTTCTTTGATTTAATGAAAACAGTAGTGGCTTATTGATTCTATTATAAACATGTACCTACCTTAATTTCCTTACTTAAAGACTTAACTTGCTCACAATGCCTCTTCTCTTTGCAAACAACCTGTGGTATTAAAGGTTCTTTCTCTTATTCCTCTTGTCCCTCTTGATCCCTTCAAACAACAACAAAAATCCCACTCAATAGGGCTTTCAATTGAAAATCCCTCAAAGCACAAATATTAAAATTAGTTCTAAAATACTCAAACCCAAAGGATTCAAAATGATCTTACCTTCATTCTTCACCAAATGAAGGGATCCTTATCTCAAAAGGGAAGCTCTTCTCTTCCTCTACTTGTTTCTTTTCTTGAACAACTTCAAAATCTCTCTTGAAAGCTAACACAATTGAAGCCCTAGCTTATTTCTCTTCTTTCTCTCTTTCCTTCTTTTTCATGCTTTCTCTCTTTTATCTCTTTTCTCATCCACTCATTTTGTTTCTCTAGAATCTTCTCATTCACGTTTTCCTTTTTAATTATAAGCAAGACAATACTTCTTCTTCCAATTATGCCCTTAATGAGTCCAAAAAGTCTATTTTATCCTTCTTTATGGGCTTATGTTCTTTTAAACTTAAGTGTCTTGCCAAAAATACCCTTGAACATTCTGACATGACACTTTCTTCTAGAAAAATATCCTCCATTGTCTTAAGTTTTTAATGCCATCAAAATCATTCAATTTAGTTCAATGATTCAAAAGATATACTTCAAATATTTTTTTGGACTGCTCTTGTCCACAACAGTATATTATGCACAAATTCCATCCAAAACTTAAAAGTATTAGGAACTAAATTACAATTCACTTCCATCAGATACTTTGTAGCTCTATGTCTCTAGTTTACCACAAATTAGAAATCATCACAGTTGGATTCCTACAGATCACAATATCATCAAAACATTGAAGTATGTTCAGTAGAATAACACCAGTTCAAAACACTTAAGAGCACATTCACTGTACCCATCCCACGCTTTTCACTCAATCTTTCTTACTTCATTTCAGATAGCTTTGATTTTTGATGAAGAGGTAAAAAATAGTCTTACGAATCTAATGGTTTAAGAATCAAGTTAATTGGAGGTCTAAGGAAGAAGTTATGGTCAAAAGAAGCAACTATATTTTTAAGACGGAAGAAATGAACAGTAATTGAGACGGTCAAACTAAGATGCAAAAAGTCAAACTAAGACGATGATGACGTCATGAGACAAATGTTGACATCATACTGAGACAAAGCAAAATGAGACGATCAAACTAAGAAAATGATGACGTCATGAGATGAATGCTGATGTCATACTGAGACGAAGCAAAATGAGACGGTCAAATTGAGACACAAAAAGTCAAACTAAGATGAAAACTAAGACTGAAGCAATCAAAAGGGCATAACTTTCACTACAAATAATGGATTAAGGTCATTCTTAGACTGTTTTAAAGAATACTTCTATATCTATAACTTTCTAGAAGGAAACTTTCCTCAAATCTATTTATATTAATCCTAAAGTTTCCCCTAAATTTCAAAGATGAGTTTTACATTCATACACCCGCACCCAATTCTTAACTTCATGACAAATTTTGGGATTCTTAGAGACAGAATTGAAATTCTATGTCTTCATACAAAATGTAGCCATATATCTCTAGTTTAATCCAAATTAAGAATCATCTTGTTTAGATAAACAAAGAAAATGTTGTGACAAAAAGACTGAAGCATGTTAAGTGAACATTTTCCATATTAACTCTTTATTTCAAAATCTTTCCTTACACAACTCATACCCAGATCACCTTTTTCTACTCTATACACTCTTCATTCT
>JANZLC010000201.1:21934953-21953358 GCA_026413385.1 Erythroxylum gracilipes
GCATATTGTTTAATATATTTTAAATAATATTTATATGCATAAATAATTTTTATTAAAAAATAAACTATAGGTAAAATTAAAAGTACTTTTTATTTTTATGTTGTCAAACAATTTATTGTATGAAGCTCTTTCAAAAAAATTCTTTTTTAAATAATTGTTAAACAGTCAACAACTGACTTCTTAAATTTTTTTTAAATTCTAAAAATAAAAATTTTACTAATAAAAGCTCATCTAAACAGGCACTAAACTAAGTTTCATAGGTTTGCAAAATAATTAGTAGCTTTAATGTATCATAATGAAGGAGTTGGGCAATTGTTGTTGGAGCTAAGAGAGGAAGATTGCTGATGACGGGGAAGTAGAACATGAGCTACATGATTCACTACACTAAATTATGTTTTATAATTTATTAAATATTAAATAATTAATTAAAAAAGGGAAACGTGACAGTTACGTTAAAAGTACAAAAAAAAAAGTTACGAAAATTAATGTTGAGTTATTTTTGTAAAAAATTTAATATTTTATTACTATTTTTTAAAATTTAGATTAATATTATAAAATTGAAATATTTATTATAATTAACCAGTAAAACTATCAAACTTTCATTCCACCTTATAAATGAATAAGACAGCATCACGTGCAGAAGATGTGACAAAGTTTAGAGCAGGTGAGGCGAGTATGGAACATTCATTTCCATTTTCCTAACCGAAAGAAACTCCACCACGTGCCGTCCATCAAAATCTACCTCATTTCCATAGTAATTTTTTTTTCTCTCTCTCTCTTACTTTATGGTCCCGGCCCGGATACAAAAAACTTCCTTTCTTTTCCTCTTAGTCCCAAACCCCACAATTCTCTATTTCCTATTTACATATTAAAAGCAAAAAATAAAATAAAAATTCATATTATATCTTATTTTATGGTAAAAAAATTTAAAAATTCAAGATGAAATATAACAATTATATTATATTATATTATATTATATTATATTATATTATAACCCTTTAATTATTCTGAAACAATAACTTTATAATATTACATTTACTTAAATTCCATTCTATTTTAGTTTTATTATATTTCATTTCAAACCATTAACAGTCTTACCTTTCTCCAAATGTAACATTTATCATTTCTTTTTCGGTAGTCTCCGAGGGAAGTATCAAAGGGATTATGGATTCAGATCAGGGTAAGCTTTTTATTGGTGGGATTTCATGGGAGACGTCTGAAGATAAGCTCAAGGAATACTTCTCCCAATATGGCGATGTCTTGCAGACCGTAGTCATAAGAGACAAGACCACTGGCAAACCCAGAGGTTTTGGCTTTGTCGTTTTCTCAGATGGTTCAATCCTCGATAGGGTTCTTCAAGAGAAGCATACTATTGATGGTAGAACGGTGAGGGAAATATATCATCTCTTGTCACTTTCTTTTTCGACTGTTAGTGCCGTTTTAGTTGTCGATTTTGTTTTTTAGGTTTGGTCTTTCTTGGGTATTATTGCTTATGGTTTCTGGGCTAACGCGGCTTTTAGATTTTGTCTTCCTATTAGCGATTTTGGTTATACATTTTTCTGGAGGATGATGTTGGATGTGTCACTGCAAAACGATGGCTTTAACTTGTTGCTGTTAGTGTACTTTGTTTTCTTATCCTCTAACATTAATTTTCCGTAGTTGAAGTTTTTATAGTGTCTGGTGAACTATGTATTTCTGGGATTTTAATATATGTTGTATTCAGCGTTTGTGTCTTGCTGGTTTGTATTCTTTCTTTGAATTTATGTGTTCCTATCATCTCTTGTTTTTGGCTAGTATATTTGATTCTGATTCATTGTTTTCAGTGACGACTTCATTAATTTTCTCAATGATTTCCATTTCTTTGTTTAAAAGTCTTGTGCTCTGTGGACGTGACGGAATCAGCTATGTCACTAAACTATTGGTGGACTCATTATAAGTAGTTACTAACGCATCCTTTTTTTCAATTCAACATTGGTAGCTCAAAACTTACGAGATCTTTGAACTTGTTGCAAGTTCACACATGAGCTTTATATGATTGTAAGATTCTTGAGATTACATTAATTTCCTTTTAAAATGCCTATCAAATTGAAAAGCAGATGTTTGACTAAGTGATTAGAAATTAGTACATACTAATTTGGTTATTTTGAGCAGATAGAGTGGAACTTGGTTATTCAATGCATAATGATTGTCAAGATTGTAAAGTTCTGTGCTTGATTTTCAGTGTCTGTATTCGCTTATCATGAAAATTTAATTGCTTGTATTTGCCAAAGGTAGTTCTACTAATTATCTTATAAGCTTATGTGCTAATGTTTTTATATGACAGTAATTCTGATTCTTGCTAGTAATTCAGAATTGTTATTCTAATGGCATAGTCAGAGAAGTCTATTTTATTGGTATTCTTGAGAGATGATTTGTCTAGATCATGTCCATTTAAAACTTGAACTTTTAAGACCAGCCTCTGTTTCTCATATGGATTTTCTGCTGAAGATAGAGAAGGCATGCAATCAATTATCAGACTATAGTAGTGGTTTATGGCAATGTTGCATGATGTGATACTGTTTCTGCATGTTTCTCTTGCTCATCCTCTTTCTTTGGTTTTCCAGGTTGATACAAAGAGAGCCTTATCGCGAGAAGAGCAACAGACCACTGGCAGAGCTGGAAACCTGAACACTGCTAGTAATGCTGGCAATGGTAGAATTATTAGGACCAAGAAGATATTTGTTGGAGGATTGCCTCCCACTCTAATGGAAGAAGGATTCCGCCAGTATTTTGAAGCTTATGGCCATGTGACTGATGTAGTGATAATGTATGACCAAAATACCCAACGACCTCGTGGTTTTGGATTTATTTCCTTCAATAATGAAGATGCTGTTGATCGGGTTTTACAAAAAACATTCCATGATTTGAATGGTAAGCAGGTGGAAGTGAAGCAGGCACTTCCTAAAGATTCTAATCCTGGTGGGGGTCGAGCTATGGGTGGTAGTTCTGTTTCTGTTAGTGGTGGTGGCTATCAAGGATTTGGTGGTTTTGGTAACAACTCGAGTTCCTATGATGGTCAAGTGGATTCGAACAGGTATATGCTGCCTCAGGGCTCTGGGGGTGGTTATCCACCTTACGGTTCACCTGGATATGTTGCAACTGGCTATGGGTATGGTCCTGCTAATAATGGTGTCAGTTATGGTGGTTATGGGAATTATGGTGGTGTTGCCCCCGGATATGGGGAACCTACTGGCGCAGCCTATGGGAATCCAAATGTAGGGAATGCTGGGTATGCAGTTGGTCCAACTGGTGCCAACAGAAGTTCATGGAGTAGTCAAGTTCCTTCTAGTTATGGTGGCATGGGATATGGAAATCCTCCTTCATGGGGTACTCCCAATGCTGGTGCTGGCAGTGGTGGACCTTGTACACCATCTACTGGTCAATCTCCAAGTGGGGCAACTGGATATGGAAGTCAGGGTCATGGGTATGGTAAATATGGCGGTAATGACGGATCTTATGGAAATCCTTCTGGATATGGTGCTGCAGGAGGCCGTTATGGAGGTCCTCGAAATGGTAATGTGGGTGGTCAAGGTTCAAGCGAACTACAAGGAACTGGTAGTGGATACATGGGAAGTGACTACAATGATGTAAGTGGAAATTCAGGTTATGGAAATGCAGGATACAGATGTGATCCATCACAAGATTCTGGAAATTATGGGACGACTCAAGGAAGTGGTCCTAATGGTCAAGTTGGCTATGGGGGCTATGGTGGTGCTCAGGGCCAACAAGTGCAACAGCAGTGATTGTTAAAATGTCAAGGCCTTCATCATCATTTTATAATTTCTTACAGCCTTTCTCTGAGGTCTTTAGACAATTTCTTGTTCACAGCACCAGGGGGAGATGGCTCAATTGAATGGTGATGCATCTCTGGGAAATGTTGGATTGCTTGAATCCTAGTAGTTTGCACGATTTTGCCAGTCTATAATAAGTAGTTCAGGGCATACTAGCTGCCTTTATTTGTTTATTTATTCACTGTAGTTATAAAATTTGGTGTGCTTATAATTTTCTTCTATTAGCTCTGAAGCATTGTTATCAATTGTAGTTTTCAATTTATTGTGTCTATGGATAGCTTTTATTCAATTGTAGCTGAGAATTTTGCTTTTGATATCAATATTATCCACTTTCTTGGCTTTGTACTAGGAATTAGATGCTTACTGAGCTTTTAGGTTGTAGATTTGATTGATTAATCTGCAAGTACACATACAGATGAATTGCGAGTTTCCTAATGATAGAAGTTTACGTATGGACAGCTTGGGTTGGTCACTACACAACTCTGTAGTGATAGTATAGTGGTTGTTGACGTGTTGAGGATGGCATAATCATTTGCCCGTGTATTTCCTCGTGTTGTACAGGAGGAGAATGCTCGAGTTTTAAGGTGGAGTCAAGTGCCCAGTCATGGCTGAACCCTTCATAATGGTTGTATGTTCATTGTGGGATTTATTTTCATCATGCGTGCAACCGAAGAGGACTGGTCAGTCGCAATTGTGTTTTAGCCTGAAAGAACAATTTTCAGGTAGGCCATATCAGCACTCCAATATGTTATGCAGATTCATGTCATTTCAAGAGATTTATTGATGATTCCATTTTTTGATGGGTTAGTCAATTTTGTGAGGCAGACAGCTTGTGGTACGTTGACCTGAGCAGTTGGCTATCACTTGTGTTGAGATCATGCATAATTGTTTAGGTTGTGATGTTTTGGAATGGAGTAGATCAGTGTCATTCCAAACGTTTAGAGCAGCAGCAGCACTGTTAACAAAAGATGGGCTTATACAACCTTGGAGTGAGGAAGCAGTTTGATTATGTTCATGGCAGGCTATTTTACAAAACCAATAAAAGTTTGGCTGAAAGTAATTAAATCATCAATTTAAATTCTAATCTGAAATGAAACTTCTGAAGATTTTCATAAGCCGTGATATTCTTCATGCTGATGCTGTTGGTGTTTGTATTCACTTGGTCTTTTTCCTTTTGGTGTTGAGGAAAAGAAGAGAATCGTTTTTGGTTTGTGTGTTTTTTTTTTTAATTATTGTTTCAGTGTGTAATATTAACATCTTTGTGGGCTTAATTAAAGATGAGAAAAATGTTATTTGAGTTACGAAGAATTGTTTATATTACGGAAGGATACCCGGGAATGTGCTTTATAGAATGTGAAGAATTGCCATGTTCAATGTGATGCTGTTAATTTATGTTCGAACTTAAGTTGCAAGCATCTATTATTTGGACAGTGCTCAATTAACCCAGGAATGCGTGGAGGACAATCTAATACTGACGGTAGTTGTAAACTAAAACTTAAATAGATTCATAGATTTTTAAAAGCATATACCATGCTTGTGTTTGTTTAGATGTCTAAACTATACAAATCATTGGTTTGAAGAATTAATGGATTTAGTTTGCGTAGAGACGCAAGGTCAAACTTTGTTTGTAGACATGGTACCACTAGGGGAAGGAAGACATAAAATATATAAAACTAACATAAAAGAGCAGAACACCAAAAGGGCTTAATATGTCCGTACCGTATGCTAACATACCCTCATAGAAATTTTTGAAAGGAAGATACCAAGAGCGCGGAAAGGATAGATAATGCAGTAGGCATTAGAGATTGTCAACATATCACAGAGAATTTTTAGCTGTGATCAAAGCTATTAAACAATGGCGCCACTATTAAACAATGACACTATTATCTCAGGATGCCCTAAATATCTCTTGGTGCAACATATGTCTATACCATTTCAATAATCATGGTTACCAAAGATTTTGAGGCAGATTTTGAAGTTTAATATTGCAATGGGAAAGAGAACTCTATAGCAGATGCCTTATCTAGACTCACGAGTTCAGAAATGTTGGAGATGTTAGTGTCATAAATACATGGAAGATTAATGGAAGAGATAAAAAAGAGCTAGGAAGAGGATTCTACTGTGCAATATCTAATAAGGAAATTAGCAACATGGGAAATTACTTCGTGTATATGAATGGAAAAATGGGTTACTATATTGGAAGGGTAGGCTAGTGATTGGTTCAAATGCCACACTCAGGGAACATTTCATCAAGATGAGTCATGATGAAGCAATTGCGAGACATTAGAAACATTAGTGACCACAAAAAAGCTGCAAAACTTGTTTCACTAGAAAGGCTTAGGCAAGGACATTTGAAATTATGTTAAAAGATGCTTATCTATCAAAAGAACAATTTAATACTACTGCATGCACACGACTGTTACAACCATTGAAAATTATAGAAGGAATTTGGAGGAAACTTAGCCTGGATTTTATCGAAGGGTTGCCAACATCCAAGGGAAACTTATCTTAGTAGTGGTTGATTATTATACGAAATATGCACATTTTGTACCGGTGAAACATCCCTACTCAGCTCGGGACATCACAAAAATTATTTATCTATCAAATATTTAAGTTACATGGAATACCTGAAGCTCTTGTTAGTGACCAAAACTCGACGTTTTTTGGTAGATTTTGGTAAAAACTATTTTGTTGCAAGGAGTCAGCTTGAAGTATTC
Organism: Erythroxylum gracilipes; assembly: GCA_026413385.1. Taxonomy (NCBI): domain Eukaryota; kingdom Viridiplantae; phylum Streptophyta; class Magnoliopsida; order Malpighiales; family Erythroxylaceae; genus Erythroxylum; species Erythroxylum gracilipes. Next base: position 21,941,501 of record JANZLC010000201.1, read on the forward strand.
GACAACCTATCATCCATAAATGAATGTTTAAAAGGAGGTGAACAACAAGATTTGGAGACTTACTTGAGATGTTTCTTCGAAGAAACACCCTATAAAATGGAGTGAGTGGGTTCTTCTGACCGAATGGTGGTATAATACGACATACCACACAACTATCAATGCAACATCGTTCGAAGTTTTATATGGGTACCCTCTACCAACTTATATACCATACCTTATTGGTGATTAGAAGATAGCTGAAGTAGATCAAGCTCTTTGAGATAGAATAGTGATGTCAAAGATAACTTGATTCCATTTATAGAGAGCTCATAATAAAACGAGGCAGCAAGTGAATTTTAAAAGGATAGACAGAGAGTTTGAGGAGAGTCAATTGTAAGTTATCACCTTATAAACAACATTCCCTTTAAAGGAGAGTCAATTATAAGTTCCCACTTTGTACTACGACATATAGCTTATAAATTAGAGCTACCAGCAGGAACTACCATTCATCCAATATTTCTTGTATGACAACTTAAGAAGGCCCGAATAGGACAAGAAAGAACTTCTACAACATTACCCGAAATACTCACCACTATAGAGCATGTTCCAACAGCAGTTTTAGAAAGAAGAATGGTCAAAAGAAACAACCACTCAATAATACAATTGTTAATTCAATGGTCAAATGACTGGAGCAAGAATGCCTCCTAAGAATATCTTTTCGAGCTTCAGAAACAATGTTTAAAGGTTCACTTAGTGGAGAAGGAATTGAAGAGGGACGAAATTGTTGCAGAAACAAATGAAGCCAATAAAGCAAACGGCGGGAACTTTAAAAAGAAAGATTCGCACGAGAAGAGCAGCACCAATTTAAGTAAAATAGGCCAGACACATCGTTTAAATAAGACCCATATTGTAATTATCTAAAACTAGCGTCTAGTTAATCATTGCTCCCACCAATATTAAAACTTTGTGTAATGGCTAACAAGGCAGCCATAACTATAACAAAAAGTTGTCATTGTCTTCTTTTAATTCCTCTTGAGACTCTTATAGAATTCTCTTACTTCTTCTATTCGAACAATATACACATACAATAAAAAATACCATAACATTAGACCTTTCTTGCTAATTCTTATACGTGTTTGCTTCTCCTTTAAAGCTAGTCCCCCATCTTCACTTCTAGAAAAGATGTTTTTAATCACCTTTAACTAATCCTTTATCATGACCTCTATAATTGAAAACCTTATTCATAAGGTTGATGTCAAAATAACATCGTTGACTCTATCATCTTCGGTTGATCATTATATTAGAATCTGCATTGCGGGTTTATGTTAACAATTAACTAACATCAATATTGAATAGTTTGTTGGAAGACCTAAAGTCACAAACCCAGATAGAGAAATAGTGTGTTTCTTTAGTTGTGAGATACAGAAGGTTGAGTGAAACTGAGCTCCAACATGTAAAGTTAAGTGACAAGTGATTGTTCTATTTATGCCAATACCTAAAAAGGTTCAAAAGTTAAAGCAAAGTCTCTAAATACCTCAAAGATGCACAATATGTTGGTGATATGACTATAATTTGGCATATACCCAATCTTATACATGGTACTCCTTATTAATGCAGTGCTTATCAGTTAGTTGTTTTATCTGATGCAAAGGTCTATGCATGTAAAACTCTATTAATTGAACGATTGCTTCTCGATTGTTCAAAACTTATATACCTTAATTATAAATGCATAGATAGTTAAGACTAGTGGTTGACTAATATTTTAATGGAATTTTGTGAAAGTTCACACATATGAGGATGTTTTTTTATTCATTCTTACCTTGTGACGTGTCTACTCCCCATTTTAGAGGTAAAAAAGGTTTGCCATTCATTGCCAGTACCCTTGTTCCAAGATCTTCATCGAGCATTGTTTATTAGAGAATCTAAATAGAAACAAGTTCTCTTTTTGTGACTAAGGTTTGTTTAAGGCTTACCTTTCCATATTTGGTTTCAATCCATCTATGCATTTGTGAGAAAGAGGGCCTTTTATCAAGGCACTATCTTATTGATGTGTTAAACTATCTACATTAATATGAAGAAGCGAGCAGAAGAAGGGATGGGTTGGAGGAGAAGGGTGATACTAAAGGAGAGTTAAAAGAAGATGATTGGCTTTTTCTGAGTTAGTCAATATTATAATAACCAAAAATGCATGGCTTAGCTGTAGCTAGTACTAACAGGTACGGGTAGATCTCACGATGACAGTAATTACTAATAATTACCTTATTCCTATTATCTAGCCTATGAATTGATTTTGGTTTTTAATAAAAGAAAATAAAACTAAAGCCGGTAAAATAAAATAAGCAACGATATTGAACAAAGAATTAAGAATTCACTTAGAAAATCATTGAAATCAATAATTAGTTTCTATGTTTCGAATCCCCCTAAATCCTTAACAAATTGATTTTTATTACTCAATTATTTTATTGATCTATTGGATCTTGGAGATTCCTATGGTATGCTAATAGCTGACATTGAGTCTACTAATAACTAATCCTAAGGTTTTCAATAAAATTACTCAAGTTAAAGTTTATAGGATTATTTTAATGATTTGTGAATCCCTCTATTAAGTTTGACCCTAATCTGGAAAATTTATATCATCCTATCTCTAAGGTTACAATCACCTCCTTCTAATTGCGGTAGATCTATTTATCAATAGGATTTATTAATCTCTATGCATGAAATCAGATTATGATCTAATATTTTCGGGTCTATTAGAACATAATTAAAACACTTAATCAAATCACATTATAACAATCAAACCAATTGTATTAATAAAAAAATCAAATCATATCAAAGTATTAACATATGATTCATCTAACCTAAATACTAACAAGATGTTTAGTTAAACATTATCGGACACGAAATCAAATGTACACTGAAAGAAAAAAGAATTGAAAACAATGGGTTTATAATTCTAAATCTCCCTGATTGTCTTTTATCGATTATTCTTGCGATGTAGGGGTTTGATCTTGTAATCTAGTAGATCTTTCGATGAATTCCTTTTATTTTTCACTTCTCTAGATCAAAATTATCCCTTGAGAATGATATTCACATTTGGAATTGCCTCCTCTAGTCTCATCCCTCAATAAGCCTTCATTCATGTCCTTTTATATTAAATTATAGGGTTTTGGCCGATGCATGGTCAACAACATAACAAATTTTCTAAAAATTACAAATATGTACTGCCTAAGAGAAGTGCACAGGCAAATGCACGACCATACATCCCTTCTATGCATCGAACCTTCATTTTATATCATGCTTTCGTCCAAATTCTTCTCCCTTAAGTCCGTGAAGGCAATTATACTCTGTATACACACTTGGAAGGCATTAAGTACCAAATACATGATAAAAGTATAAAATACAAGCAAAAATGCATTAAATATGAAGTATAAATATGATCAATTATTCATCTATCAAACATCCCCGCACTTAAGTTTTTGCTTGTGCTCAAACAAACCATAATCAAAATTATAAATCTACAATATCAATTCGTTATCAATCTCAACCTGTTCATTCATACTATAAATCATCATATCCTATTGAATTAAATTTCATGCAATTAGAGTCAAGTTAGTCTAAAATTAACTCCCTAAGCAATATTAATAGTAATCACATCAATAATCATATTGAAATCTAAAACCCTCACCAAGATTTCACTCAATGCAATCAAGTGTTTTGGGTGAAAATCATAAAAAACTCTTAATCAATGCATAGTAGAACTTTTACTATATGCTTGTAGTAAAATCACATATCCATCACTTATGTATAAATTAGAAACAAAAATCAGAAAGTCTTTGTACAGGTTGTAATGGGGTTTAGGTAAGGTATGATTGAGATAATAAAAGGGGTTAAATTAAAGGAGATTTACTAAAAAAAGCATTACAAGACTTGTTTACAAAACACATAAGTCTATTCATTGCAACTTTATTAGTACCATAAACTTATTCACAAATTTTTATGGCAATTCAAGGATTTAATACCACAGATTCAATATCACAATAATAAACATATTAGACCTTTAAAAAAATTTCAAGTCTCAATAAATAAACATTGTAAAGAGCCTTTAAAGTTCAAAAAAATAAAAATGTCTTCAAAGAAATAGAATAAAGGTTAATATGTGGGTTAAATCAATGAAAAAGGCTAACGAGACTTGGTTATTCCTAAAGGTAATTTTAAGGGTGTGGTAATTTTCAAAGAAATAGGCTTAAACAAGTTGTTTCATCTAAATGCCTTCATTATGTAATATGTCTAATTTAACAAATATAGTCTCAATATGAATAATAAAAGCAAGTTTTTAAAATCATTCGACCACACATGGAAAAATAACAAGAGCTTAAAATTTAATTTTTTTGGCTCTTTTAGGCTCAAAAGCTTACGAAAATTAGTATTATATGCGTAAATAATATGTAATATCATTCAACTTGATCATCTCAATGATTACTAAAAATAAGACTTAGAAAACTAATTTTATTCTATCCATCATCCTTTGCATACCAATTCAAATCAATATTCAACAATAAAGCAGAGTATTAATGGACATATTCAACCAATTTAAAATATTAGTTAATAAGATTTATAATCAGGATTATAATAAGCTTGAAGAAATCAATTAAATATTCATTAAACCCCTTCCCATGCTTAATGTTGTACATTGTCCCCAATGTAAAAGTATAGATAAAAGTGAGAGGGTTTTATGACTGTGACGGTTTCCTTATTTCAGATCCATCCAATAGTGAACTACATCCTTGCAAAATATAAAAGAAAAGGATAAAAAGAACAAAAGAAATAAGGATAACATAAAATAACATGAAATAAAATCCTATACTAACACATGAATTAAAATCAAAACAAAATAAAACTGAAACTTATCCTAATTCATGGTTGCTTCCCATATAGCATTTGTTTAACATCGTTAGCTTGACGTAACATTTATGTTGAACTTTATCCTGGATCAATAATGAGTGCCTTGCTTCCACCCATGATTGATTTTAAATTTAATAAAAGAAAATAAAACTAAAGCAAGCAAAATAAAGTAGGCAACGATATTGAACAAAGAATTAAGAATTCACTTAGAAGATTACCAATATCAATAATTACTCTCTAGGTTTTGAATCCCTATAAACTGTCAACATGTTGATCTTTTATTACTCAATTTTTATTGATTTATTAGATCATGGAGATTCCTATGGTATGCTGATAGCTAACCTCGAGTCTATTAACAACAAATCCTAGGTTTCAACCTCATTACTTAGGTTAAAATTTATAGGATTGCTTTAAAGATTTGTGAATCCCTCTACTAGTTTTGACCCTAATTTGGAAGATTTATGTCATCCTATCTCTAGGGTTGCAATAAACTCCTTCCAATTATGGTAGATCTATTCATTAATAGGATTTCTTAATCTCTATGTATAAAATAGTATTATGATCTAATATTCCTGGGTCTTTTAGAACATAAATAAAACACATAATTAAATCACAAATTGACAATTAAACCAATTGCATTAATAAAAGAATCAAATCATATCAAAGTATTAATATAGGGTTCATGTATCCTAAATACTAACAAGATGTTTAGTTACACATTGAACACAAAATCAAACATACACTGAAACAAAAAAGAATTAAAAAATAATGGATTCATAATTTTAAACCTCCATGATTGTCTTTCATTGAATATTCTTACGATCTAGAGGTTTGATCTTGTATTTTGATTGATCTTTCGATAAATTGCTTATGTTTTTCATTTCTCTCAATCAAAATCACCCTTTGAGAATGATATCCCTATCTAGAATTACCTCCTCCAATATCCTCCCTTAATAAGCCTCCATTCACGTCCTTTTATATTAAATTCTAGGGTTTTGGCTAATACACAGCCTGTTGCATAATTGTGCATAAAATCGTGCATAACCAAATTCTTTAAAAATCATGAATCTACATAGCCTAAGAGAAGTGCATGGAAAGATGCACAACTGTGCATCCCTTTTATGCATCGAACCTTCATTTTATATTGTGTTTTTGTCCAAATTCTTATCCCTTAAATTTGTAAAGGCAATTACACTTTGTATACACACTTGGAAGGCATTAAGTACCAAATATATGAGAAAATATAAAATATATAGAAAATATGTATCACATATGAGGTATAAATATGATCAGTGATTTATCTATTAGAAGACAAATAAGGAATGTAGTTATATTTGACTAAAGGAGATTGATCATCTACAACCTAACACCAAAATTTGGGTGCAACTTGAGTCAAGTGAAGATGATCTAGGGACGAGGAGGAAGTCTAAGTTTAGTTAAAGATATGTGGTGGCTGACAGTGGGTTGAGAGAGTGAAAATAATATATTTGAGTAAGAGGCATAATTCTAGTAGTTCATAAAAGCGAGGATATGAGATTTTGAGATAAGAATAGCTATAGAAAGAAAGTATCTGTAAATGAAGGATTCAAAGTTTTGGGTATGATGTAGGAAGAAGTTTGAGAGAATAAGTTGTAAAGGATGAAGAAGAGGAAAGGATCCAGGGCTTGAGTTAGCATGATCACATTAGAAAATCTCTTCGTCTTAGATCTGTTTTTATTTAGCATGATCACCGAAGATTAGAAAATCTCTTCGTCTTAGTTCTAATTTTATTCTTTAATTTTATTCTTTTATTCCATAAGAGACAGTTAACCAGTGAATAGGTTAATTAAAATAGGCATGCTAGAAAGGACTAAAAAAGAGTTATATCAAAGAGAAGCGAGAGCCTCTCACTTTAAAAGTCATTTATTCATTAAAAATTAATTAGTTAACATGTTGTGTTAATTTCATTTTATTTATGTATACTTTATATATATATTATTTATAATAAAGTTTGGATAAAGGAAAATTTTGTTTGTAATTTTGTCTGTAACTTTATTACATAAAATTAGTATTGGTATTATGACATTAATAGAAGGCTTATAAATAAACAAACATGAAGGATACCTATTCCCATTTTCATGGGCAACAATATTTGATTTGATAGGATTTTTAAGAATCAATACAAAGACATCTTTATTTTTTTAATTTAAATGAATGGTGATTATATTATTTTATATCCTTATAGCTAATCAGTTGGTTGCAATTTTATGTATGACATTATTATTTAATTAATAAAGGCATTCCTAATCTTTATGTATTATGTTAATTACTTTTGATGTTTTAATACTAAAGGTAAAATCCGTAGACTAATTATTGTGTAATTAAAATTATGATAAGATCATAATTATGAGATTCAATTTGCATTTACATATTTTTCCCAAATGTTCATAGTTGTAGTTTTGTTAAGACAAGATATTGATGAAACGATAAAACTAGCATATGTTATGTATTCTGATGAAGAAAGTAATTGATCTCATAAATTAAAGTATGGTGATACTTAAATTAATGTGTGGGTGCTTATTAGAGAATAAGTTCACTGAATTGACCCACCTATGAGGATCCCAAATGTAATATTACTTATATATCTATGGATTTCCTCATAATGATGGTTATATAATTGATCCTTAAAATTTTGATATAACCAAGGTATCTCATGTAAGAATTACTGTGTTTTGATGCTACTTATGAACTATCCTAAGATAAATCAATCGGTAATACTTAGATGTAGTATGAACCATATGGAGATAGTTGAGAAAGTCAACAAAGGATTTTTCACTCTAAAGTAATTAGCGAGAACGTTCTACTATTCTTGATTAGTAGTGATTTATGAATTCTCTGGCCAGAGTGAATTGATATTCGTAAAGGTGTTTTCAAATATCAATTATAAATCAATTACTAATTATCAAGAACGAACATGATTGGATATAAATGAGTTGACATTATATTCTTATTTTATTTTATTTTTTTGGTATAAACTAATACTTGCTCTTTTATGTCTTTTGGTTATTAAATTAGAAGATGAGTATCAATTTGACTTTGAGGAGCATCATAAATACTAACAAGCTGACTAGTATATATGTTCTTGACATTGCTATTCCACCAAAGCCTAGCTCAGATGCAATTGATGAGTCTTAGGAGAGATATCAATGTTATATTGATGACATTGAGCAAGCCACATGCATGATGTTGGCTAGTATGTCTTAATAGCTTCAAAGGTAGCATAAGAGCATGTTGCTATAATTATGCATCTCAAAGAGTTGTTTGGTATATAAAGCAAGGTGGAGAGGTATCAATTCTCTAGAGAATTATTTCAATGCAAGATGGCCGAAGGATCTTCATTGAGCCTACATCTGTTGAAGATGATTAGGTATATTGAAAAATTAGCCCAATTAGGTTTTGTCATGGATGATGAGTTGAACATTGATATGGTTCTACAGTCTTAATTAGAGCTTTTCATAGTTTGTTATGAACTTCTACATGAATCAAAAGGATATCTCATTACTCGAACTATTAAATATGGTCAAGACTATAGAGGGGTGCCTTAATAAGGAACCTAGTTCTGTTCTTGTTGCGGATTCTAGCTAAAGCAAAAAGAAAGACTCTAAGAAGAATAATAACAAAAAATAGAAGGCTTTTGCTAGAGTAGTAAAGCCAAAATGTGGTGTCAAGAAGAAGAGCAATGACAAGAGAACATATCTTCACTGCAGTGTCAATAGACACTAGAAGAGGAACTGCCCAGCTTATCTTATTACCTTGAAAGATAAGAAACCTAAGGAAGCTATCTCTTTAGGTATGTTTATGATTGAGATCAATCTTTCTACTTCTGTTCCATATTCTTAGGTATTAGATATTGGATGTTGTTCTCATATATGTAATAACATGTTGATGTTATCATGGAGTAACTCGATGAGGAAAGGTGAAGTGGACCTGCGAGTTAGTAATGAAGTAAGAGCTGTTGTATTAACTGTAGGAACTTGTAATATAACTTTACCTTCTGGCCTTGTACTAGAAATAAATAATTATTGTTATATTCTAGTTGTTACTAAAAACATCATTTCTATTTTTTTATTTAGATTTGAATGGATTTGTTTATTATTAAGAATAAAAGTTGTTCTTTTTATAAAGTTGATGTTTATTATAAATCTGGATTACTTACAAATGGTTTGTATAAGTTAGATCATGAACGGCTAATTCTTAACATAAATAACAAGAAAAGAAACTTAAGTGAACAAAATCCATCTTATTTTATGGAATTGTATGTTAGTTCATATCAACGAAACTAAAATCAAAAAGTTACATGAATAAGGATTTTTAGATCCTTTTAATCGTGAATCATATGAATTGAAAAATAAAATGGTAAAAGTATTAAGATACTTGGACTATAGGTTTATTAGTTACTTAAAAGAGAATGAGATTCTCTACCAGTGGACTCCTCCTGGAACTCCACAACATAATAGAGTATCTGATTATTAGATATGGTTTGTTCCATGATGAGTTATGCAACCCTTCCTGTATCCTTTTGGGGATATGCTAATGAAACTGCTGCTTACCTTTTAAACAAATTTCCATCCAAATCTATTGACAAGACAACATATGAAATATGGACTGGTAGAAGACCAAGATTTTCACACTTAAAGATTAGGGATGTGATGCTTATGTGAAACATGCAATATTTGATAAGCTTAAAACTAAATCAAATAAATGCAAATTTGTGGGGTTTTTGAAAGGGAGCATCAAATATGAATTTTACCATCCTCTTGAACAAAATGTGTTTGTCTCAATATATACTACATTCTTAGATAGAGAATTTATTCTCAAATAAAGAAGTGGGAGTGAGGTGGAACTTAGAGAAGCTCAAAAGCCACAAATTCACATCCAGATGAAACAAAAACCTGAAGGTGATACATATGATGGATATTTAAGAGACACACAGTCCATGATGCACTACGAGGATAGATTGTCACCCCACTAGATTGGATCTACATTAGAAAAGAAGAAGGATAATGTATTGCTCATATATAATGAGCCTATTACTTTTAAAGACACAAATTTTGACATTAATTCTTTAAAATGTCACGAAGCCATTAGATCTGAAAATGGAATCCATGTACATTAACCAAGCATGGACTTTGGTGGATGCACTTGATGGTATTGTGCTTAATGGATGCAAGCGAGTTTTTAAGAGAAAAACTGACATGGACGGTAATGTACGTACTTATAAAGCAAGGTTAGTGGCTAAAGGCTACAAACAAAAATCAAGGGGTTGATTTTGATGGAACCTTTTCACTAGTACCTATACTAAAATCCATACCGATCTTGATGACTATAACAATATATCTTGATTATGAAATCTGACAGATGGATGTCAAAATAACATTTCTCAATGGGAATTTGTAGGAGGATGTGTATATGACACAACCTGAGAGTTTTGAGTCTAAGAGATTTCTTAATTAAGTATACAATTTGCAAAAGCATATTTATGGACTTAAGAAAATGTCACATAGTTGGAATATCCATTTTGATGAGATAATCAAAGAGTTTGATTTTACCAAAAAGTGGATGAACTATATATCTATAAGAAGGTTAGTGGGAGTGCATTTATTTTCTTAGTGTTATATGTGGACGACATATTGATGATTGGAAACAACATACCAATGATGTATGTAAAGATTTGGTTATCTAAGAACTTCTTCATAAAGGATTTAGGAGAAGTGCCTACATTCTGGGAATAAAGATCTACAGGAATGGATTAATGAGGTTGCTTGGGTTATCAAATCTAAGTGTATAGATAAATTGTTAAATAGGTTTAGCATGGAGAATTCCAAGAGGGGATCTTTTACCCATGTTGCTTGAGATTTCTCTCTCACAAAGCATGTGTCCTAAGACATAAAGAGAGAGAGAGAGAAAGAATAGATTGTGTTCTATATGCTTAAGCAATTGGATCAATCATATATGCGATGCTATGTACTAGATTAGATGTCTTTTATGCTTTGAGCATAACGAGTAGGTTTCAAGCCAATCCAAGTGAATGTCATTGGATGGATGTGAAAAAATCTTAAAGTACCTAAGAAGAGCTAAAGATGTTTTCTTGGTCTATGGAGGAGCTGAACTAAGAGTTCAGGAATATTCAAATGCTAGTTTTCAGGGAATTAATTGATACCATTAGAGAATTGAGGTATTTAAATGTTGGACCCTGAATTTTTCAATTAGTATTGATTTATTTTTTTTAATTATTTTTAGAATTTATTCATTAATTTAGTGGGCATAAGTACGAATTAGAAATTAAAATGGAATTGTTAGATTTAAATTAGAGTATGGTATGGTGTTAAGAGAGTAAGGAGTTAGTAAACACAATAAATGAAGAAGGGTAAAATTGGAAAGGCTAAGTAAGTGAAGGGAAAACTGGGAAGACTGTTGGGCCCCGATTTTTTAATATTATTTATTCTTGATTTATTTATTTATTTGTCTACTTTAATTATTATTTTTCATTTTTTCGCCTTAATTGTTATAATTATGTGTATATATATATATATATATTTATTGAGTCTTGGGATTAGCAAGTGAGATTGGAAATTAAAGTTAGGTTTTTAAAGAAGGGCTTGTTGGAAGAATGGGCCTTAGATTTTAAATGGAATATAGAGAGGGAAGGAGGATTAGAAATAAGTGGAATTAGGGTTTAGTGGGCTTGGGAGAAGGGGAGCCCAAAGGCACTTTAAGTTAGTACCAAAACTATGTAGTTTTGGAGTAGGTTTTTAAGTTAGATATAAAAAGGAACTAAAAGAAGAAGGAAGGGAGTGTGTTGTCGTAAACCCTAGAAAGAAAGAAGCAAAAATCGTGAATAGAGAGAGAGAAGGGAGAAGTTTCGGCCAAGAGAGGAGAAGGAGAGAGAAAGTCGTGGAGAAGAAGAAAGAAGGAGAAAAGGGAGAGAAATAAAGTGC
>JANZLC010000201.1:21972690-21984992 GCA_026413385.1 Erythroxylum gracilipes
CCACTTTTTATACGAAAACATTTCATATTTATATGCATATATGCTAACATGATGCATGAACAAGAAAATGCATTGTCGTAATTTCCCTTTGAGCTCACATGTACCAAGATCTTGGGTCCTAAGCCTTCATATGGGGACGGGATGTTACAGTATGAACCCTCTTTATAAACTTACCTTTTTAGAAATGATTCTAAGACATCTGGAAGTATCTTAGTAATTCAAATAATCAGCTCCAAAAGCCTTGATAGAACGTTATTCTTAAAGTATAAATATCGAAGCTTTTAACAGAGATCATATTGAAGGTTAAGCAACAACTAGTTGAAGAAATTGTCTACTCAAGGAAGAACCAATGCAGTTGCGAAAAAAACATCTAGACATAAGACTTGCAAATTATTTTAGAGCTTCATTATTTCTTGAAAGTTATATCAAACTCTTCATGAATTATAAAGTGCTATCACTCAATTAAGAGAGACTGTTAAATTCTTCAAATATTTCTTGATGAGAGCTTGTAGAGGCTAGCAAAATACTACTACTGTGGAAGGTTGAAAAACCTTGAAAAATACACACTTATGAGCTTGAAGAGGCTCGTCAAATTACTACTTGGTTTTTAATAGTGAAACTCTCGAGTTGGATACTTGGAGACTAGAGGTAGGCTTGGGTTATAAGCTAAACACGTATAAATCGATCGTGTCATTCTTTCTCGCCTCTTAACTTTTAAATTTTTGCGTTATATTGTTTGCATTTTCATTTTGCAAGAGGCTCCTTCACTTTTAAAATAGGCTCTTTCTGTTTTTATATCGCAAGAGGTTTCTTTCAAAAGTTAGCAAGCTCGTATTGATTAAAAATGCCCCTTTCTTTTTAAGGGTTAACAGGCACTTTTTAAATAATAGGATCATCTCATTTTCAATGTTAACAGGATCTTTTCAAAAGTTAGGGATTTTTTTTGGTTCGGCCTGATTTTGGCCCAGGTTGACTGGGCTACAGGCCAAAAGTGGTCGGCCCGATCAGGCCATGGGTTGAGGTTAGGCCTAGCATGGGTAGACTCGGCTCATGGCCCAACCATTACTTCAAAAACGATGCCATTTTTTTTACCCTTTTTTATAAAAAATATAAGATGAGTCAGGTTGGCCTAGCCTGCCCGTGGCCTGTTGGGCCATGAACTGAGCCACGGGCTGACCTATCTCGGCTCGTCGAGCCATGGGCCACCTAGCCTGTACCAAGCCGGGTTGAGCCGAGCCAGGAGCGGCCCGGACCCATTGACATTCCTATCAAAAGTTTATAGGATCATTCTATTTATAAATCTATTTTGTTCAGGAGGATCTTATCATTTTGAAAGTATTTAATTTTTCTTATACACACAATTCACTCTCCTCTTGTGTATGTTTTTTTTTATCATTTGGTATTAGAGCGAGGTTCCATATTTATTATGTTTTACAGCACGTGATAGATCATGGCAAACAACTTAAGAAGCCTTGACTGGCAACGAGGAAATTTGATGATCCGTGAAATTGAGCTTAGGAGAGATGAAAGATCCTCCTACAAAAAAGGAATGGCACTAAAGCAACTGATGAATCAAATGGTGATGATAGTGACACTGAGTTGCAAATAGATGGAGATGATGAGTTCAATTTCATGATCAGAAAATATGTCCACTTCTATAAAAAGAAGTTAATGAAGAAAAGAGAAGGAAAGAAGAAAGCTGGGAATAACAGGTTCCTATCAAAACACAGCAACAGAAATAGCAATACACAAAACAATCAAATCATATGTTATCACTGCAAGAAGCCTGGACACACAAAACCTGAATGTCCTCTTCTTCATAAAGACAAGCCAGAGAACAGAAAACCTAGAAAGCAAGCGATGACTACAGCCTGGTCAAATGGGGATTTTGAAAATTTTGAAGAAGAAGAGCCAAAAGAAGTCAGTAACGTTTGCTTCATAGCTGAATCAGGAGACGATGAGGTATATTATTCTGACTCAGATATTGAAGTTGATGAACTGAAAAATGCATATCATGAATTATATGATTAGTACAAAAAGTTGATAGTGAAGTATTTTAAAGAAGTTGAGAAGTACAAGAACAATAATGCATCTTTGAAGAGTAAGATTAAATTATTAGAATATGTGAATGAGAGCTTGGAGAATATGTCTCTTGAAGTTGATTATAAGCAAAAGGTTTTGAAAGAGTACTTCTGGAAGAAAGATTAGCCAAGTTGGAAAATACTTTGCTTGAGAATGACGCTGACAAAGTGAGACAACTAGAAGAAAAGGTTGTCACCCTATAACTTGAGAAAGAGAAATGTGCAGTAAAGATCTTATTTCTAGAAAAAGATCTTGCGAACTTCATTAATAGAAGGAACAACCTTGATGCACTACTTGGTAGTGGTAAATGCATCTTTGATAAAGCTAGAATAAGGTACAATGAAAATAATAATATTAGGTCATACGTTGTTAAATCCAGTAGTAGTTATAGTCAAAATAGCAAGAACCTGATATATGGTAAAAATTATAGCAATTCTCATTGATCTGTTTTATGTTTTTACTATGGTAGAAATGATCACAATAGTCATTCTTGTAAAATTCATGAAATGGAGAATTTATCTCAAGTATATATTTAGAGACTGAAAGGTCAAGTTACTAACCAGAAAGGATACAGAAAAATTTAGGTACCTAAAATGAGATAATATTTTTATGCAGATATGCTTCAAAACGGAGACAAGAGAAAATCAATGGATAATCTACGGTGGTGGTTTGAGACACATGATAGGTGAAATGTCACATTTCAATTATATTGAAAGAAAAGACGGAGGTAATGTTGTCTTCGCTGACAAAAATAAAGCAAAGGTTATAGGAATTGGTAAAATTCGTAATTCTTACTCCACCTTTATTGATAATGTCCTTTATGTTGATGGTTTGAAACATAACCTGTTAAGTGTAAGTTAATTATGTGACAAGGGTTATAGAGTTATCTTCAATGCAACTCATTGTGAAATAATCGATAATCATAATGATAATATCATATTCGTTGGGCTCAGAAATCAGAACATATTGTGCTCAACTGGAAGACATGTCTTCATAAAGTATTAAATGTTTTGTTTCTCTAGAAAAAGATTCGCTTACCTGGCACAGAAGATTTGAACATGCTAGCATTAACATCTTATCAAAATTGTCCAAAAATGAGCTAGTGAGATGACTACCTAATCTGAAGTTTGAGAATACTCAGGTTTGCGAAGCATATTTAAAAGGAAAACAAATCAGAAGCAACTTCCCTCCTAAAAATATTGTGTCTACTAAATAACCATTTGAACTTGTGCATATGGATTTATTTGGTCTCACTAGGACTTAAAGTTTTGGTGGTAAACATTACATTTTTGTTTTAGTAGATGATTACTCCAGATTTACATGGGTTTACTTCCTATCAAAGAAAGATGATGCTATTGAAGTTTTTAAGAAGTTTTGTAGAAAAATTCAAATCGAAAAAGGATACTACATTACTTCAATTAAAAGTGATCATGAAGGAGAATTTGATAACATAGAGTTTGAAAATTTATGTGATAGTAATGGTATGACTCACAACTTTTCTTGCCCAAGGACTTCTCAGCAGAATGGTGTCGTTGAGAGAAAGAACAAAACCCTACTTGATATGGAAAGGACAATGCTATGTGAAAGTGGCCTACCCAATGGTTACTGGGCAGAAGCGGATACAAGCGGTATCCACTGCTTGTTACATACTCAATAGGTGTCTTATAAGATCTATTCTGAAAAAGACCTCCTATGAGCTATGGAAAGGAAGAAAACCAAATGTCGCTTAATTTCGAGCATTTGGTTGCAAGTGCTTCATTCTAAATAATGGAAAAGACAATCTTAAAAAGTTCGATGCGAGATCAGATGAAGCTATCTTTTTGGGATACAGTACCACTAGTAAAGGATTCAGAGTTTACAACAAAAGAACGAAGAAGATAGAAGAATCAATACACATAGTGTTTGATGAAGCATTACCCTTGATAATAACAGCTCATTCATATGATGAAAAACATCTTTTGGTTCCTAAAAATATATCAACTACACCTATAGTACCCTTGGAATCACAAGATTAAGAAGGTCTTTCTGAAGCTAAGACAGAGCAGGCTCCTTCCTCTTAGCAGGAGCCTATCCAATGAAGAACACCAAGAGAATGGAGAGGCCAAGATACACATCAATACATTTTGGGAGACACTTTTGAAAGTCTAAGAACCATATCATCATTCAAGAACAATTTTATTGCTCTTATCTCATAATTAGAACCAAAGACCATTGAAGAAGCTCTTACTGACGAAAATTAAGTTTCAACTATGAAAGAGGAACTGAATCAGTTTGACAAAAACAAAATTTGGAATCTAGTATCTCGTCCACAAAATAAGACAGTCATTGGAACTTGTTAGGTTTTTCGAAAAAAACTCAACGAAAATGGTAAGGTGGTAAGAAACAAAGCTAGACTTATATCGAGGTTTAAACCTACATCCCCTATATACAAAGTATCCACCTCTTCATTGTTGCCGACCATTAGCTTCTCCTCTCCTTTAGTCGGCATTCTCATGGATCTGAACCCCTGCATTGTGGAAGTAACATGATTAGAAGATTTATTATCTAGCCATTAAGAACTTAATGTGGCTATAGCTAAGTTGGATTCATGAATCATGTAGGCCGAGGAGTTACCTGATAGTTCCTGTTTAACCTTCCAAAGTTTATACTTCGGGCAATCAGCTTTCTTATGCCCCTCATTCTTATAGAAGAAGCACCATACTCTTTATGCCATGTGGGCCCTTGGGAATGCTAGATTGTCCAATCTGAATCTGTGGAGAGGGTTTGGGTTACTTACCCTTATCCTTATATTGTCGGGGCTTCGCCTTCCCCTTTCCTTTGGTGGCTGCATACAAGGTTGTATGAGGAGAACTCCTAAGCTTCTCCTCAACTGCAACTCATCGAAAAATCAGGGCATTGATGTCCCAGGCCTCATTTTGAGAGATGTATGATGTTGTCAACATCTCAAACTCTCGTGGGAGAGTATTAAGTGCCTGATGCATTTTAAGTATGTAAGGAATGGGTATATCAAGTTCCTTCAGTTTACTTTGAAGGCAAACCATCCTGATGATGTACTCTCTGATGCCTCCTTCTCCTTTGTACCTCATGGAGAATGGATCTTTAATCAAGGTGCTCTACTCTGTATGGGAAAACACCTTGTACCTCTGGGAAATACTGTCCATAAACTCCTTTACTATGATTGTGTATGGTAATCCACTAAGCAGATGACCCAAGATCGACCTCTTGATGGTCAAATAACACATCTTATTCGACCGTTCCCAAATTGCCATAGCCGCCTTATCAACTTCTGAGCTGATATCAGTGAGTGGAGAAGGTCTCTCTATCCATCGTCATGTTGATGTCAGCCATCTTCAGGGCAAACTTAACATCCTTCTTTCACTTCTTGAAATTAAAACCAGTTAAGGTCTCAATCGTGACAACATTGTTGTTTACAGAAAAGGTGACTACAAAACAAAAAAGACAATGTAAATATCAGCATAAATGCAGGATAACATCAATCCTTAAAGCATTAAAGAAGTATCTATACTGATAATCCGATCACACATATTATGAAACACCTTTGGGCTGAATACATAATATATGCAATTAGACCTTCACATAAAAACGATTAGAATACAAACCATCAACTCTCATGACACTATCAACTTTTAGTGAATAGATCATTTAAGCAATGACTTTCCTCCATCTAATGCCTTTATTTACATCTCAAATCTCTATGTAAGGCCCACACCTTTGGGTAGAATAACCGAACATAAGACCAGAGACAACCCCTGACATGTGAGTAGAACAAGCCAAAATACTGACTTGAAAGGCCACTTTGGCGACTACATCCTCATTAGTACCCTAGAAGGTCCACAAACATAATGGATACATCCTTATGTTATCCTCGAATTCTATATGGGCAAACTGTATGTGAAAATTAGTAATAAATTTAAAAAAACCAAATGCATCGTCAAATAATCACGTACTGATACTGAAATCATTGTCTTTAAACTATATTTGATACTTTTATCTTAAAAATTTTTAATTAAGAGTGACTAACGTGCTTTCCCGAATACCGAATACCACACGAGACACGAAACCTTAAATGTCTCCCTTATGTACAGTTCGGAACACGAAAATTTGCTCAAACTTAGCTTTAAAAAGCCTTAAAACCTTTTTCCGAAATCCAATTACCAACTTAATGAATCCAAAAAATTTGAAAAATCACTTTAGAAATTCCTCCAACTCAGAAACTGATCCAAAAGGACCTGGGGCACCCTTATGGGAATTCTAAAAATTTTTATTTTTCCCCTTTTTAGTGCTGACATCAATAGTACTGTAGCACTGACGTCAACAATACTGTAGCTTTGATGTTAGCACAACACTGTGTGCTGATGTCAATAGTAGGAGTTGATGCGCGATAGACGGGTCTAATGGGTGTAGCACATGCGACCCACGTGCGTAGTTACTGTTGGCGCGTGTACGACACACACCTCGACTGTATGGCGCGTGGTTTGCATGCTCCTGACACGTGTCCCCATCTGCGCCGTCCACGTGTCAGGACGTTTGGCAGGAGCGTATGACCAATGCGCTCGCTCATCCCCGTCCGTGGGAGAGATGGCCGTGTGAGAAGCGTGCGTTGCACGAGTCAACACCTGTCCACAAACCCGCGGTGTCACGTGATTGGTCGTGGTTGGCGCATGCGGCACGCGCTAGCCTAACCGCCTAAGGGCAGTTACTATAGCATCGTCAGGCGTGTACAGTGCATGCCTCTGACAGTGCAATCACCCTTTAATATGTAGGGCAATTTTTAGCAATCTCGGAGCCATTTTTTGCACTTTCTAGCTTATTTTCGACCTGTTTTTCATAGCTAGCCTCATGTACACCACTTCCACGTAATCATATACGTAAAAAAAAAATCAAAAAATGAATAAAAAGCTAACAAAAAATCTAATGGATGAAAACCAAAAAGACCTTATATTCAGGCAACGCAATCACGTAACCACTCTAATACCACATTTAACATGTAGCATAAACCTTATTACGTGCCCCGAATCATTCAAGAAAGGGTAAAAACGAAGAAAATGCAGAATAATTAATTTCGATTCCATCTCCACTTCCGAAGTAGTTTTTGTGTCCAAAATGAGCTCCAATCTTCTGGGAACTTCACAGGAATCGTTCATCGACATGTGCTTAACGTCTTTCTACAAATTTTTCAAAACGTAAGTACTCTTAACGGGTTAGAGAATTCGTATGCTTACGAATGATATGAGCAACTACAGGAGACTTTAACCTTTATTTATAGCTTCTATATCAAACTTCTCCATCACATGTTCGATATGAGTCCAGTCCACCCTAATCGCGATCCATTCTCTTCCTAGACTTCTACTCATTGATTTAAATCATTTATTGGGTCATTTTATTAACTTTATCTGGATCAAATTTCGTAACTTAACTGATAAGTTATTGAAAAAATAAAAAAATGCAATTAAATATTGTCTAACTTAATGGGAAAAGTCTAAAACTCACTAACTCTTTAGGAAAATATTTTCTAACTTCAGAGCATTTGCTCTAGTTTTCCTCTATATTTTTCTATTGTCGAAAATACCGACAAATGCATCTTCGTAATCATCAAGAGATCCTTCATCTTGGTTCGCTATATACGATAGTTAATACCGTTTAGATTGATCATTTTGCTCGTCTTCACCTCCATTTGCCAAATTAAGCCAAATTTGAGAAAACTGACCTCAAAGATGGAACCAGGATGTCAAAATTTGGAAGAAAGATATCTTCTAAATTTTTCACCACGGGACCTAATAAATAGTAACTTGTGAATAGTGCTCGCCGGAATAGTATCGTCGGACCCCACTAGAATAGTACCGAGGGACCTAGTTACTATTGCTACAGTTCCGTCACCTTGCAAATTTACTAAAACAACTTTAGAGTACTATTCATTACCTTTGCCGTTTTACGTCAACTTTTCGAACGGATCACGCCAAAAAATTCGTTGTAATTTTGTCTTTCTCGTGACGTGCTTCTTTTCAAAAAATACCTCCAATGAAAACACAGCTCTAATACTACTTGTTGGGTACAACGCATGTATTTTGTGAAAAGAAAAAATAAAATGAGCAAAATGGACACAAAATATTTAATGTGATTCACCCTTAACTTTGGGTTACGTTCACGGGCAAAACTCAAAATAATTCTTTTACTATTATAAATAGTAGCTATATAGAGATAAAACCAAAATAGTGACTCATAAGGTATTTCCCAACCTAAAAATACTATTCTCACTATTTTGTTACTCACCAACCCTTTAACAAAATATTTCCTAACTTCATAGCATTATTTTGCTCTAGTTTTTCTCACTGTTTTTCGTTGTGTTTTTGCTTCAGTAAGAATTGCCTTATATAAGTACTCTGCCGCATGCTGTCTTCTTTCAGTTTTATTCAACTAATGTGGCACCAAAATCTCATTTGTTGAATCAATATGTGTTCCTCCATGTGAGAGGTACCGTATGCAACACCAATTTCTACCGACAAAGAAATAAATGGTAAGATTATGTTCTTGGAAAGAGAGCTCACATTAAAGAGCCGGTGGATATAAAACCCCTGAGATATTTAGTGATGAGAAGGCGAGCTCCAGCTTCTAATCGAGAGAATACCATGCCCTTGGAATCACTTTCTCCAGACGAACGCAACACCCCAGCAGCAGTATCCATTATTTAGACGTTGAGCTACAAGGAAAATTTATTAAGGAAGTAATTATTTTCATTTGAAAAAAAGAAAAAAGCGATCTCCGAAATGTAAACAGAGAAAGTCGTCCATATTTGTCTTGTTGCAGGGATTTCACCAGTATTACCTTTCTCGAAACTTCAGAAATTAAACAGTTGGGTACGGCGTTAGCTCATACCGCTTTTTGGCATTTTAACAACCAATAAAGGTGTAACGAATAATATTGCAGAAGGATAAGAAGGTGACGTGCAGGAGTAATTGGGACACAAATTAGTTGAAACAATAGGAAGTGCTAACCTTTCATCTGTTGCTTACCTTTCCAAAGCAATATTAGCCTATTCGCAGACTTTTTATCAACCGAAGAATCCTTCACAGCTTTTAGCTTAACTGTAGGAGACCAGCTTTATATACATGTAAAAGAGTGGCTTAAATTATGGTGGACATGCCTTGAATGTTGTGTATATTTTGTTGATAATGAATTAGAGTGCAAAGTTATGTTAACAGAAATGAAAAGGAAACTAGAAGAGAAAGGGAAGCAGAGAGATACGCAGAAGGAGAAAGAGAAAGGAAGGAAGATACATAGAGAATTCTAGAAGAAGAAGAAAATATCCAATTTATTACATACCTCAGTCTGTTATTGTATCGTCTTAAATAGACGTAAGGGTCAAAGATGATGGCCTTCATACTACAGCTAGTTCCTCGTAATTTAAAGCCAAACTCGGATGCATGTGCATATTTAAAAGTATATGTCAGCGAAGACTGGCAACCTTTTCTAATTGTCATATTTAATATTTTTTTTAGTTATTAATTTTTTAGGTGCCTATTGGAAGCATTTCACGTTCAAGATATGAAGTAGCACAAACATTTAGGCTTAAGAAAAACTGTCCCCATGTGACACTCAATCGATAATTTTTTTTAAAGAAATGATAAATTGAATTAAGCCTTAGAAGGCAGTCAAAATGTACAAGTTGACATGTACTAGCAAAATAAGAATCCAATGTGAAAAGTCACACGTGATACCAAAGGCTTGATCAAGATAATTGTATAATTCTATTCTTAATGAGCTGCAATTTACACATTCCAATTACTTCTAAGATATTCCATGTCTAGAAATTTGTGTTTAAAAAACCTTACGTGGGTTCTGATCTTTTGAAGTAAAATTGCTCTTTGTTGATGCCCTTATCCTAGAAAATTTGAGTGTTTCTCTCATCCTAAATAGTTGTGACTAGAAATGACAATGTTAAGCAAAAACACCACTTGACTGTGTCGTTTGGATGATTGATGTAGGGCACCAATTCCAAGTTATCCATTTGGAGCAAAAAAAATTTAACATCTATACATCATTGGTCTCCATATGTCTACAACAAATTCACATTGGAAAAATAGATGATTTCTTTTCTCTTTAGCTTTTTTACAGAGGGTGCACCAATTTGTGAATTAAGTTCAAAAACTTGGCTAGCTTATCCATTGTTGGTAGTTTATGCTTCATTGCTAACTATAGTGTGGTAGAGGCTTGAGGTTGCTGGTGGCTGAACCATATAATATTGTTCCATGGAAGTGTATCCAAATTGCCTTGAAGTACTTTTCTACAAGATTGATTAGTGAAGAGGCCATTACTAGTGTGTTTCCATATTATACTGTCATTCTTAGTGTTTGACGTATGTTTAGATAATTTCTGATTTCATGGCATTGCATATTGAAGCCTGTTTGAGGATATCCTTGATGGAGAGTGCTTCAACCATTGAAGCTCCTTATTGGATGAGTGGTCTGAGGCCTGTAGTAGTGCTAACATTCTCTAAAGGTCATATTTACAGTCAATTTTCTTGTCAAAAACCTTGTTGATTTGCCATTTCCAATGAGGTAAATGAAATTGAATCTAATTTTTCCTCTCTTCTTCAAGGTGGATTTCGTTGTATGTGAAGCATAAGCTTTTATATCCAAATTTCATATTCTTTTGTCATTGGTGTAGCTATAAATCCACTTACACCATAAAGTCTATTTATCAACTAAAAGCCTCCAAAGCCTCGTGGGGAACATGACAGTGTTTACTATCTTGAGAGGAATTATGTTGAGACCTCCTTTTTCCTTTGGGATACATACGTGATTACGTTTCATTTTGGCTCTTATGGGCTTCTTTATTGCCAGCCCATATAAATTTTATTGAAAATCTTATCAATGATTTTGATGATAGTGGCAGAAAAGGCAATATAGGCAACCCATTGTATATTGATAAAGTTCAAAACAAAGGCAATGAGTTGTGCTTTATTTGCAGTGAAAAGATTCTTTGAGCTCCGTGAAGAGATTATATTGTTAATCTTGTCAATCAGACTACTTAAGTCCCTTGTATTTAGCTTTTAAGTAGTCAATGGAATGCCAAGATAAAGTATTAAAAGAGATAGTGATTGAATCCAGTGATAGTTTTTAGAATTTGCTCTTGGCTTATAGCAATTTGTGATAGAAAGAAACAACTCTTAGAGCAATTGACTTATAAACTAGAAAACTTGTTAAACACCTTAAGAGCCTTCATGAGAAGTAAGGAATACTTTGGAGAGGAGAATTAGATCATCAAGCAAACATAGTTTATTAATTTTCAATTTCCTACATCTCAAATGATATTTGAAATCCTTAGTTCTTTCCACCACTCTTTTAAGAAGTCTATTGAAAACTTCCATAACTAGAGCAAAGAGATAAGGA
This sequence comes from Erythroxylum gracilipes, assembly GCA_026413385.1. Taxonomy (NCBI): domain Eukaryota; kingdom Viridiplantae; phylum Streptophyta; class Magnoliopsida; order Malpighiales; family Erythroxylaceae; genus Erythroxylum; species Erythroxylum gracilipes. The sequence continues at coordinate 21,984,183 of JANZLC010000201.1, forward strand.
AAGACGGGATCACCTTGGTGAATACCTTTGCAAGTTTTGAAAGGTTTTGTAGGCTGTGTATTGACAAGAAGGCTAAAAGAAGGAGAAGTGATACATTGAATGAATAAATCAGGAAAATCCATAGTAGTGAGAATGTTTACTATAAAATTCCAATCTACACCGTCATAAGCTTTTTTAAGATCAATCTTTAGAACATAATTCGATCCACCCCTCTTTTTTGACTAAGTTTTGACCAACCCTTGTAATAAAAGAATGTTATCACTAAAGATCCTTCTAAGAATGTAAGCACCTAAAACTGCATCAATGTGATTTAGAAGAACTTTCTTCGATTTGTGAGCTAAGATTTTTGAAATCAACTCTTGTAAGTTGTAAAAGCTATGAGACAAAATTCTGAGAATTGTTTATGCTCACCAAATTTAGGAATGAGAGTAATGAAAGTATTGTTAAGTTTTGAAAGTAAGGAGCCCTTAACGAAAATTTCTAGCATAACATCAATAACTAAGTTCCTTGTTAAGAAAAAGATTTAATGAAAAAGTTTATGTAGAATCCATTAGGACTAGGAGCCCTATGCAGATGTAAAGATTCTTACATGCCTTCAATCTCCTCTATAAACACAGGTTTACACAGGATTTTTGTTTACTAAGTTATGATACACCCCTATATGATTTCTTTAAGGAAGGAGTTGAATGAGTAATGCAACATCCCACTACCATAAGACAAATACCCGGATACCCGAAGGACATTCAAGTACATACCTTATGATAATGGTATGTTGGAGCAAAAACAAATCCCACTTACACAAGGCAATCC
>JANZLC010000201.1:21997914-22013044 GCA_026413385.1 Erythroxylum gracilipes
ATCAAATTTATGCTCAACACATTTCCATACATTTTCATATTCTCATGCTTTTTATGCTTTCACTTCTTTTCATTCAACACAAAATGTCATAACCTTTTTCAAGGTATAGCATGGTCATAATGCCTCACATAAAATCCATTTGTTTTTCATGGCATGTCATGAAAATAAATCATCATCATACATTTTTCAATAAGCAAATTCATTCAATTTAAGCAACTTAGCACACATTCATGCAGAAGACAAAATTGCTCTTTTTTAGTCATTCGCAAATTTAAATTCTCATGTTTCTTTCATTTCATCACATTCTCACATCTTCCTACGTTTCATTCATTGCAAGAAAACATGTCATATTTCATCATGCATTTTTAAATATTCACCACAACTCAAAATTTATGCAATTTAAACAATAACACATGCATAGGGCATTTGCCCATCGCACAACAACCATAAAAATATTACCCACCTCGATTTTCTTACTTATAGACTTGACTTTCTCAAAAATTCTTCTTCTCTTATTCCTCTTGTCTCTCTTGATCCCTTCATTCTTCACCAAATGAAGGGATCCTTAGCTCAAAGGGAAGCTCTTATCTTCCTCTACCTTTTCTCTTCTTGAACATCTTGCGGCTAACAAAGTTGAAACCCTAACTTGTTTCTCTTCTTTCTTTCTTTTCATTCTTTCTCTCTCTTCGTATTTTTCTCTTTTCTCATCCACACATTTTGTTTTTCTAGAATCTTCTCATTCTCGTAGTTCTTCTCCATTTATAAGCAAGACAATACTTCTTTTTCCAATTATGCCATTAATGAGTCCAAAAAGTCCCTTTTATCCTTCCTTATAAGCTTATGTTCTTTTAAACTTAAGTGTCTTGCCAAAAATATCCTTGAATATTCTAACATAACACTTTCTTTCAGAGAAATGTCCCCCACTGTCTTAAGTTTCTAAAGCCTCCAAGATCATTCGATCTGGTTTTGTGATTTAAAAGATATACTTCAAATATTTTTGGACTTGTCTTATCCATAATAGTATACTATGTACAACTTCCATCCAAAACTTGAAAGTCTTAGGGGCTGAATTACAATTCACTTCCTTCAGATACTTTTTAGATCCATGTCTCTAATTTACCACAAATAAGAAATCATCTCATTTGGATTTCTACAGATCATGATATCATCAAAATACTGAAGTGTATTCAGTAGAATAACACCAGTTCATAATATTGCACATTCACTGTACCTGTCCTACCTTTTCCACTCAATCTTTCTCAATTCATTTCAGATAGCTATGATTCTTGGTGGAGATGTAGATGAATTTCTTACGAATCCAATGGTTCAAGAATAAGATCATTTGGATGCCTAGAGAAGAAGTTATGTTCAAAAGACTCCAATAGGTTTATGCCCTTACTTGAAATGTACATGTCTCAGTACGAATGCCTTAACTTTTTCTACAGATGTCGAATTGACTTTGTTTTCAGACCATTGGAAAGAAGACTTCGAGATCTACAACTTTTATGAAGGCTTCAAAGGCTAATTCTATCGTCTTACTTCTGTATTGTCTCACTTTTTTCTTTCGTCTGCTTTTTATCGTCTACTTTTCTTCCGTCTTTTTCATCGTCTACTTTCTTCCGTCTGCTTTTCATCGTTTGCTTTCTTTCGTCTGCTTTTTATCGTTTGCTTTCTTCCGTCTGCTTTTCATCGTCTGCTTTCTTCCGTCTGATTTTCATCTTCTTCTTTCTTCCTTCTGCTTTTTATCGTCTGCTTTCTTCCGTCTGCTTTTTATCGTTTGCTTTTCTTCCCTTCACTTTCTATCATCTGTTTTTCTTCCCTTCACGTATCCACTTGTAAGAATCATAAATTTTGAGTCCTATATCCAAAGTTTTCATACTATATACTGTTGGAAAGATAAAAGAACGATCTACAGCTTTCCAGAAGACAACTTTGCCAAAATCTATTTATAACAATCCCAATTTTGCCCCTAAAGTCCGTAGATGAATTTTCCATTCAACATACTGCACAAATTTCTTTACTTCATGACAACTTTTGAGACTCTTCGAAACTGGACTGAAATTTGATTTCTTCATACGAAATGTAGCTATATATCTTTAGTTTAATTCAAATCAAGAATCATCTCGTTTGGACAACTAGAAAATGCATTATGGCTAACAGACCGAAGTACACTCAGTGAATATTTTTCAGATCATCTACCAGTTTCTTTCAGAATCTTTCCTTAACATAACTCATACCAAAATCACCTTTTTCTACTCCATACACTCTTCATTCTTAACTTCATTTCAGATCACTATCATATATAAAGAAAATTATAATCCATGACTAATCATGAACACGAATAATGAACATACACATATGTACATATTCTTCAGCAACTTAGTATACATATTCATCTTCATTTTTGCTTTCATTTCCTTTATAACTTTCACCTTAATTCTTCCTATTCAAAATCTCTTATCCATCAAAGACACTGTAGCAAATCGTGAATCTATCTACATTTCTAATTCCCAACTTTACTCATGTCTATCATTTGTTGCTTCAAAAATTCTTCATTCATTTGTTCTTAACTCGTGACTCATCACCAAAATTTCTCATTCAATGGTTCTAATCTCTTACGAAAAGTTCGGGGTCCAAAATCTCATTTCTCCCTATCTCTTTGATTTAGTTATGGAAGTTTTTAATAGACTTCCTAAAATAGTTGTAGTTAAAAATAAGGACTTCAAATATTTTTCAAGATGTAAGAAACTATAACTTACAAACATGTGCTTTATTGATGATTTCATAATGCTCTCTAAAGCAGAGCCCACATCCATTTTAGCCCTCGTGAAGGCTCTCAAATTTTTTAACAATATGTCTAGCCTACAAGTTAATTACTCTAAAAGTGGTTTATTACTATCAAAGAGTGTTGCAAATCAAGAGCAAATACTAAAATCCATTACTGGTTCCAATCATCAATCTCTTCTAAAAAAGTATCTTGACATTCTAGTAACAACTTCAAGGCTAAGCACAAGGGATTTTACCTATCTAATTTACAAGTTCAACAACAAAATCTCTTCATAAAGCTCAAAGAATCTCTCCACTGCTAGAAGAGCACTGCTCATTAGCTCTATTTTGAATACCATTAATGTGTAATAGGCTATCTATATTGCTTTTCCTGCCAATATCATCAAAATCATTAACAATATTTTCAATAACTTTCTATGGTCTGGTTGCAAAGAAACCCCTTGGAGAACCAAGATGAAATGCAGTGTTGTATGTGTCCCAAAGGACAATGGAGGCCTCAACATCATTAACCTTAAAACAATGAACACTATTATGCTCACCAAGAGTCTATATAGGCTTTTAACTGATAAACAAGCCTTATGGTGTAAGTGGATTCATAATTTCTTCATAAAAAACAAAAGCATTTGGAAATTGGCTCTGAAATCCTATGGTTCATTAACCATGAAAGCTATCTTCAAGAAAAGAGATAAATTTGGAACCAATTTCAATTACCTCATTGGAAATGGTAAATCAACAAGTTTTTTGGCAAAATAACTGGCTATCAACAAGTCCTTTGGAAAAATTTGGCACAACATTATCCCTCAAATCACTAATCCAACTAGTAGTTTCGGTTGTTAAAGCACTCTCCAACAGTAATATTTTCAAATAGGCATCAATCCCCATTTCCTTGAAATCAAAAATTATCCAAACTACCATTAACTCTAAAAATGACAACATCATTTGGAAACATGCCAGTAATGGCATCTTCACCAATCAATCCTATAGGAAAGTCCTTCAAGGCAATTTGGACACATTTTTTATGGACCAAGATTATATGGTTCATTCATTAGCAACCTTGAGCCTCCACTACATTATGGCTAGCAGTGAAGTACAAACTGCAAACTGCGAATAAACTAGCTAAGTATCTAAATCTCAAAAATTGGTATATCGCCTATAAAAGGCTAAGGAGAACATAGATCATTAATGTTTTCAGTGTGATTTTATTGGAGAAGTATGGAGAAAAATATATATAGATGCCATATTTTTATGCTCCAAATGATTTGAACAATCTAAAGAATTGGTTCCCCATTATCAAACATGCAAAACAAATTCAAGTGGTGTTTCTACTTAGCTTAATTTGTCATTCCTAGTTACAACCATCTATTGAAGAATTTTAGAAACCACATAAGCATTTACAAGCATAAATTTCCAGATATGGAATATCTCAGTAGCAATTGGAATATGTAAATTAACCACACTTCATTAAGGGTGGCATTAAGCAATTTTCTTAAGCAAACTTTTCTTTACATGTGATTTTCTCACAATGTATCTTTTGTTTTTGCTAGTTCATGTGAACTTGTACGTTTTGACTACCTTCTAAGGCTTAATTCAATTTATCATTTCTAAAAAAAAAAGTCAAATTTTACACCTTTTTGGAAAGAAATAATTTCATTAAAATAAAATTACAATTGGTACACCAAGACAATATATATGAAATCACACCAAGTCTAACATCTTAACTCTGACTATAACCATAACTAGTTCAAACTGTTTTATGATATACAAGTAGTGATAAGCACAATTTAAAGCTTAGCTCCGATGGTATTTTGAATGTAATTCCTTTAGCTAAGGCGACTAATATGAGTTGAGATATAACTTTTTTAGGCTAGTATTGGCCTCCATCATATATTCTACCATTCTTTACTCTCCATATCTAATGGACAGGCACTCCAAATCCAATTCTAAAATGTTCCTTATCTCCTTTGCTTATTATACTAACTTTCGAGGCCCTTGTAATTGTACTTAGCTACTCACTATTGGTGTAATGAAGATTGAAAAGTCCGAGCAAGCTATTCCATAGCACTGAAGAGAATGCACAATTAAAGAATAAGTAACCATGAGTTTCTTGTGTATTTCCACATAACACACAGTAAAGGCTATCAATAGGGAAATTAAACCTAACCTTGGTACCTATCCTTTAAGAAATAGCTAGCAAGAGCAGTAAGGAGTGTGGGGAAGCAATATTAGTGCCCATACAAGTCCAAAGTAATAATTACATATAGAGTTATACAGCAGCAGTTCTTACAGGAAGTTATTGAGAATCTTATAATTTTATCCTACATCTAGTGTAAACAGTTAAGAATAGTTGGATCAACGTGGTCCTTGGGATGTGTTGGATTATATCATGAAATCACCTCTAATAATGAAATAGCCAGTGTACTAGTTACCATTCAATAAAATCATCCTAGCCTTAATGTTGATATGAACAATGGATTTGATAGAGGGAAAGTCCCTAAGCTAATACAATGGACCTAGTGTATAATAATTATCAAATCAGAAATCATTTCATCACCATTAAATATTTTTCATTTCATGTGCGGTAACAATAAGAATCTTGTACACAAGATCTATTGAAAGGTGCAAGACTAAGTTTATTTGAGCCTCATAGTCCATATGCTTTCATCTCGTAAGTGATAAGTATGAGTCCAATTCATCCACAAACTCTCTTTCTCTGTATAACTTATCCACAATCTCTTTCCCATGAGTAATTTAGATACAATCTAGGCCAAGGCCTTCATATTGTTTTGGAAGGCATATAGTACTCCATTTAACACTTGGAGTTCTAGTACAGTTACTTCAGCAAAGTCCCTGATCACTTTGTCTTGAGCTTATAGCTATGATTAAGCCAACATGAGCTCCACAAAGCATTAACAAATCATCATCAAAATAAAGTTGAGAAATTTTCAACTTGCAATATTTGTGATGATATTTAAAACTAGGAGTTTTCACAATGTTTAATGCATTGATCCTGGAAAGAATCTGCATTATGACTGCAAATAAATAGGAAGAAGGGATCTTTTAGTCTTAGAATTTGAGATGCCTTGAAAAGATTTGAGGGCTCCCCATTGGCTATGAAAAATAAAGAGACTGAGGAAATGCATGATTGGATATAGCCTATAAACTTGCTAGGATAACAAAGAGCTTACAAAGAAGTCAAAATAAAAATCTAATTAACATAATAAAAAGAAACTTAGTAAAATCAATTTGTAAAGCATAACTGTTAATATATTTATTGGAATTTTACCCTCTGAATAGCTCTTATGTAAAGATAATATTACCTAATACTTCTCCCACTCAATATGCACCTTAACAGGGATTTATAATATCAAGAGAAGTCATCTTCAATATGTTTATAGATATATATGAACCACCATCGAGCATTTAGTATTAACCACCGTGGAGCTAGTTTAGACCTAGGTAGCTTAAAAAAACCTTGTATTGAAATCATCAGGGCCAAAAACTTTATCTGGATGAAAAGAGAATAAAATTGACTTCTTTTCCTCTTAGGTAACTTCCTTAGTCAGTACAAGGTGATGAGGGATTAAGGAATCTCTAAAAGTGTTTATAATTTCCCCGATAAGTCTTGAGATACTTCTGCTTGCCCATAAAACAATCCTAAAATGTTCCAAAGCTAGATCCTTAAATTTATATTGTTGTTCATTCACTATATGCCCATTAGAATCTTTGAGTAAGACAATTCTCCCCTTACTTCTTTTGCCTTGGATCACGTTATGGAAATATTTCTAGTTCCTAACCCCTTAAATATAAGATTTTAAACTTTTGTCTCAGCTGAAAATTATATATCTCTAGTATAGTATAATATCTCCTTAATTTAATTACCTCACGAGCCTTATAGGATATATAGGATACTTAGCAACGACTTCCTGAGCCTTATCGAGGGCATCAAATGCAACTTTTTTGTCTTGAAACAAAGGATCAACATTGTCTCTCAACAAATGTGTGCACTCATCCTTGCTTACCTTTAGTTTTTGAATACATTGATAAGCTTGACAACTAGTACATTCAATGTTCACTCCTTTAGAAACTATTTGCCTTAACTGAGGGTGGTGGAGAAAGGAGTTGACAAATTTGAATGAGAACTTCCTCTTACTTACTAACTTGTCGAATTCAATCACTACAAATGTGTGATCAAATAATAGAAAGTTACCAAAAGATGCATGAATGTTAGGAAAGCTATCGAGCCAAGAGCCATTGATAAAACGATTGTCTAGTTTCCTCTAAATGACTCTATCTCCACTTTGACAATTATTACAAGAGAATTAAGAGCCAGTACATCTGAGGTCCGCCAGACCCAAACTAGAGGTCAAGTAAGATAGTTTATGAGATTTTGAATGCAAACACCTCATATTATCCTGAGGGGCAAAGAGAACAATTGTAACGCCCAACTAGGATCTAGGGTTCTAATGTTGAATTCAATCCTACAATTTTATTTACCCCGTTAATCAAATTTGGTGGCTCTAAGTTACCTACCCTTATAATTTGGTTTGGAGCGTATAGGTCATTCCACTTATCTATTTAGACAAGCAAAAGAAAAAAGACCACTCACAAATTAAAAGGGTTAATGGCCTTTTTTTTTTTCAAAATAGAATTGAATTAAGCTATGAAGGCTAAAAATGAAATTAACTATTCAGTTACTCTCACTAAGAGGGTTTCAACATTAAAGCAACCTATTAAATTATTCAACCATCATAATTGATGCACAATACATGTCTACCTACTATTCCAACTATTAATACATGTAAGGTCTAAAGATAGCTTACCACAAAAGGTATTTATGTGAAGTCTTAATGGAAATCCTGTCTTTGTTGAATAGCTCTTAGCTCGTTCCTTATTACAAAATGCGCCTATTTCTCTCATCCTCGTGCGCAACACCACATATGATAATGTAAAAACACTATTTGTAGTCTCTTTTGATGTGCTGTAAATTCAGACTCTAGTTAATAATTTGTTGTCATTCCTCTAGGAGGACAGGGTGGCACATCCATCCATCCATTAAATGTTAATGGATAGATAGATGAAGAAGAGCACAAAGTAGTACACGAAATGAGACACAGGTGAATTAACCCCTTCCTCTAAAAGGTTGATGATGTTGCACTTGTAAAGAACTATTTTGTATGCACCACTAGTGTACTTGCATTTGAAAAAAAAAAGATGGAAATTTCCTAATTGCCCTAGAATTAAAGTCTTTGGGCTGAAGAATCCAAACATTGGCAAATTGGAAAGATTGCTTTACGTGATCAAAACCATCACATAAATATGCCCTAACAGCTAATCAAAGAACCACTAACACAAGATCTTATTCCATTAATGGAGGACCTCATTTTATTTTCTTTTACCTTTTTATACTAGGCCAACAACGAATACACAACCAAAAAAACCTATTTCAATACGGTTACAACAAAGGTATTAAAACAAGTGCACAAGCAAATCCTATAATAAATAATTAAGGGATTTGCCAAAATTAAGCGAGTTCTATGGGTTCACCACATAGTTTCTCCAATTCACTTTCTAAAACTTTAAATAAATTTGCTTTTGTCCGCCTATAAACCCAAGTTCCAGCATTCTGATCCCAATCAAACCTGGATGGACCACTGCATTAAAACAATAACACGTTTAGGCACTAAATAAATAAGAGCATAGACAGCCTTCTCCCCCAGAAAATTGAAACGAAAGGTCCAGACAAGAGAGTACTAGAATTGAAGAACTAGTGAAATTTTGAGCAAAACCACCAAAGGAGACATAAATTTGGTTATAATCAAAGAAACCTTAAAACGCCAACATTAATCATTGAGACTACGAGTATCATCTTATTTTCATCACAACATACAAGCAACCTATGGTAAGAGCATCATACAAGCTTGACCATCCCCCTCGTTTCCTTTTACCTCTCCCTAAATGTGTATCACCAAAATAAATTGGAAATAAGAAAGTAGAAAATGAGAGATACCTATACAAAACCATGAACCCAAAAAAGAATAAGCAATCAGGAGAATATTAGTTTCCCACGGAAAAGAAAAGATTTGTGGTTGAATGAACTTCTACAATCAAGAAACGCCAATGAATTGTGTCATATAACTTCCCAAGTCAATGTCCTCTTGAGATTCAGTTCTTGCAGGTCCAAAGTGCAAGAATGTCTAGGAAGTATTTTTTCCACCCAATGGAAAAGTAATAGAAGAAATATCACAAGTCTACAAAATAAAACCAAACTGCGAACACTTTGCAAGCAATTATTCTCTGACAATGTAGACTTGTGATATCCCCCAATACACCTTAAAACAAAAAGTTTAGTTTCTCACAACTTACAGTCCTCTAATTGAGGCACTATAATTAGTTTCTTAATCTCCAATAACCATTTTGACAATAAACCAAGACTTCATTACAAGAAACAATATGGAAACGGAGTAAGGTAGAAAAAATAATTTAGTGTCCAAAAAAGTTGACGAAACAATAAATGTCCAATAAAGCACTTCTTAAACAAACCATTGGAATGCTTAAACTTCTTGAATACACTACAGAAAGCAACCTAAATAAAATCTCAAAGTCTAATGAAGTCAATAATCTCAAAACAAGTAAGCCTACCTCTAATGGGCTGCAAATCAAGAATTTACCCATCCCGCACTGATAACTTGAGCTAAATAAAGGAGATACTGGAGTCCTATAGAGTTCTCATTATTACCTATATAAAGACCATTAATCACAGAGACTAGTACAGTTATTTCCTTACATGAGCAACTAATGCAGCAGTTAAACTAGATATTTCTTGAACATCTCAAGAAATTTCCAACGAGAATCCTTCTGGCATGCAACCAAACACAAGTAAAGAATTGTATTACATTGGCTAGTTTTTCTTGGTCCTGAATATAAACCATAGGAAGATGATAGATAGCAGTGACAAAGAGCTCCTAATCTTGCTCTTGATTTCAGAATTTCAAAAATGATGAACTTGGAAATGCAAACCTAATAAATTTTATCAGAACAGATTTATTTATTTATGAATAAAGATCAAGAGTATAATATACTAGATGTTTCTCTTAGCCAAAATGCTTATCTTATCTGACAGCTAGCATGAAGATTACATATTGCAGTGATCCATTGTCCTACTTTTGGCCACATCTGACCCCAGACCTTTGAGAACTTAACCGACATTGCACTAGATTTGAGCAGCTAATCTCAGGAAAAATATATACTGAAAACTTGCAAAGTAGAAAACAACATTGTAACTCGAGTAGATAATTAAGAGGGAAGAATCCAAGCATTTGTTGATGGTGGGAAACGACAAATTACACAACAAAAATTAAACATATTTGTTTTATAAGAGTGCAATACCTGATCGGAGACGACAGCCAAAGTTGCCTATTTGGGGTTTGTTTGTTCAAGACATAGGTGCCCGAATCTCCGAGTTTGAGAGTCAAGACCTCATTCTACAAATCCAATAGAACACAACATTGCTTGCACAAGAACAATTTGTTAAACGTTAAAAAAAAAAAAAATCAATCAATTAACAAATCTCACCCCGTACTCTACATCATACCCCTCAATTTGAACACTGTCACCATATTCCTGTCCAGTAAAAATAAAACATAAAACCACAACAATAGGACCGTTATAAACAGTAATTCATGGAATATATGACTAACCTCGAGTTTCTCTTGAAGGACGTGGATAGTGGAATCAGCTAATTTGTGAAATTCACTCTCCTGCAAAACAGAGCTGCATGCATATTATAAATCGTAATTAGCGTTTCAATTACCAAAATGAAATTAAATTTTATTATAAAAATAATAAGAAAATGTTGAAAGGGGTGCACCGATAGTCAATGGCCGTGGGGCACTGGGAGGACAAGGTTCTGGAAGAAGAAAGAGTGTGATGGAGCAGAAGAGGCCCAGAAGCTTCTAGAAGTGAGTTTAGTATTGGTATGGGAGACGACCGAGGGCAATGGAAATAGACTCTAAGGGCTTTGGAGGGAGACATATGCGGTTTACGCAGGCGAGGGTTTGGATGCGAGGGGAGGGTTGTACGGATCGATAATCGTAGTTTTAGGTGGGCTGCTATGGTCCGTCGCAGCATTTTTATCGAAGACGGTCGTGGCCGTGGGGTTTGTTTCGGGACGCATAGTAGTTTGTTTATACTTGAAATTGAAAATACCAATGTCAGGCTGACAAGGATAGTGCTTGGACGGGCTTATTTCTTAGTTGAACTTTTATTAGTAAGCTTTTTTAAGAAGATATTTTCTGATAAGCCAGTTGATTTTGACTCTCAATTAAAAAATAACTTTTTGAAAGAGTTTTTAGCTGTCAATTAAAAAATAATTTTTTTGAAAGAGTTTTATATAATAGACTATTTGGTAATATAAAATATTAATTTTAATTATATTTTATTTTATAATAAAAATTATTTATATATAAAAAATATTAATTTTAATTATATTTTATTTTATAATAAAAATTATTTATATATATAAATAATATTTAAATTATATTAAACAATATGCAAAACACAATATATATTAGATTTACATTTTATTTGAAATAATACAACTACTATTATCTATAACAACTATTTAAATTCTAAATATTTTACATTTTAGTTGTTAATAACTTTTATGAAATTTTATTATTTCATAAATATATTTGAAAGAAATTTTTAATATATTTATAAAATAATATAGATATTTTAATAATATCTCTTATCTCTTATTCCTATGTTTAATTAAGTTAAAGAATAAAAATTCAAAAAATAAGGCCTTAATGTTTAAGTTTCTACACAAAATAAAAAGAACCTTTGGTTGCTTGATTACTGCAAAATAAGAATGGTCTGGTTAGTTTGATGATCTATGCTATTTCTTTTGAGTGATACACAATTACACATTATCTACTTCTGTTTGTAAGCATAATTTCCAAAGTTATCAACAGCAAAACTCAAAACTCAAGGAAAAAAATATTATATGAAGACAACAAGAATTGGTATGGTGGTCATAATTTATCTAACGTATAGTTTCCTTATTCATCTCAGAGTATCTGCAGTTGAGGTGATCTGAAGATCATGTATTGAGGGTTTCTCAATAGGAAATTCAAGACGCCAAAGCAAGATTTTAGAGCAGTCCTCTGGTGGGCTTCCTTTTAGCTTAGTCTCATCTTCAAGAGCTACTTCTTTGACAAATTTGATGGAATTCTGTGTAAGAAAAAAACAACTCTTGCATGATTAAGAACATATAAGAAACCAAAAGAAAATTTGTGTCCTTCCAAGAACTTAACAAATACCATTCTCTCTTTTCATTAGTTGACAGATAAATCTTATGTTGCAGATTGAAGAAACATATCATGTCAAGGCATTAACTAATGTCTAATATGCATAAAAGTTGACTTAACAACCAACTAAAACCCAATGATCAAAAGTTAAAAGGTTTTGTGGTTAATATTAACTGAAACATGCTTTACTCAACTCTATTTTGTTTCAATCAACTATTGCATTTTGTTTCAATCAACTATATTTTGTTTCAATCAACTCAATACCTCCAGTACTCCTTGACAGTCCTTGTTTTCCAGATCTTTGGTGGTTCTCCAAACTTGTTGCTACAAATTGTTAACCCAAAATGCAAATTACAGCCGATCCTAAACTCTTCCCATGTTAATTACTATGGCTCTCCAACTTGATGAACTAGAGGTGGGCATTATGAGGGTGGCAGCTGCAGCTAATGGAGCGGATTTGGGACTACAAAACCAGGCTTTTTATTGGCAGCTGTACATTTGTTTAGTAAGAACCTGAATGACTAATTTTCAGTTAAGTACAAATAAGTTTCAGTAGGTGCTTTCTTAAATAATTAATAATAAATTTAAAATCTATTTCTAAAGCTCTGTTTCTTAAAATATGCTTTTATCTTTAAGTAAATATATTTCTAAAGTTCGATCTTTATTCTTAATTAGGAATAAAATTCTTAAGCACTCTCTTATAAACATCTATGGGCAAATCTCATCTGGAAAATAAATTACCTCCTAAGGAATCTGTAATCCTCTAGTTAATAGCAACAAAACAAACTCTCCACCCTAGACAAGCTATCCTTCCTTAAGATTTAGACTTGAAGAAAATCAAAAGCTCGGAGAAATCAAAAGATCAATTGGTAATAGTGCTTACATCTCGCTAAAGGAGCAATTTCTAATACGCAATCCTTGGTCTAGACTCTATGAACTTGTGATGATGTACTCTACTAATCCTCCCATTCTCTGTTTTATAGATTCTTCAGTATTTGGGAACTAATGAAGGTTAACTAACTACCAATGAGTGATTCTTGACAAATCCTTCATGCATAATCTATGTTGCCAAGTTTCAAATTTCTTTCCAAATGTAACATGAGAAGGTGCTTTAAAGTGTCTCAGGTTTATAGTTACACAACGGATAATTGTGATTCCCTTTAATTCTATTTGGAGTATTGAGTCTCTGTCTATAAGCAAGCTAAAGAAAAAAAAAGTTCTCGAAATTGAGCGATTGAACCAAACTAACGTGAACCAAGTCAGACACTTTGGGCTTTATGGGGTATTTCGGCAAACACTTTACGTGCATTAGCTACATCACCAAACCTTTCATACATATTTGTCAAAACATTCCCTATATACCAGACAACCACAACTCCTCCATCCTTTCTAAAAAATCAAACATGACAATGAATATGAATAATAAGACATAAGAAAATTTGAGTAGATAGAGAGTACCTTAAGGCTTTGATGAAATAATACGTCGACTAGTGCGCGATGAAGAGGGTAGGGGTGGCTACTACGAATGGCTACTGGTGGTGCAACGATGGGTAACTGGTGATGCTAGTGACTAGTGGCCTGATGAGAGAGACAAAGAAGCTTTCTGTTTTGTTTTAATTTCTTCATTCAGTTGTCCCTCCGTCTCTCCCTCAAATAAAAAATTAATCGAATGGGCTTGCAAAACAACCTGAAGAATCAATTCGGAAAAGCAAAAGACAAAGTTGAAGAAGAGAAAACCGAACACAAAGTTGAAGAAGGTTGCTGTTTGCGATATAAACGTAAGTGACGCTAAAATGACTATCTGAAAAAGCTGAAATTTTTGACTTTTTTGAAAAGCTTCAAATTTTAGCTTCTGAAAAAGTTGTATTTTGGCTTTTGAAAAAGCTATTTCTACTTCAAAAGTATTTTTGAAGTTTTCAGCCAAACACCCGTTTTTTCCTAAAAATAACTTTTGCGATGAAAAAAAGTGCTTTTAAAAGTTTTAAAAGCTGAACCAAATAGGGGCTAAGTTCTCTACATGCGCCTTCATAACGCCTCCTGTTCCAGGTGTTGTTTCACATCTTCTCCAATCTCGATCAATCTCCTCGTCAGCTCAGCCACGGATGCCACATGCAGCTGGTATTTAGCCCATTCTTCGTCGTTGTCACTGCCCACAACTAGGAGCCATTACGCTTCATGCCATATGTCTTCGTTGTCCAGATTTCTCCCCAAGACGCAGTTTCTTATCTAGTGACTGCAACAGCTGCCCAGACGCCTCCTTTTCCTCGACAACTTATTCCTGCACCTCATTAACCAGGTCACAATTTCAAGAAACAACCAGTTCCTTCAATTGATTGTTTATCTAACCAACAACCAGAACTACTAGTTTTTAACCGAAACAGCCTTAGAGCGTAAAATGGAGAATAGGTATTAAAAAAAACTTTTTTTCCCTCCTGTTATTATTACTTTAAGAAAAAAATTAATGATAACAAAATAATAACAATAATAATAATATTAGTCGTGGTGACAGTGATGATGGTGGTGGAGAATATAATAGATATTTAGGAATAAACTAAAATAAGCAATATTTATTTTATTTATTTCCTCATTTATTATATTCTTAAAAATAATTAATATATTTCTTATCTATTCATTATGTCAATTTCATAACCCAAATTTGGTTAATAATAAGAAATTGAACTTTTCAACTGTTAATCGGATCAAATTTCAATTTTATTGTAATCTTGAATATATTTTGAATGTAGGTTAACATAGAATCATATCTAATCTGACTCTAGGATTTAGAATTTGTAATTTTAATTTGTAATTTGTAATTAATAATAATAAAATATATTTCACCAATATACAGAATTAAAGTTTCTATCATTACTATCGAAAAATCAAAAGGAGATTCAATCACATGCGTAATGTAATAATTACAAACTTTTTCATGTAATTTTTTGAAAGTTAAAATTATTTAAAATTTTAAAATATGATTAATTCACAAAATATAATAAAATATGAATCATAATTTGTATTTTATTATAAAACTTGAT
>JANZLC010000201.1:22038158-22050658 GCA_026413385.1 Erythroxylum gracilipes
TACATGAGCCTTATACAAGCATGAACAAATCATCATTTCTAACCTCAATTATGCAAGATTCAAGACATAAAACATAATGCATGAATAATATCATTGCTAACCCTTCACTGATCACTCAAAATTTCCATTTTACCCTTCCCGCTAGTACCGGGATGTTACATTAAACCTTTTTGTCCTTTTGTTTTTTTATTAGTTTTAGTTTCCATTATATGTTGTTTGTTCTCTTCATATTAACAACAATGTGTTGTCTAAGTATGGAGAGATTTGCATCATTATTGTCATCATGAGTGTGCATTTTGCATGTCATATTATTAGTTTTTATTTAGGTTAACATAACGTGTATGGCATAAGTGTGAATTGTGTGATGTTTCAATGGCTATAACTTGATGGAATTAGTTTAGCTTTGAACCTAGTATTTTAAGTTATAAATATATATTAGCTTGTGAAATTCATGTTCTAAGTATCTTTTGTTAAATATGCATGTTAATTAGGATATGACTTCAGTTCGTTCACCTTAGAAAATTTGTTACATACATTTATAATTATAAGTCAATTGAATATGTTTATATCATTAGTAATCTTTCATGAGGATGATTATCTGAAACAAATGAGATAGATTGTATGAAATATGAAAAAAAAGTATCTTAAATGAATAATTATTCCTCTGGCCCTTTTGAAACAAATATTGGGTAATGAATAGAGCTAGTTGCTAGTTGAGAATGTTATATAGCTGAGTAACTAGGGACATCCAAGACAAAATGCTTGTCTTCCCAACAAAAGGCTAGAATGACATTCCAACTAAGCTAATTAATAAAATGTGGCCTAGTTGAGTAATCGGGACACATTCATGAGAAGGTATTTGCCTTCACATCAAAAGACTAGGTAAACATTAAAGAAACTTAAAAAGTGATGTTTTGATAAATAAATCCTACCAATCTTTGGAAACAGTAAGAATTTTCATGAAAGGTTACTCAGTGATAGTTGCAATTTTGATTGAATACTAATTATCAATGTGTGTACCCAAGTGCCTTAAGTGAATGAGTATGATGTTAATGTCTTTATTAGTATGTATATTCAATCCAAAGTGTTTGGCCATAAATTGCATAGGTTAATATGTTGGAACAAATTGAATGATTGTTGTTTAAGGTTAAATTGGCTTCGTGAAGTTAGATGTCATTGTATCATTATTTCATATGCATGAATGAATGTGTTATTGTTTGGTTTGTTTGAGTTTTTTTTTTTTTGGCTTAAGGACAAGCAAAGGTTTAAGTGTGGGGATGTTGATAGTTGTAGTTTACATTATGTTTTGGTAGGTATTTTAATGTGTTTATAGGTGTTGATTAGATGATTATAGCATGTTTAGGCTTAGAATTATGTTAATGAGATTGTTTATTTATGTTTTTATATGTTATGTGACTTATAATGAGATTGTGTGTTTATGTTTTATGTGTTATGTGATTTAGGGCATGATTTAGACCTTAATCTTGTGCTCTTGAGATCTTTTGATGTGTTTGTTAATGTATGAGCCCAGATAAATGAAGAATGAAGGAAGTTGAAGCAAGCTTGGACAAAAAGGCAAGGTCACGATCGTGACATGAGTGTCACGGTCATGACAGAAGACCTCTCCCAATGGTCACGATCATGATAGAAGAGATTTATACTAGGTCACGATCGTGACAGAAGACATTTCTGCTACGTCACGATTGTGGCAGATGCTCACTAAACGCAGGGATCTCCTTCTGTTTTCATGTTTGGAGGGTACTTTTGGACAAATTGATGTGGGTAAGACCTAGACTTTACCCTAAATGACTATTGAACTATAAAAGATCATAACAAGACCAAAAAAAAACCTAGCCTCCATCTTACCAAATTGAAAAGGAGCTAAGGAAGATCAAGAAGAGAGAAGAGCAGTAGCAGCAGCATTCCAACCCTTCCATCTAAGTTCTTTCTTTCTTTCTGTTGTTTATTTACTTTCATCCTGATGCATGAACTGAGATTGAGAATGTTGAACATGTTGATGATGTTCTAATTTCATTTTAAGATTTGCTCTTAAATCATTTTGTGACTTGATTGCTTTTATTTCAATGAAATGTTTTGGATGTTGCAATATTTGTGATTGCTCATACTTCAATAATAAATAGAAAGATTAAATCGATAGTAATCTGATTAGGTCGGGTAATGAGAGTTAACAACCTAATAAGTCACATAAATATCAAATCGATAATCATACGAAGAGAGATATTGTGTGAGGACCTGATTATCTGATAGATTGCTTAAGAACTAGTTGAAAACATGTGTAGCAGTCGACCTTAATTACTACAAGTTTACGATCCTTTACTTGCAGAACATTGATGGTTTTACATTAAGTAAAACTTGCTCAACAAGTTTTTGGCACCATTGTCAGAGAATTAGTTTAGGATTATTTGAATTCCTTTGTTTTAAGGAATTTGTCGCCTTTCTTCTGTCCGTGCTATTGCATGAACACAAAAGTTGCTCAGAATTCAAGTAGGGCCACTGAAACGTTGGCTAAGGATTTCCCAACTCAACACTAATTGAGAGCAACATAACATTCTCCCTGATTACTTTAGGGTGATGAATCGTATTTTGATCTCTTAACTACCTCCATATAGTTCATGTTATATCCAATAACTACTGACTAAAACCCATAATTAGAATAGGTCATAAGTAGTATCAACACATAGGAATCTCTATATAAGATAACTTTGGAGATCTCAAGTCAAATGATCACTTTTACAATCATCACAATGAGAATTTTCATTGACACTGTTCCAAATGAATTTCTCATATCAAGTTAATTCAGTGAACTTACTCTCTAATAAACACTTACACATTTGTTTAAGTATATCTATACTTTAGTCTCTGAGATCAATTATTTCCTTCATAAGGAAAAACATAATGTGTGTTAATCTTTTTACATTCTATTACTATTCAGTCTTAATAAAACAATGACTATGAACAATTTAGGGGTAATACATAAATGTGATATGAATCTCATAATTATAATCTCATTATAATTTCATTTGTAATATATAATTATCCCATGAACTTTATCATATAAATATAAATATGTACAAGATAAAGAATTTATTTAAATAATTGTCGGTAAACTATAACCAAATTGATTAGCTATAGGGCATAAAAGTATACCTTTAAAAGGTTGAAACAAGGCTATATTTATAGAGTCCCAATAAGAATTCAAATACAATGAAAAAATTCTAACTAATAAGAATCCTAATTAGTATTTCTTAAATAAAGAAATATAGAAGTTAAATATAAATTTTTAATAGATTTCTAATACTAACAATTACAAAGAATTTATTATAGACTTCTAATGCTAGTAATAATAATCTACAATAAACTTCTAATATTAATGTAAATTTTATTAAGTAATATTAGTATTAGTAATAGTAATAAAAATAAAAATAAAAATTGACAATATTAAACTTCGGTTTGATGTTTGATCTAGCCTTATAATTTGGTATTTTTCATTCTTCGTTAATTCTTCCCTGGTAAAAAAACAACTTACTCCAAAAAGTGATGTGAAAGTTTTTAAGTTCAATAAGGATGGACCTCAACTGCGAAGTTCATTCTACTTAAGTATTTTTAAAATCTGGACGAACACTCCGTTGGATAAGAAAGCGAAGAAAACCATCGTTTTTTAGCTTTAAGATGGAGAATGAGCAATGAGAACGAAGAAATGTCGGATTATTCTTGTCAGATCCGACGACTGCAACGAATAAGTTATTGAGCTGGGGCTGGGAGATTAGTTGGACGACTAGCGATTGGTCGAGCAGGAACAGTTGAAGGAGGCCACTGGAAAGGGAAAGTAGGAGAGAAGCTGGATAGGGTACGGCTGGACGACTGGCAGCGAGTGGCAACGTGACATTAGGGAGGTCGCCGACGGACTTGGCGATTGGCAGAGAGCACTCACAATATCGATATAGAAACATGCAACCATCTCACTATGATACAAAAAAGAAATTAAAGTTAATATAAAAAGTCCAAAACTTTCGAGATTTCTCTGTATGTACTTAAAAGCTCCCAATTCAAACCATTGAAGCGTTTCAATATAAAAGATGGAAAGTTAGAAAACCAAATACAGCTTACCTTTACCATTGTGAATTCTCCCGATCACTTAAGAAAATGAGTTTTAGAATCCCATAAGCACAACTCAGTTTTGACCGTCACGAGTTGGGATTTTAGAGTATTGGCACGATAACTTCTTAATTTGACATCTAACTTTCTCAGTTTTTACTGTGTCACAAGTTTGGGTTTTGAGTATTAGCAGGATAATTTCCTTAATTTGAGGTATAACTTCGTCACTGCATATCGCCTAACGGTGGTTGAACTTCTCGAGGAACTTTTTGACTGAGAACTCTACGACAGAAAAAAGAGAGACAGGAGGAAAAACACTGGTCAACGCCAATAACGCGAGTAGTTTGTTCATCTTTGGGGCAACGGCTTGTAGGACAAGATGGAAGCAATCTCGGGCTCATTGTACCAAGAACAGAAAAAGTAACCACTCCCAGCATGTTACGTTAATTTTATAATATTTAAATAAAATAGTTTGTATTTTCCAGAAAAAAAAATATGTTGGCCAAAATTATATGTGACTTTACTTTATGTTTAATACGCGAACGAATGAAATAAATTACATTATAAAAGGAAATTGGTCCTAATTTATTTTATTTTTTATGTTCCACAAATAAGTTCAAGAATAATATGTAAGTACCTCGATTAGCCTATCTTTTTAACTGATCAAGGACATTGAATTAATATAAAATTTATAAAGTTACGGTACTTCCTCCCTCAAATTTCTAATAAGAGTTAAACTTGTTAAAGTTGAGATGAGAAACAACCATATCCAAGGTTTTCTTATAATAATAGTACTCCCAGTTTGCTTAGCTCTTATTTACATTTTAAATTAATTGCTCCTAACCAATGATTTTTAAAATGCACAAGATCCGTCAATTTGATTGAAATAAATATATATCTGACTGCTCAATTCGATTGGAATAAGTGCTCATTTGATTTTCAGTTTAGTTTATGTTTATAATTCTTATGAGAAAAAAATGACAAATTAAGTAAAAAAAACGGCTAATTTTTTTTACAACGAATAACCAAAATTTTGCAAAAAAAGAGAAAATAACAATAACTTTGTTATGAATGATGGCCAAGAAAATGAAAAGAGCTAAGAGATATATTATTGATGTTAATTGAAATAAATGCTATTATTTATTGGTTTTCTCGAGAATCTGCTCATCCATTAATTACGTAATTCATAAGCTCTTCTTTCCTATGACGAGAAATAGTTAAACTCTTTTCATATATTTTTGACTTTTTAATGAATTTTTTTTCTTTTTTTAGTCTCTCGCGTAATCTCACAAATAAATTGGCCTTCTTTATTTATCTCTTTATTTTTTAATTAAAATTTTGTTTAAATTATTATTGTTAAAAATAAATTACTATTTTTATCCTTTAAAAATATTAAACTTATTTAATCTCACTAATAAATTCTATTTGTCAAATTTTAGGTTGTTTATTTATCTCTTTATACTTTAATTGAAAATTTTGAATTATTATTATTAAAAACTAATTATTATTTTATCATAGATTTGTTTAATAAATTGAATTACTAATTAGTATATATAAGTAATTTTGCCTAAAATAATTTTAAAATGTGTTAAAAAAATATTTAAATTATAAAGAAGTATGTTTAAAGGACGTTAAGAAAGAAATTAGAATAAAGTTATAATTATTTTCATCGATTTTTTTTAAGATACTTCAACTTTTATAAGTTTTTAAATAAATGATAATTTAAAAATACCAATTTTATTTTTATTATTATTTTAAATTTTATGTTAAATTCAATCTTGGTTTAAATTTTTAGATTTATTATATATTAATAGTCATTATTAGTGTATTTTTATTTTAATAAAGTATTTTATATTATATTATATTTTCACTCATTCTTATAATTTTCATATTTTATTTATTATATGCTATTTTTATAATAATTTAATACCGATATTCTTTAACCAGTTTGATATCTCTTCTAGTTTTTAAAACATTCATGCTCAAACAGTTGCTTGGAATTCCCATTAGTAAATGGAAAAGAAAATCAATATGTCGGGTTGTGATTGTTTTTGAAGTTTCCAGATTAATACAAAGAAATACAACAAGCACGTAACCTCTTGGCTCTATATTCTGCGTTGCGTAGCTTGCACAGTATCTTCTTTAATCAAGCCTCTGCGCCGAGTTGGCTGCCCAAAAAGGTTGTTTACCTTTTCACTTTTCAACCACTCTTCCACATTTTCTTAAAGTTCAATTTCACGTGGTCTCTGGATTTTTTTATAACATTTTTATTTTTAATATTTAACTTTAAGCTCTTCAAGATTGACTAATTTACTTATAATTGATTCACACGAATAGAAGTGCAATGAGTTATAGGCATGCATTAAACTTTGGATGAAGACAGAAGACCCATAGAACTGGTGCCGATTTATAAAACCAATTTTGATTCCAATATTTTTGTTATTAATTTTTCTATTTCTTTTTAGTTTTTCATCTATTGGATTTACTATTTTAAATAATTTTTCATAGCATTTAATTAAAGAGTCTAGTATTTTATAAACTTCATTGATTTCATTAAATTGTTGTGATTGATAATTTTGATTTAATAGTTGTATTAATTATTTTAATTGATTTTCAATATTAATTTGTTTATCTAATAATTCAGATAATTGCTTATTGACGCTCATAATATATATTTTTTAAAATTAACGCTTATAATATATTTTGAAGATGATTTTTTAATTTTTGAAATTTTCTTTTAATATTAATTAATTCATCAATTAATTGTTCTGAATTTTTGTCTATCTCTTTTTCATTTGATGTTCCAAGTTTAGTAAACCTAATCGGTTTTTCTAATCTTGTAGATTGCGATCTTAACAATTTAGATTCTTGTTTAAGTAATTTATTTTCACATAAAAAATAAGTAAGGTATATCATTAAAACTTGTTATGATTTGTAATTTTATAGGATAATTGATTTTCGGTAATTCTCTTAAACTAGTTCTTAGATTTATTCTCACTTTGGCTACAACATTAAATAATTGGTCTATGTAAATTCAATCTGCATTTTTAAATTCAATACTATGATGAGAATTAATTAAAGCATAACTAATTTGATACGTAATTGAAAAAGGATATTATCATGTTGTCATTAATTTTTCTCGATAAAATTTATAGGCTATAGTGATTGTTTCATCTAAAATTTTTGATTGTAAAAGAATTCCTAATTTAAGGCGGGTATTAAATTTGATTTTTCCATTATCTAAATTTACATTCATAATTCCAATTATTTAATCTTTTAAATTATCCTTTCATCAATTATATCCATTCTAATAGGAGAATCTATTTCTTCTTGAAAAGTGGATTTTAACAATATTTGAATTGCAAAAGATGTATATATCCAATTTTATGTCTCTTTTCTTCAGGGATATTTTGTAACTGTTTATAAATTTCTTCTTGGTCTATTAAACTTATGTGAATATTTTCATTACATTGATCTATTATAATAGGTATTTCATTTATAAATTTTCCATAGTAAATAATATTTTTCTATTAATTAAAATTTTAAATTGATGGTGTGTAATATCTTGTCCATCTTTTAGATTTAATTGTGTTTTTTCTATTTTTTATTTTTCTTGTGATAAGAGTGTATTAATATGGAAAACACCAGTAAATTCAATCAATTCTAAAGTATCTACTTCTAACAATAATAATAATAATAATAATATTATTATTATTATTATTATTATTATTTTCAGCTATTATTATTATTATTATTATTAAGCTGCTGAAAACCTTGATAAAAATTTCTCTTTTCTTATCAAATCTTTCCTTGTAGTTTTTTACTACAAGGACAAATCCTACTGGGAATTCAAAAAAGGTGTTTAAATTGGTTAAATAAATAGTGTCTTCTAGCCTACTTTGAAAAAAGAGATAAGTAATGAGTGCATCAGCTTCTGGAAATATAATAACTTTTGGTCAATATCGTCCACGATTTTGGGGATAATATTGAAATATTTTTTGGTTTTCTTTCCAGTCATTGAGTGCTTGAAAACAATCATAGAAGAGTTTAGAAGTAATTTTTTTCTTTTCTTCCTTGAGAGCCTTGGTAAGGACAACATTTATTTTTTCCATATTGATAGGTTTTCCCAAGGTCTTCTTTTTGGAGTCTAATGGTTGTTTTTCAGGGCTTGTTTATAATGGGGTCTTAATGATGGCTCTGTGAATTCAGCCAAAGCTTTTTTTTGCTTCAATGCGATTTGTATTGTTTCGATGAATAATTGAGGATTTACCGGTAATATGGATGGCATCCTTATGCCATTCATCATATATTTCAGTCATTGGTTCATTGAATATGACATAAACTTTGGATTCTTTGAAATCGTCTTTTTCTAAGAGACAGGTGTAGCTGGGTTTGATAATGGACTGGTAGTTTGAATAGTACGATCGAGAATGTTAGGTAGAGATGTTTACGTAATTTATTGAGGAGTAATTGATTGGATGGTTGGTCGTACACTAGGTGGTTGATCAATATATAGTTGTTGTTTTTCAAAGAGGGTAATAGTTACTCTCAATTGATTAATTTCTTTAGTTACACTTCCCACTTCTTGCTAAAGGTCTAATAATTCAGTTTCCTTTTTGTTGAGTGAATCCTTCAGGCTGAGGATAGTTGTTTCCATTATCTGATTAATGTATCTGCAAGACTATTAGCAAAAGATTTTATATAATGTATTTGAAAATTATATTGACTTAATTCTAATTGTCATCTGATTAAGGGTCCTTGATTGTAATTTGTTTTGATATTATATTTAGTAAATCCACATAAATACTTAGAATGCCTGAATTTGAATTTCGACAGATAATAAATCAATTTTCCATTTTCGTAATGTTTTAATACATGTAAGTGTTTCCTTTTCATGAATAAGATATTTCCTTTTAGTGGGATTAAAAGTCCCATTGATATATTTACATAAGAGATCATTCTTTGACTTGGGTGGTTGTGCCAGAAGACAGCTAGCTTATGTATCCATATTTGCATCAATTTGTACTAATAGTTTATCTTTATCATTATAATTATATAATGCTGGTAAGTTCTTGCAAAGATTTTTTAATAGACGTACCATTGCGGTGTCTTCTTCTGACCATATCCATTGGGTTTTTGTACTACATTTAAGTTGTAACTTTTTTCTTTTGTAGCTAAATTTTTAAGAAACCCTTGATCAGAGATATAGTGTAATAATCCAAGGAATTTTTAAACTTCAGTTATATTTTTTAAGGTGTCAGGAAAATGTTGTAATTTTTCAAGGATATTACGATGTAATTTTAAGAATCCGTTATGAAATTCTATACATAAATATTCAATATTTTATTGTGCTAGTTTAATTTTCTTTTTGCTTAAAATTAGTCCTTTATGTTGACATTTAGTGAGAACATTTTTTTTACCTTTTTAAAATGATCTTCCTTATTTTTATTTGAAAATATAATAATGTCATCAATACAGGCTAATGTAAATTCTTCTAATCCTTCTAAACTATTATTCATAAATATTTGATAAATACCAGGGCTTGTTTTAATCCAAAAGGTAATACATTCTATTGATAATGTTTTTGTGATAGACATGTAAGGGTTTTTAATGGTTTTGTATTTTTATATAGTCTTAATTACCAATAACCATATTTTGCATCCCAATAACCATATTTTGCATCGAGTGTAGTGAATCAATGATGTCCTTTTAATCTACTAATAATATAGTCTTTTCTAAGTAATTTATATGCATCACCTATAGTAGCTTTATTTAATTCTTTATAGTTGATTATCATTATTCTCTTGCCACATTTTTGTTCGAAATGATTATTTACATAAAAGGCTGGGACTGAATGTTTACTTATACTTATGGCTATTAATTATTTTTGTAATAATTTTGAACATTCATTAATAAATTTTTTGTACATCTTGTTGTGTTTACCAAATATTATTTTTAATATTAATTTCCTGTGAAGGTTCTTTAAGTTTTATTTCAACCAATTGATTATTAGGATTTTTTTAGGATCCAGTAGATTTTCAGTACAAAATTGTTCTATTAAAATGACGTGGGAGCAGATGCAAACGATTGTAGCATATGATTTCCTGATGTACATATATAGAATTTAGATGGGTAATAAATAGTATCCATTGAATCACAATAATTTTATTATTCTACTATTGAAAAAGTGGAGTAATAGTCCTTGTTTAAAAACATAAGAATTGAATGTGAACTGTATAGGCATGTGCTCGTATTTATTTGAGGTGTTGCCTCCAACATGTGATTGGCTATATGTCACACTCAGTTCCCACTGCATCCAAATTCCAAAATCTCACACCTTCTTTCAACTTTCATTTTGTGTCAAATAGGTGGGAGCTGAGAAGGGGACCACTGAAATCAATGCTACGAATATCTAAATGGATTTGGTATTAGATTAGATTTTGGTACACGATTACAGCGGTGCTTAATTTATTTTTAAGTTTTATTTAATTTATAATTATTATTAGTAATAAAAATATTTATATTTATTTTAAAAATTAAAAATTTACAATAATTATAAAATTGAAGTAAATAAAATAAATAATTTTATAACTTTGAAAAAAGGAGGAGAGTTTAAATTTTTTTGAAAATTTTATAAAAAAAAGTCCTAATATTTTTTAAATTTTCAAATATGGGCTAATATTTAGCCGTATTTTGAATACCAACCGGTATTTAAACTCGATATAACCTACCATCTATTTTGTACCGATTTTGATCAAATACGATAAGCATGAGTCTGAACGAAACGGTATTCACATTCCTAACTAATATTTAAGCAATAGACTGACGACTCTTTTCTCTCGCAGGCTCGAAAGTAGTCCTTTTGTCGTAACTTTTATAATCTGTACGTGCATTTTAACATTTTTAATTACTTGTAGAACTCCCTACCAAATAATTAGTAATCTCATTTAAAGTCGATTTATATTATGTTTGACGATCATGAATATAAATAAATTCAAGTGATGTATTCGTTATTTTACCGTTTCTCCCAATCTATATTACTATAAACCATAATTTATTTAAAATGATTGAATAAGGGTCGGTGAATTAGTTCAACTAATCCTCCCACTCATATTTGGATTATCTTTTCTCGTTCCGGTCCAATGAGATCATGGTGATAAGAAATAAAAATGATGTGTTTTAATTGATGGGGTTAAGATTTAGAAACAACAGAGAAAAATGGGATTAGTTAAAGACTAATACTTAGTAAAATTATTGCCAAACGAAGAAAATAACATCATGATGGTCATGATCATATTTCATAAAACCCTCTAGATAGAGATAATATGAGTGGGGTCTGAACTCTTCTGTACATCTTGCATGGCAGAGAAAGCTCAAAGCCGTGACACACGAGAGGGAGAAAGAGGGAAAAAGGTTCTTGGTCATTTCTCTCGACCCAAGGACCCAGATGTAGAGTCTGCAACTTTTATTACTTTCTTTGTCCTTTTCACCTCCCATCTCTCTCCTCCGCCTCTGTTTATCTCTTTCAATCTCAACCCATTCATCTCTATAATCACCAACGACAAGTCCGCGAACCCCTCCTTTCACTTCTCTCTTCTCAAAGTGTTGTTTAAAGTTGAGAGCTTTAACTCTTTTGGAGGTTGATTGTGTATATGTGAAGCAATAGATATGGAAGTTTATACCTTTTGAGGGGAATGTTGTCTGGCTCGAGGTCACTAACTAAGGTTTTTTTTTTTAAAAAAAATCTTTTATCAGAGATTATCTGACAGATCCAGAATGAAATTACTTCACTTGGACTTATGTTTAGTGACTTCGGACCAGGCTTCATTCCCCTCAATTGTTGCTTTCCCTTTAACTTATCTCTTTAAGCATTAGTTGTGCCTCGCTGATCTACTCCAAGGTTAGATGTTTTCCAGGATCTTTTTGATATTTTGTGTGATTGTGGATGGCTTCTTAAAAGGCGCGTTTGGTCATTAATGGAAGTTTTAGGGCCGTTGGACAGGAGGAGATTGGTGTAATGATGAAAGACTTTTTGACTTTTTTTCCCTGACCTAAGAGGGAAAGAATCATCATTACTCCATCATTTTTTGTCCCTGATTTTTATGGATCGGAGGCTTATGTTTCTTTCTAGTTCAGTTTCATCATTGGATTAGATACTTCTCATTATGGCTTCTCAAGATTCTTCTCTGTCCTTTTGTGACCATTCTGTTCTGCACCGCACAACAATTGCTTCTTCTTTTTTTTCTTTTTTTTTTTAATTTCTCACTTTCTACAGCACTAGGGTTTCATGCTTTTCGTCTTCATTGTTATTCAGATTTTCATATAAGTATGTCTTGATGCACGACAGTTGATGAACACTTGCAAATTAATATTCTGTCTTGTTA
>JANZLC010000201.1:22053158-22065809 GCA_026413385.1 Erythroxylum gracilipes
ATCCATTCTCAATTTCAGTGTACCGATGGATATCCTTTTCTCCATTATCTTCGAGCTCTATAGTTGACTGCATAACAATTCCAGCTAAAAATAACCCATTAGGAAGTTTTCGCTCTTTGACTTCTCTCAAACAAGTTTACCTTTTTACTCCTCTCATGACCTTTTCAAATTTCCGGTTGTAGTTAATTCTTAGGGTAGCTTTTTTGCCCGTGTCTCCCGCTTCTGAAGTTCCCCTAATAGGGAAGTTCCTGACTAGTGATCCCACCTCCGACGAGTACACTTCAAAGAAGGTTTTCACTCCTTCATCTCCTTCAGCCTCTTCTCATATTTCAAGCTTCCTCTTCTTTTTGGGAGTTTATTTCCTTCTATTAGAAATTAGTTTGTAATATAAGTAGTCAAAGTCAAACATGGAAATGAAAGGTTGCTTCTTTTTTAAAAATTGTGACTTGTCGTGAACAGACGTGGTTGTTTTGAAGAGTTGCTTTCTTTCCAAGAGTTGTGATTTGTCGTGAACAGACATGACTGTTTTGAAGGGTTGCTGCCTTTCCAATAATTGTGACTTGTCGTAAATAAACATGACATTTCAAAAAACTATATATAAACAAAGTGGGGTATTGTTGGAAATTAGTTTGTGATATAAGTAGTTAAAGTCAAACTTGGAAATGAAAAGTTGCTTCCTTTCCAAGAGTTGTGACTTGTCGTGAAAGTTCTGAAGGGTTGCTTCATTTCCAAAAGTTATGATTTGTCGTGAACAGACGTAACTATTCTGAAGGGTTGCTTCCTTTTCAAGAGTTGTGACTTGTCGTGAATAGACATGACTGTTCTGAAGGGTTGCTTCCTTTCCAAGAGTTGTGGCTTGTCGTGAACAAACACGATTATTCTGAAGGGTTGCTTCCTTTCCAAAAGTTGTGACTTGTGATGAACAGACGTGACTGTTCTAAAAACTCTCTATATATATGAGTTTTAGTCAAGATTAAAAAGTTTTGAACAATTCTACCAACATAATCTCTACATTCATAATTCTTGAATAACATTCATACTCTTGCAACTTGAATGTTCTTGTGTTCTTTGTATCCTAGAAGTAATTTGCCTTTAACTCGGTTTGCAAGTATAGCGGGGGTAAAGAACACTTTTCTGCAACACCATTTAATTCATTGTTCATCCTTTGTTTTGTGGACTTCCAACCCCAATTCTATTACAATTTTAAAGTGTTATTTGTTGCTATCATGGAGTCCACTCAAGAATTCGCTCTTAAAGTGATGAACCAAGACTTTGTGAAGTTAGATCGCCTTGGTGGAACCGGCACCAACTTCAATCGTTGGAAGGACAAGATGATGTTCTTCCTCATCGCTTTGAAAATTGCATATGTACTTGATCTCACTCTTCCTACAATTAACCCTCTCAGAGAGCCTTTATAATCTCTTTACAACCGTGAAGAGTCCAAAGGAGATTTGGGTGTTGCTTAAACATGGATATACATCTCAAAAGCAAGGCACAGATAAGTTTCTTATTAAAAGATATTTTGAGTTCAAATTTATTGATGGTTCCTCTCTTATTGATCAAATCCACAATTTACAAGTGATTGTTTCAAAACCTTAAGACTTGGGTGTTGAAATTTTGGAATCATTACAAGTAGGGGCAATTATTGCTAAGTTGCCTTCTTCTTGGAATGATTATCAAAAGAAGTTGTTGCACCCTTTTGAAATTTTAACTATTGGTAGTGTTTTGAAGTATCTTCAAATTGAAAAAGGTACAAGAATTCTTCAAAGAAAAGAAGTGGAAGGAGATCTAAAGGTGAATTTTGTGGATGAAAAGAAATCCAAAAATTCTAAAAGGAAGAAACCTTAAAATGGTAGCACTAAAGACAAGAAAAAGAATCAGATTTACTATAATTGGGGAAAGAAAGGGCACTACAAGGCCGAATGTAGATCCAACAAGAAGCAAAAAGGAAACAATATTCCTAGTGCTAACCTTATTGATGAATGTGCAAAAATTATGGCAACCTTGACTCTTGGTATTGTGACAGAACTTCACATGGCAACATCAATTTCTTATAAGGATTGGTGGTATGATTTCGGTGCAGTAATTCATATGTGCAATAACAAGGACCCATTCAAGAACTATGGAGTTCTTGAAGGACATGAAGTGGCCATGGCCAATGGTGTGAAAGCCAAGGTGCATGGAAAGTGAGATGTGCATTTGCTATTCACTTCTAGCAAAAAGTTAGTGCTTACTAGTGTTCTTCATATTCCAGATGTGATCAAGAACCCTGTTTCTACGGATATCCTGAACAAAAGGGCTTGAAGTCTGTACTTGAGTAAAACAATGTAATCTTGTTAAGAATGGTGTTTTTTTTTTCAGGAAAAGGATATTCTTGTAATGACATGTTTAAGCTTAGTCTTAATAAAGTGAATGATGTTTCTCTTTATTCGGTTGATGCTTCTTATTCTTTATGGCATAGTAAATTAGGACATGTTAGTCATAAAGTGATCCATTATATGTCTAAAAATGGACTAATATCTTATAAGGGCCAAGTGAATAAGAAATGTGAAACATTCATACAAGCAGAGATAACTAAATTTCCTTTTCCTAAAGTTGAAAGACATACGAAATTGCTTGATTTAGTGCATTCAGATATATGTGAATTTAATGGTTTTTTAACAAGAGGTAGTAGCAAATACTTCATTACTTTCATTGATGATTGCTCTAGATTTGTGCATGTTTATTTGATGAAAACCAAGGATGAAGCATTTAATATGTTTAAGACATATAAGTCTCATGTTGAAAATCAATTAAGTAAAAAAATTAAAATTTTGAGAAGTGATAGAGGAGGAGAATACTTCTCTAATGAGTTCTCAAAATTTTGTGAACAAAATGGTATTATATTCCAAACTAGTGCACCATATACTCCCTAGTAAAATGGTTTGGCTGGAAGGAAAAATAGAACTCTGCAAGACATAGTTAATTCTATGCTCTTGAGTTCAGGTTTGCCAAAAAAAAACTTGTGGGGTGAGGCTTTGTTGGCTGCATGTCATTTACATAATCGAATTCCATCCTTAAAAACTAAAGTGTCTCTATATGAAGTATTGAAAGGAAGGAAGCCAAACTTGTCATATTTGAAAGTTTGGGGCTGTGTAGTTACTATAGAGTCCCTAACAACAAAAGAACAAAGTTGGGACCAAGAGCACTTAAAAGTGTGTTAGTGGGTTATGCAAAAAAATTCTAAAGCTTATAGGCTACTAAAAGTTGACTCTAATGTGATTATAGAATCAAGCGATGTTAAGTTCTTTGAGGATTTGTTTCTTAAAGACTCAATGGTAAATAAGGATCCATCAAATAAACCTACCCCTTCTCTAAGTGTTGAACTCTCAAGTGCTTAAAAAGACCAAGTGTAGACCCTCCAAGTGAACCTAAGAGGAGTCAACGTCAAAGGAAGGAAAAATATATGCCTTCATCTTTTATTTCTTCATAAGCTATTATTTTCTTAGTTGAAGGCAATAAGGATACTCTACTAAATAAAACTCCAGTTTTTTTAAGTGTCTAGGAAGTTCCTAAAACTTTTAGTGAAGCAATGAAATCAAGGGATATGACATTTTGGAGAGAAGCGGTAAATGATGAAATGGACTCAATATTGTTTAACAATACTTGGGTTCTAGTTGATTTACCTCACGGGTCCAAATCAATTGGTTGTAAGTGGGTATTTCGAAGGAAATATGCCACAGATGATACTATTCTAACTTATAAAGAAAGGCTAGTAGCTAAAGAATTTAGGCAAAAAAAAAAGAAATCGATTACTTAGACACATATGCACTAGATGCTAGAATTACATCGGTAAGAGTACTTTTGGCTTTAGCAATCTATAGCCTTCATGTACACCAAATGGATATAAAGACAACATTCTTAAATGGTGATCTAGATGTAGAAGTGTATATGGAACAACTGTAAGGCTTTGTGCTACTAGGAAATGAAAAGAAAGTATATAAGCTAGTCAAGTCATTATTGGCTTGAAACAGGCACCTAAACAATGGCTTGAGAAATTTGAATATGTTTTACTCTGATATGGATTTACATATAATAATAATGATAAGTGCATTTATTCTAAATTCAATGAAGAGTATGGAGTGATCATTTGTCCCAGATGACATGCTCATTGTTAGTCCTACGTATAAAGGTGTGGTTGAAAGTAAGAAGTATCTTTCTTCTAAATTCAAGATGAAGGATCTTGGTGAAGTAGATACTATCTTAAGCTTTAAAGTTAAGAAACATAGTGGGAATTTTGCACTCTCTCAATCATATTATGTTGAGAAAATCCTGAAGAAATATCATTTGAATGTGAAAGAGGATAAGTACTCCTTTTGATCCTAACTTTAAGTCGCATGAGAATGAAGGTAGTCTAATTGCACAACTTGAATATACTATTATAATTGGAAGTATAATGTATGCAATGAGTTGCACAAGACCGGATATCTCATACTCAATGTGTAGACTAGCTAGATACACTAAAAGTCCTAGCCAAGAACATTGGTAAGCTATTAAAAGAGTGTTGGGATATCTTAAGAAGACAAAAGATTTTGGACTCTTTTATAGTAGCTTTCCAAATGATCTTGAAGGATTTTCATATGCTAGTTGGATTACTAGCATTAATGACCAAAAACCTACAAGTGGTTGGGTATTCTTGCTTGGTCGTAGAGTTGTTTCTTAGGCTTCGAAGAAACAAATGGTGATTACTCACTCTACCACAGAAGCTGAATTTATAACTATATGTTCTACTTGTAAGGAGGTTGAGTGGCAAAGGGATTTGTTGTTGCATATATATTTTTGGCCTCATCCCATGCGTGCGATAACCTTACATTGTGATAGTGAGTCTACTATGTCTAGAGCATTGAACAAAGTGTACAATGGTAAATCTAGATATATAAGCTTAAGACATGCATTTATTAGAGAAATACTAAATAGAGATATCATCTTGATTGTTTATGTAAGGAAATATAACAATTTGGAGGATTTGTTTACTAAACCTCTTGAAAGAGATTTAGTTAGTTCAACGACATCTTGAATTAGATTAACACCTTTTAATAAAAAATCACTAGCAATGGTAACCCAACCTTCTTCTAGTACTACTCCTATATTGTAAGGTTTAAATGGTAATAACAAGTTGTTTAGTGATTGTGAGCACTAAGATTGTCTAAACCATTCCAAGAAGTTATTGCTGCAATTTGTTACTCTTAAGTGAGAAGGTTGAGAGAATTCTCTTAATGAAATTATTCTTGCGTGCTTGTTTATGGTTATGTAAACATAACTAGAATACTTTTCACCTATATGATCATTAGAAGTAGTGCCTCTTCAAGCACGAGTTTAAGGTAATCTCTTACATATGATCTTGAACTAGGATGAGCATATGGTCGGTAATAGTGCTAAAATTGTGATGTGAATTAATTGAATGCTAAGAACATTCATGTGTGTAATATGTTTGAACCTTTGTGAATGATGGTTTAAGCAATGAGTCGCTAATCATTTCCTTTGGATTTTGTGATATGTTTGTACTATAGGATGGTTTAAGGCGAAATCTACATTCCTTTAGGCATGATTTTTTATTTGTGTTGTGTTTTTTATTATGTCACAAACTAAGTGGGGGATTGTTGTGTTAAGTCAAAATGACTTTACGATTAATCATTTTGATGAAGACCAAATAATAATAAAAGATGAAAGTAAGACGAAGCACGGAGATACTAAGACGAAGTGAAGCAAGAAATGAGATGGAAGAAAATGAGACGGAAAGCAAAAATGAGATGGAAGAAAATGAGATGAAAGAAAATAAGACGGATGAAAAATGAGGCGGAAGAAATGAGACGGAAGAGGAAAGCAGAAATGAGACAATAAAAATGAGACGGAAAAAAATGAGACGGAAGAAATGAGACAGAAGCGGAAAGCAGAAATGAGACGATAGAAATGAGATGGAACAAAAATGAGGCGGAACAAAAAATGAGGCGGAAGAAAAATGAGACGATAGTAATGAGACGGAAGTGGAAAGAAAAAATGAGACGAAAGAAACTAAGAGGAAGACCCAATACCACATCGTATGATTAATCAGTTTGAGTTAGTTATAAAACTCAATTGAATAACTGTTTCTTCAAAGATCAAGAAACAAGAAGAAAGAAACAGTTATCAAGAAGCGGTTGAAGACGAAGGCTATAAATACAAGTTGAAGTCAAAGACTGCAGAAGTTAGAGAATTTTACAAGAGCAAGAGATTCTAAAGCTAGAAATATTATTGTGCTAAATTCTAGAGCTACTATTGTCTGTAACAAAGCTTGAAACATCTTTCAGTAGAAAGAAGAGAAGCTGATAGCCTGAAAAAGCTAAGTGAGAAAAGATTACTTGCTGTAAGAGACCTGAAGAGGCTTAGTGAAAAGAATACTTGTATTTTTGAGAAGTATAGTGAAATCTCAAAAAGGATTCTGAGGACTAGACGTAGCCTACGGTTTGGGGTGAACCAGTATAAATCTGCTGTGTCGATTCTAACTCTCAACTCTAAACTTTTATTCTTATTTTTTTGTACAAGTACTTATAAGCGAATTGCAATACTTCGTGATACGTTTATTCAATAGTTCTAAAAAAGTAAGTTTTCAAAAGAAGTTTTTTAAAAAGGGGATTTTTAAAAAGCATACACAATTCAACCTCCCTTCTTGTGCATTTTGTATATCGAATATAAAGACTATACTAACATGTGGTTTACTTTAATTGGTATTAGAGCACGGTGTCCAAGAACCACCATAACAAAGTGTGGATAAAGATCCATGGCAGAATCACACACATATATATAGCTGAAGGTGCCTCTGTAACTAGACCTCCTGAGTTCAATGGAGAAGACTATCATTACTGGAAAGACAGGATACAGCTCTTCATTGAATCTGCTCATATCGATCTTTGGGAAATAATAGAAAATGGACCATATATACCGGTAGATAAAGAAGGAAATGCTATTCCACGAATCAGATGGTCTGCAGATCAAAAAACGAGATTCCAACTGAATTCGAAGGCCAAGTTCTTTTTAAGCTGTGCCTTAAGCAGAAGTGAGTACAATAAAGTCCATGGATACGATACTGCGAAGGAGACGTGGGATACGCTATCCATCGCACACGAAGGCACCAATCAAGTAAAGGAATCTAAGATAAGCATTCTTGTACACCAGTATAAGTTGTTTAAGATGAAGGACGAAGAATCTATCGATCATATGTTTGGAAGATTTCAAACTATTATCAATGGACTTAAAGCTCTAGGCAGAACTTACGACAATCAAGATCACGTTCGAAAGATCCTCAGAAGTCTACCGAAGAGATGGAGACCAAAAGTCACAGTTGTACAAGAAGCCAAGGATTTGAGCGTGTTGAAGCTTCATGAATTGCTTGGATCCCTGAAGATACATGAAGTTGAACTCGATGCAGAAGATAAGCTCAGACGGGATAAATCTATAGCATTGAAGGTCGGACAGAAGAATCATAACAATCAAAGGAAGAGGAGTTCATCGTCGAAAGTGCTGAAGATTAAGGAAGTCAAGAATGACAACTTCAGTGAATTAGATCAAGATTCGAGTGAAGAATATGTTAACTATCCTTTATCTCAAGAAAAATCAGACGTATGTGGAAGAAAAAGGCAAAAGGGAACAAAGAGTCCTCCTTTAAGAAGAATAGCAAAGATGAAGGAAAGAATGAGAAAACATCCGTTATATGCTATGAATGCAATAAACCGGGACACTACAAGTCCGAATGTCCATTGCTGAAAAGAAAGCCAAAAAAGAGTAGAGAAGGCAAGAAAAGCATGATGGCAACTTGGGAAGATTTGAATTCGTCTAAATCAGATAGTGACTCAGAGGCATTGGAATAAGCAAATATTTTCCTGGTAGCCGAAGGACAAAGTGATGAGGACGTAACCTCAAAATTTAGTAAAGTACAAGATGCATATTCAGAATTATTAGAAGATTCTCATGCAATTCTGAAGTAGTATAAATTGCTAAAGAAAAAGTACGTAGAAAACTTGAAAAACATGTAAGTGTTAGAAAAGGAGAATGTCTGCTTAAAGAAACAAGTAGACGATATGAAGAAAAAGGTAGTTGTAGGTAGATCTGAGGAGATCAATCAGCTGAAACTAAGAATAAACAGTCTTTCAACTGATCTATCAACATTTACGTAGAGTACTAGAAAAATGAATGATATGCTAGGGAGATACAGACACCCTAATGATAAAACTGGATTAGGGTTTGCTAAGAACCATACTCAGCATAAAAAGAATTTTGCTCCTTATAAGAAGAAATTTCATCAGCTACATCATTTTCATACTATAAATTATGTTAGAACTAACCCCAAAGGACTCAAGAAAATTTGGGTGCCTAAGAGACAAATAATATCTCCTACAAATATCCTTCCTTGGAAGAAGTATCCAGCACCATTGGTACTTGGACAGTGGATGCTCACGACACATGACGAGAAGAAGGTCTATGTTCTTAGATCTTCAGTATAAGAAGGGAGGATCGGTAACTTTTGGAGACAACCAGTAGGGCAAGATAATTAGAATCGGTAAAATCGGTAAAGATTCCTTTGCATGTATTGATAATTTGCTGCTAGTTTATAGTTTAAAACGTAATTTGATCAGTGTCAGTCAATTATATGATTTTGGTTTTAAAGTGTCTTTCAATAAAAATTCTTGTGAAGTCAAAAACAAGGATAAGTCCATATTCTTTTCTGCCAAAAGACGAAACAATCTTTACAAAATCAATTTAGAAGATCTACAAAGTCAAAATATTTCTTGTTTTATATCAACTGAAGAAGAAAAACTGATTTGGAATAAAAAGCTAGGCCATGTTAGTTTTAAGCATATTTCCAAGTTGATTAAACATGATTTGGTAAGAGGATTACCAAAAATAAGTTTTAATAAGGATTTCTTTTGTGAAAGTTTTCATAAAGGGAAACAGGTTAAAACAAATTTTTCTTCTAAAAATATTGTAACTTCATCTAGACCTCTAGAGTTGTTACATATGGATTTATTTCGTCCAACTAGGACATTGAGTCTTGGTGGAAAGAAGTATGGTCTCGTAGTTGTTGATGATTTCACTAGATTTTGTTGGATATTATTTTTATCACATATGGAAGAGTCTTTTAAGTGTATTAAAGTGCTTTTGAAAAAGTTACAGAACGAAAAAGGGATTTCAATTGCTAGTATTGGAAGTGATCATGGTGGTGAGTTTGAGAATGAGAAATTCAGAATATTCTGTGAGGAGAATGAAAATTTCCATAATTTCTCTGCTCCTAGAACTCCACAACAAAATGGAGTTGTAGAAAGGAAGAATAGGACGATTCAGGAAATGGCAAGGACTATGCTATGTGAGATGAATCTGCCTAAGTATTTCTGGGCAGAAGTTGTGAATACAGCTTGTTATATTCAAAATAGAATATTAATGTGACCCTTGTTGAAGAAAACTCCATATGAGTTATGGAATGGAAGGCAACCTAACATATCCTACTTCCATCCATTTGGTTGTAAGTGTTCTATATTGAATACAAAAGAAAATTTGGATAAATTCAATTATAAGACTTATTCGGGAATTTTTGTAGGCTATTCATTATCTTCAAAAGCTTATTGGGTTTACAATCTTACTTCTAAGGTTGTTGAGGAGACTATTCATGCCAAGTTTGATGATAGTTCTCAACCAAGTAAGAGGATGATACTGATAATGAAACTCTATCAGTACCTTTGGTTGATAGTAAAGATGTATCACCATCAGATACTCCTTTAGACAAAGTAGAAGAGATTCCTGAAACTTTTGATCTGAAAAGAGATTGGAGATATAAGAGTTCTCATCCAAGAGAATTGATTATAGGAGAAACCTCAGAAGGTATGAGAACTAGGTCCAAATTCAGAAGAGAAGCGAATGTTGCTTTTATCTCTGAAATAGAGCCTAAGAAAAATGATGAAGCTCTTCAAGATGAAGCTTGGATCTTAGCTATGCAAGAGGAGTTGAACCAATTCACTAGGAATAAAGTTTGGTCCTTAGTTCCCAGACCCTCTAAGAAATCCATCATAGGAACTAGATGGGTTTTCAAGAACAAACTAGACGAATCAGGAAGAGTGAGCCATAACAAGGCGACATTAGTAGCACAAGGCTATAATCAGCAGGAAGGAATAGGCTACAATGAGACGTATGCTCCTATAGCAAGACTAGAAGCTATTAGGATCTTCGTTACATATGTTGTCTGTCATGACATAAAGCTATTTCAAATGGATGTGAAGAGTGCATTTCTGAATGGTTTTATAGATGAAGAAGTTTATGTGAAGCAACCTTCTAGTTTCGAGGATGTTAAGAAACCAGACCATGTCTATAGACTTCATAAAGCCTTGTATGGATTGAAACAAGACCCTCGATCTTGGTATGATCATCAGAGTTCCTTTTTAATTGAGAATGGTTTTAGTAGATGTTGAGCCCCATTTCCGAAGCCCAACAATCGCTCCGAATATCATAAACATAAGACGTGAGCGTATTTCCTATAGGGTTATTTCCATGGAATCTCTTTAGCCCTCATCATTTCATCCTCATTCTCATAACATTCCAAACCACAAGGAGTGAGCCCACACCAGTCAAACACCTAAATCACCACTTGAATTTACAAATTATTTGTAGGTTCATGTATCTAGTTTATTTTGAAACAAGAACCACCTCATTCGGATCTCTACAGCTCAAGATATGCTTAAAACAGAAAGTATATTCATAACCTAGTTACGCTCTTCTAACCGATCCCTCATTTTCTTTCCCTCATTCTTTCTCAATTCAATACCAATGGCTATGAAATTTTTTGGAACGATATAACAATATGTTGGGAATCTATCGCTTTAAGAATCACTACATTTGGAGGTCGGATGATGAAGTTATGGCCAAAGGAATCCAACATGTTTAAGTCCTTAATTATTTTGTACAAGCCTTAGAGCAATTGCCATAACTATTGCTACAGATGTTGGATTGATTTCTTTGATGGACTGTTAGAAAGAGAACTTTTAGATATAAACCTTTCATGAAGAACTCCAAGCAAGATTCTGCTTAAAAAATGGTAAAATTTATGATTTACTGTAGCTATCCCATGAATGTCCGTTTAACGGACATCCATGTCTGTTTAACGGATATAGACTGGCTTAAAAGCCATTTTTCACTGGAGAAGGTCCGGTTAACGGATAATAATGTCCGTTTAACAGACATACACTGGGCTATGGGGCTCTTTTTCACACGAGAAGGTCCATTTAATGGACCTAAAGTCCGTCTAACGGACATATGTCACCCAAAACTTCCTCCGAAGACTTTCCAAAGGTTCCTACATCCATTCTAACATCATATTCACTCATAATCTTCCCAAATTCACTTATTCTAATGTAATATCACTCCCTAAACATTCAATTACCAAAATGATTTCATAAATCTCCCAAAACTCAACTCAAATGATTCATCACATACAACAAACTCTCATCATTCTCCATAGCTGTCATGTTCATACTTCCTATGCAGCATCATCTCTTATAATGCTCATATCTCTAAACTCTGAAACCTAAAATTTGCATACTTTATAGCGTTGGAAAGCTAAGAGGTAAACTACAACTTTCATGAAGGAAACTTTGGCTAATTTTACCCAGATCGATACATTTTTTTCCCTTGAGTTTGGAACACAATTTTCCCACCTATGAACTTGCGAAATGAAATATCTATTCACATCAATTTAACCACTAAATACTTTTCATTAAACTCTTAAATCCCACCTCAAATGATTCATCCCATAAGACCTTTTCCAATTTCTAACATTCTATTCTAAAACAAACAACAATTCGCAATCTCAACGAAGAAGCATATGCATGCACAAAATCCACTTCCACAATCATCATACTCAACCTTTAAAAAGACAATTCATATACAAAAGGAAATCCTCAATTTCACATTCTCATTACTAAGCCAAATAAATATTTGAACAAACTTTATTTACATATCAATATACACATCACAAACTTAAAACCAATACAAATGGATGCTCAATGTTTGGCATGCTTAACAAGCTATACAAAAGCATTCAAACTAGCTTAGTACAAAAGTTAACTATCTCGAAGTTGTCCAATTATGAGTTACACATCTCAGTGGCTAATATATTTATAGCCATTGGCGATGAGCCACATAATCAAACATATATATGAACATTCATATAGGCATAATCATCTTATCTTAATCCAACGATGAAAGTTCCACCTTCACAACTCATAATTCAACATATCATCACATAAAACATGTCAAGTGTAATTAATCATCAAAATATAACACTAAATCTTGCATCATAACCTGACACATCAAAATGAAAATGCACACATAAATGGCTTGAGGGTTCTATGGAACAAAACGAAGAAACAAAAGTTTACATCGTGAACGAAATGAGTCCACTTTTCAGATCTCGTGGGCCACAAGCGGGCAGCTGGGAGAAGGCTTTACGTCGACGTGCACATGACAATGAAATAGTTCCTCTCTCTCCCAAACACAATCAAATCCCATGCTCAAATCAATCAATCACAAGT
Source organism: Erythroxylum gracilipes (assembly GCA_026413385.1). Lineage (NCBI taxonomy): Eukaryota > Viridiplantae > Streptophyta > Magnoliopsida > Malpighiales > Erythroxylaceae > Erythroxylum > Erythroxylum gracilipes. Next base: position 22,065,749 of record JANZLC010000201.1, read on the forward strand.
TCATATTCTCATGATTTTTCTTCTTTCCATTTAATCAAAATGCCATAATACAAGGCATAGC
>JANZLC010000201.1:22077462-22093483 GCA_026413385.1 Erythroxylum gracilipes
AATTTCCCACGGTTCCAACGAGAGAGACGACCCGAGGTTCAGCTTGCTGCAATCTTGGAATTCATTTATTTTGACCGATTTCTAAGGTCGATTAATTTAATCGAACTACAGAGTCGCAATCATCCACATAAAGAGTAAACAAATCATTAAAAGCATCAGAACAGAATATAATTTATCAGAAAAATCATATAAGTATCAGAAACAGAACATCTTTACTTCATAACAGAATGTACAAGTCTTAGAAAAGGATATATTTGTGTCAAAACAGAATAGAACTTGTATCAAATGAGAATATATCTTGTATTAGATCAGAACTTATCTTGTATCAGATCAGAACTTATGTTATATCAAAACAGAACATATATCAAAACAGGAAACATATTAGCCTTCTAGTCCTTTTTACAAAAGTGGTAATGGGACCAAAACAGAAGATACCTATGATTGGTATCCCAGAAACAGACAAGATGTAAGTCTTTGAAACAGAAGACATCGAAGTGTTTGAGATCAGAAGACACCAGAGTGTTAAGTACAGAAGACACTGAAGTGTCTAGATACAAAAGAAACCTTAGTGTCTAGTTACAAAAGCAGTTGTAGACCCTTCTAGGCATGCCTATTTACCCACAACTAGGACTTGATAGTTTTAAAACAAAACATTTTACATCTCAGAATCACATGACAGTGAAATAATGCATGAATATGAATTTAATTCTTTATGCTCAATTTGAATGCATTCATTCATGCTCGAACAAATTCAATAATTATTATAAATGTAAACATTTGTAATAATGCATCAATGATAGCCTTAAATGATTACACATTATACATATATCCACACAAATTCCCAATTCACAAGCAATCACACCTAATTCACATTGCTCATATTCTTTGAACCACATTTGCATTCATAAGTATACTTCATTCCTTTAACAACTTATAAGTTTCAAAATTAGATACTTTGTTACCAAATAACACCTTCTTTAAGTTATTACCTCAATTAATAATCCAACCCTATTCAACCTTTAATCAATTAATCTAGCATTAAACTAGGTTCCTTTTCAACCTTAATTAAGTCCAATTACACCATTAAAAAGTGCCTTAACCTTATATAGTCCAACAAATGTACAAAACCAACCTTATTCCCTTCCAAAGCATTACCCATGACCGTGGGAAGGTTCCATATAAATCCCACAATTACATTCTAATTAACTTGCATATTTTAGATAGATTGAAATTGATTTTTTTTGGTAAGTCAGAAAAATTAATAAATGAAACAAAGATATGTACAAAAGGTTCACTTATAAGTGCCACGGAAGGCACAACTAGCTAAAATATAGCAATTAGCCTCAATACAATCCAAGATAAAGAGCAGAGGGATATTTGTAGCTATGGAAGGAGCAGTCCTAAAAATTGATTTAATTAGGATACATACAAGCACATAAGGGGGAATGAAGCAATATTTGGAAGGCAAAAGAACAACATACTAACAAAAATGAAAAGAAAAGGGTTAAAACACGAAACCATCATGGTGACTGAGGTGGTGATGTGTTAGAGGCGGAGACCAAATGTGCTTGATGTCAAGCTAGCTTTCCTATCTTATAATTAATTCAGAGAGAGTAGAGAATTAGTAAGGCAATGCATTCCAGATCATTGATATTTATTTATAGAAATGAAACAAATTTAATTGCATAACAATTTAAATATACCCAAAACATACTAATTTATGGTCATTAGCTTGACCCTGTATTATTGGAAATTCAGCCGGGATCAATTATGAGTGGATTACTTCCACCATTTTCATTCAAAAATAGTTTTGTAGTCTATAAGTATGCTACAAATTGCAAAATAATTAGAAGGAAAATATTGATAAAATTATGAAAACCAATTAAGCTCAATAGTTTCCTTTTTGTGAGTGAATTTTCATCAAAACAGGGAATAACAAAACTCCCTGAATCTTCTATAGAATCCAGCAATTTGCCTGGTAAGAGGGTGATTTGTTCTCTTCTTGGTTCTTCCTCATTCGCCCTCATCTCCTCTTGAGTAGAGACTTCCATAGCTTCTTCAAACTTGATGTTCGTTGTCAACTGTTCTTCGTACTCTCATTCCTTTAAAGATTTGAGCACATCAATTTTTGTGAATGAGTTGCCCTCCTCCGAATTCTTTAATACATCATTCATGTTGAATGTCACTTGGTCATCACTAATCTGAATGATGAGGTTCTCTTCATGGACATTTACCCAAGTTTTTTTGATGTTCAGGGCATAGCATACCAAAATCTAGGGAATAATAGGGAGGGTTGTCATTCTTTTCTTCATCCTCTTTCTTCATCTCTTGTTCTTCTAGAAGATGGGGTTCAGTTTGATTTCCCACTGGTTTTTTTTGCTCTTCCCTAGCTCTAAGTATGATAGCCTCATATTGCTCTTGTTAATGTAATTCCATATTGCTCAAAGAGTCTTCCACACTTCTCTTACAAAATTCATTGGAAAGTTGTCTCACTTGAATTGTTGGATCCTGAAAATTTTGCTAAATTACTTATTATTTGTTTAACTATTTTTTATGTGAGTTGAGTCATTAATTTAGTAGGTATGAATAAAGATTGAAAAATTATTGGAAAAATTGGAACTTAGTTAGAATTAATGTGGTGTTAAGTGGATTAAAGGAGTTAGAGACATAAAAGAAAACAGAAGGGGCAAAATTGGAAAGGCTAAGTAACTGAGGGGCAATTTTGGAAGAATAAGCTAAAGATGAGTCTTGAATTAGAAGAAGAAGGGAGAACATCGTGAGTGTGAGAAGAGAAGAGAAGAGAAAATGTGAGAGAAAGAAAAGAAGAGGAGAAAAATCGAAGAAGCTAAGGAAGAAGGAGGAAAATCGTGGGAAGAAGAAGAAATCAAGCTTCTTAAGGTAAGTTCATCATCGTTTCTTTTTGCTTTATCAAAGAAATGGGTTGTGTTGAGAATGAAGGAGTTTTAGAGAGAGAAAGGGGTTTTGTGTTGGAAGATGATTGAGAGACCTATTTTATTTTTAGGGTTTCTAAAGTAGGTTTTGGCTTTTCTAACCTAGATAGACCATGGGTAAGTTAATGGTTTTTCCAATTATTTCATTTGTTGTGATTTTGAAGTTTTAGGGGTTTTATTGAATTGGAATTTAATGGGAAATTGGTTTGTTTTAGGAAATCAAGAAAATCCTACCTAAGAGCAAGGGGAAGGGCTAATTTGAGTTTGGATTTTCAAGAGTTATAAGGTGGGTAAAATATTTATGGTTATTGTGTAAATGGGCAATGTGACTATGTGTGTGTGTATGCTTAAATTTCTAAATTGTGAATTGTTGTGATGTGTTTTATGTTATGTTATGCATTGAAAGATGTATGACATTTTGATATGGTTAAATTGTGAGTATGATGATGTTATGCCTTGGAATTGTATCATGGCATTTTGATTTAAATGGAAAGAAGAAATAGCATGAGAATATGAATTTGTGATTGAGTTGAGCATGAAAGTTGATTGTGTTTGGGAAAGAGCGGAACTGTTTCGTAGTCATGTGCACGTTGACATAAAGCCTTCTCCCGCTTACCCGCTTATGGCATACGAGATCCGAAAAATCGACTCGTTTCGTTCATGGAGTAAACTTTGGTTTCTCTATTTCATTCCATGGAACCCTCAAGAAATTTTTTGTGCAATTTCATTTTGATGTGTTAAGTTATGATTATGTATTGAATTATGAGTTGTGAATTAGAATTGTGAATGTTAAACTTACATTGCTAGATTTAGATAAGACGTGTATGCCTATATAAATATTCATATATATATATATATTTGATTATGTGGCTCGTTGCCAATGGCTATAAAAGTTGTAGATCTAGAAGTCCTCTTTCAAACCATCCAAAAATGACCTAATCTTTAATGAAAGTTATGGCAATTACATCAAGACAAGTACAATATGATTGAGGATGTAAACATGTTTGATTCTTTTGGCTATAACTTCGTCATCCGACCTCCAAATGAAGTGATTCTTGAAGCAATGGATTTCTAACACATTTCTACCTCTTAAAAAAAATTTGATGGCATTTTTTATTCATTCTGAAAAGATTAATATAAAGAAATTGAGAGTCCATTGAAATAACCCTACAAGGAAACCCGCTCACGCTTTATGACTCTGGATAGTTGGGCTCCGGAAACGGGGTCCAACATGAATCTCCAGGTTGTGAATAGAAGAGGCATAATTTTCTGTTACTTATCAAATTGCTCTTCCAGACTCTTCTGGGTCTCTTCCATATTTGTTAGCTTATCCATGATTTTGTCCACTTTGGAATCCCTTAAACTGGACTCATCTTACTAGAATCCTAATAAGTCTTAATATCCCATTGAGTACTTCTGGGTGGTTCTGCCACCCTAAAGTGTATATGTTCATATAAGGATGATGATTCTCCCAACTAAATTGGGGCTCATTGAAATATGTAAGATTCCTTTTCTCCCTATAATATATATCATCCATAATCATTCTTTTCATCGCTTCTTGATATCTAATTTTCTGGGTTCTCCATTGCTGCCTTGTGATGTCCAAATCAATATGTCTTCGACTTTTCACCCAAACTTCCTACACTTTTTTTTGTTTTTTCACAAAATATGGAGAAAAAGCCTTAGACTATAGGAATTAAACTAATATATTCCTCCCTGACAATGGCGCCAAAAAATTGTTTGTGTCGTTCAAGCTTTAAAATTTATAAGCCCTCTAATACCGCAAGTTCACGGATCGCAATTGTATTATAAAAGGTGTCAATCCCATGAGGAGGGAAACTAATCTAATCCTAAAATCTAAGGCCAACAATATATGAAACTCAAAATAAACAATGCAACAGAAGTGATCACACGAATTGAATTAAACCACTTAAATTAGAAATTAAACACGAAGAAATTAAGAATTGAGCAATATGTAATCATAATAGAAATCAACCTAAGGAATTTATCAATTTATGAGAAAGGTGATTTTACTTATTATTAATTCTAACCTAGTCGACTATGTGTCAATAGAGTGTCGATTCTAAACTATCCTAGGACTGATTACTCTCTCTCAAGTTATAGCCATTAAATCCTAATTTATAAACACCCTTCATTTCCTTTTAACATTTTAGTTATTATGTGGTAGTTGCAGAGGTTGAGGGCACGAAACCCCTGACCTAGGAGCATACTACAAATAGAAGGAGAGGGTGGCAGCGAAGATCTTTCATTCACTCTTCATTTTCAACATAGATAGACACATTTGGGAGGCACAGAGAGATAGAGAGGAAGAAGAGAGAAGTAGAGAAGAGAAACAACATGAGTCGGTGAAAAAGAGAGAAACACAGCAGAGAGTTGGAAGCTAGGGATAGTGGCCCAAAGCGACTGGAGAAAAATCCATTGGTAACCATTCGGTTGGGTGGGAACATGCTAAAGCAGAAGGGGGACCTAATCTGGGAAGCTTAAGATGGGAAAGAGATCAACTGTATTCCCTCATCCGATTCTTGTTTGCTGATTCTAATTTTCATATGTTGCTTACTTTCTTTTTTATTTACTTGTTAGATTAACCGACTGTTATTTGTTTTCTTTTCATAGTTCATTTATTATTCACTGTTTTATCGCCTTAATACTTCTGTTGACAGTAATATGGGATTGAAGTGTGTGAAGATGATGAACTGTTCTTATGCTATGATGGGTTGATCTCTTTTCTTGAGGATTAATGTAGCTATTTTAGTCAAATATGCATGATTGAGGGATTGTGTTATTATCTTATGTTTGCTATAGTTTATGAACTGAATGCATGTAATAGCATGATTAAACTTTGCATCATTTTAGTACTAAATGAAGGACCGAGAGGAGAAGCTTAATATTGAACAAGAAACTATAAACGCTTAGGTTAAGAGTTAGAAATATATTAATCTAAATGGTAATTAGTAGTCGGGTTTCCATAATTAACTCGGATGATAACTTATCAAATACGAAAGTTAGATTAGTTAATTATTTGATTGATCTTAGGGCCAAAATTTTTATTTCGATAAGACAATTGTCTAATCATTTCCTTTTAATCATGCATTGGAGATTAAATTAGTGAAATTAATTCTCAAGATTTTTTCGCTTCGATTTCTACTCGTTTTTGCTTCCGATCGATTCAGTTTATTTTTTAGTTCAATAATGAGAATTGCATTAAATTCTTTTACTCAACAAATTGGGATAGATTGTATATGATTCATTTATTTTTGTTTTTGTTCAAAATTGATGTAAGTGAACCAATTTCACCTCTGTAAGAGACAACCCTTAGTAATCACTACAACTACCTCATATACGTACGAGTAGGATTGCTAGGTCTTTTCAAAACTTTTTAGGCAAAAATCCCTAAATATACTAGTCCTATTAGAAGAATTTATGGACTAGATCTTTAAAAAGGAACCAAAGTTATTAATAAACTCATTACTTGAGTCATTATCACTAGAATGTGATATCTAGGTATACCTAATGTAACATTAAGTTTCTAATAGGAGTCAAACATCACTTGAGCTACATGAGTTTATATGTAGGAGAGGCATGAAGAAAGGTTTTGATAGCTCATAAAAGGTATAAGTTAAGCATCAAGAAAAGAAAAAAGGTAAAGTTATAGAATGTAACAAGTATTGGACTCAAAAGTGAACTAATGTTAGTTTTTTCCTATGTTTACGTACTAGAGAAAAAGGATTAAATTATCATTAAACTTGAACTAGTAACTAGTACCAGAATTGTGTTTGATTCGCACACTAAATTTTGGCTTGTAATTGGTAGGTGATCATTATCATTAGTTTAATTAAATTACATTAGAGAGGGTTTTCTCCATCTTTATTTTTAGAGAAATTCTTCTTTTAGGTTCTTTAATAACAATCAATCTTATATATCTTGCTACTAACCATCAACCATAGACTCTTATCACTCTCAGTCCCTTCATTCCTAAAATGTGGATTTTTTAGTAAAAAGATTTTTTGGTCCAATCATATTGATACAAAATCTCATAATAATATTGGTGAGGGTCGTATAAAAATTTGGTATCAAAACCCTATTCTATATTCAAGTTTACCTTTTTTAGTCAATGAGTTGAGTTTGTGATAATCTATCACACTCTCTATCCTATGATCGTTCTTGTTGAAATTACTTCTCCATTCTCGCCTTGTGTTACCATCATTCCACTTTTTTAGGTACAAATTGTACTGGACTGACCCATTCACTATCAGAGATGGGATAAATTATTCCTGCATCTAAGAGTTTGATTATTTTCTTCTTGATTACCTCCTTCAGGTTAGGGTTCAAACTCTGTTGATGCTCCCTCACCATTCGACATCTTTTCTTGAGGTTTATTCAGTGCATGCAAACATTTGGGCTTATATCTTGAATATTAAAAATTTGCCATCCGATGGCCTTCATTGCTTTCTAACAATTGCTACCACCTTACTTTCTTGTTTCTTATTTAATTGATTGGAGATGATGATCGATAACATTTGACCTTCACCTAGAAAGGTATATCTGAGATGTGTAGGTAGAGGTTTAAGCTCTAATGTGGGTGGTTTTTTTATGGATGGTGGTATGGGTACTTCGGTCTGGACTAATATATCTTGATGCGTTTGAACACCTGACTTCTCCATCTCATCATCTCCTTTAGACTTAACCTTCTACTTGTTCTTGTAAATTTTGATCCATAATTTCAACCTTCATACACGCATTGCTTGTTGTTGGATTCTTTAAATCCTTGTTCATATTAAATTCAATATGATCTTTGCCTATTCAAAGTGTTAATTTCCCTTCATAAACGTCAATTACAACTTTCCCTATGTTCATAAACAGTCGATTAAGGATCAGTGTATAGTTCTTATCTTCTTTAAAATTGAGTACCATAAAGTCTATAGAAATAATGAACTTGTCCACTTGCATCAGAGCATCTTCCACTATTCCAAACAGCCTTTTAATAGATTGATTAGCCAACTAAATTAACATCGATGTTGGCTTGACCTCACCCAACCCTAGGTTCTTAAATATCGACAAAGGCATAAGATTAATACTTGCACCTAAATTGCACAAGCGCTTTGTGAATTCAAATTCACCAACCACACAGGGTATTGTGAAACTCCTTGGATCCTTCAACTTAGATGGCATCTAGTTGGTAACTATAGAACTGCAGGTGTCAGTTAGAGCTACTATCTGGTTATCTTCCTAAGTACACTTCTTTGATAATATGTCTTTCAAAATTTTGATGCATTTAGGCATATGTTCCAAAGCCTCTATAAATGAGAGATTTATCTGTAACATCTTTAATTTCTTAACAAATTTTTCAAATTGTGCATCCAGCTTCTTCTTTTATAATCATTGAGGAAAAGGAATCTTAGGTTGATAACGTGGAGCGGCGATATAAGGAGGAAATGGCTCCTTTGATGTCTTTATGGGTGGTTCAAGTTCCTTCCCACTTCAAAGTGTAATAGCTTTTAGTTGCTCCCTTGGTTTTATTCCTAAAGTGCTAGGAAGAATTCTTACATTTCACGTAGAGTTTGACAATTGGTTTAATTGGACCTCTAGATTATGGATAGAAGGGGCATGATTCTTTGTTACTTGTTCGAATTTGTCTTCTAAACTCCTTTGTGCATCATCTAGGTTTCCATGCTTGTCTAAGATTTTGTCTAACTTTGATTCCATTGAACTGGGTTTGTCTTGTTTGAAACCTGGTGGTCTTTGAGGCCTGAACTATCCTCCAGTATTATTTGACCAAAGAAAGTTTGGGTGATTCTTCCATCTAGGGTTGTATATATTGGAGTAGGGATTGCTTCTCCCTCCTCGACCATATTGAGTTCCCATATAGTTTACTTGCTCTGATCCATTATCCTTCATCAAGAAACAATCGATTGTACCATGATCCATTTTCCCACATAGCTGACACTTCAGCTAAACAACTTTTACTATATTTGAGGACAAAGCCTTTATGTTGTTTAGCTATCGAGTTAAATTATCAATTTTAGCCTGCATTTCTATCATTTGATCGACAACTACAACTCCTTTTTGCTCATGGAAAGTTGTAGGTTTTTTACTCCGCTCGTGCGTCTATAAATAACTATTACTCGCCATCTCTTCTAACAACTCTTCTGCTTCATCTACCGTCTTCCTCATACATGATCATCCTAAAGCTGCATCAATTATGCCTTTTGTATGTGGGGTTACTCTGTTATAAAACATTTGCAAAAGAACTTCTTTAGGTAGGTTATAGTGTGGACATTTTCTTTGCAAGTCTATGTATCATTCCCATGCTTAATAAATCGATTCCTCGTCACCTTGTTGAAAGTTTGTGATCTCCTTGATAATCTTCATAGTCGTGGTAAGGGGAAAGTACTTATCTAGGAAGGCACGAACTAATTAGTCCCAAGTGGTGACATTAAATGGGTTGAGGGAATGGTACCAAGCTTTTGCTCCTTAAGGTAAAAGAAAAGAGTCTCATTCTTACAACATCCTCTGACATCTGATGATAATGGAAGGTGTCGTAAATTTCAAGGAAATTGATAATATGTGCATTAGGGTCTTCATTTGTTAATCTAAAAAAATGCACATTTTTTAAAACATATTTAGAAGGGCTGGTTAGATTTCAAAGGAAACTTCTAAAACAGGCGGCCTGGCTACATCTTGATTAGTTGCATTGAAGCCCGATCTCATTAAGTCCATAAGGGTTCTTGGTTGATGCCCTTAGTTCACTCCTTGATCCAACTCTTGCTGAAACTTCTCAACCATTGTTGCTTTTGCAATTTCTTCTTCTTTTTCACGCCGAGATCTTCTAATTGAACATTTTAGATGAGTGATGTCAAGCTTTGCAATTTCGCTATGCGACTCGAACTTCTTGTAACTCTTGTGTTCATGTAAGAGCACGAACACAAAAAACAATGAAAAGAATGGAAAAACTTAAAACTAACTAAAACACCTTAGACTAAAAGAACTAAACTATTCTTTGTCTTCCCCGACAACATAAATCAACCTAAGGAATTTACCAATTAATGAGAAGGGGATTTTACTTATCATTAATGCTAACCTGAGACAATTACATATCAATGGAGTGTCAGTTCTAGACTATCCTAGGGCTGATTACTCTCTCTCAAGTTATAACCATTAAACCCTAATTAGATTATAAAATTTGCAACTCTTAATTAAAAAAATATCCAAAGCCCGAACTCTCATTAATATGATTTAATCGTTTTTCATTTAGTTCACCCTCTCAGTTTATTACCGAATTATGCAAGAACATAATCAAATCACGACATTCATCCAATAAACACAATCGACTAAATTATCATTAAATTAAAATAAAATCCCAAAGGAGAGTTTAGAACATCATCAATATTCCAAATCCTATCATTATACTATTCATCTCAATTCTATACATATATAAAATCAAAATCAAAAGGAAATAATGACTTAGAATAGACGAAGGAAGGTAGTGTCATCAAGAAACCTCATGATCTAGGAAGCACGTCGAATCAGCTTCGTCTTCCTCTTCTTCCTCTTCCTTCTTCTTCTTTCTCTCTCTCGATATTCTCTATTTAGGGTTTCAAGTGTGGCTGATGCAAAAAGCTCCTTTGTGCTCCTATTAATGTTCTTTAAATAGTCTTTTATGTTTTGGGTAACTCTAGGGTCTTTCCAGGGTCTAAAAGGTTTAAAAAGCCCTCGAAATGTGAAGTTTGTAAGCAACTGCATGTCTGTATGACATAGGCCACGATCTTGGCCCACATCTGAGCCTTTTGTCACAATCGTGGGTTGTTACTTTAGCCCAAATATCTTCCAAAACTCCTCTGTTCTTCGATATTGACCCTGAAACACTAATAAACACATCAAGTTACCTCAAAAGCATAATATTTATGTCAGACCTCGTTTTTGGAGCCCAACTATTCGGAGTCATAAAGCGTGAGTGGGTTCCCTTGTAAGGTTATTTCAATTAACCCTCATTAGCCAACATCTCACAAATGTGGTTTGCCCACACCAGTCAATCACCAAAATTACAATTTAACTTCTTCAAAAGAATTGTATCTCTAAGTCTCTAGTTTGTTTTGAAGCAAGAACCATCTTCATCGGAGCTCTATAGATCAAGATATGCTTAAAAAGCCAAAGTGCGTTTGTACCCCAATCATGCTCTCCCAACCGACCCCTCACTTTCTCTCCATAAAACTTTCTCTAATAAAGTCCAAAAGATTCAAATTTTATTCATAGATAGATACATGTGTTATGAATCTATTGGCTTAAGAATCACTACATTTGGATGTCGGATGAGGGAGTTATGACCAAAAGAATCCAACATGTTTAAGTACTCATTCATATTGTACCTGTCTTGGCGCAATTGTCATAACTTTTGTTACAGATTTCGGATGGATGTCTTTTTTTAATAGTTTGAAAGAGTATATAGCTATCTACAACTTTGATGAAGAACTCAAAGTGAGATTCTGCCTTTAAAAGAGTCAAAATCGTGATTTACTGTAGTTGTCCCATGAATGTCCGTTAAACGGACATACATGTCCGCCTAGCAGACATAGACGGGCTTGGAAGCCATTTTTCACCCGAGAAGGTAATGTCCGTTAAATGGACATTGGCAAGGCTGGGGGTCCTTTTTCACCCAAAAAGGTCCGTTTAATGGACCTAAAGTCCGTCTAACGGACATAGGAGTTCCCCAAACCCCTCTAAAGCCTCTCCAATGCTTCCTACATCCAATCTAACATCATATTGACTCATAATCTTCCCAAATTCAACTCTTCTAGTGCAAAACCACTCCATAACAATTCAAACACCAAATTTATCTCATGAAACTCTCAATTCTCAACCCATTTGGTTCATTAAACCCATAATTCCCCATCCTTTACCAAAGTTGTCCTATACACACATCCTATGCAGCATCACAACTTGTAATGATCATATCTTTCCACTCCGATATCCAAAAATTACAAACTATATGTTGTTGGAAAGCTAGAAAGATCATCTAAAAATTCTAAGAACATAATTTTTACCAGTTCTACCTTGATTATTCCAGATTTTCCCTTGATTTCATAACACAATTCCTACCCATATGAAAAATTGAAATTAGCAATGTAAAGACTTGAAAAGCCATAAACAACCATAATGTATATGTATTTCATTCACATCAAAAATATGAGTTTACAACGCTTTAATGGGCATTTCGAGCCACAATACATCATAATCCAAAAATACCAAGTTTACATAACTAGAATCGCTCAAAATGTGACTAAAGCCCTGTTTTACAAAATATAGCTTCAGAAACAAAATATGCAAATCGGAGTGATGCCTTGACTCTCGACTCGATCACTCGATATCTTGTTCATCTCCTGAGGATGGGAAAGAAAGGGGGTGAGCTCGAAAGCTCATGGGTAACAATTTTATAAGCTGTATAAGAAAAAACATTGAAAACCTTCATGTTCATAGCAAATTCTCATAAAAATCCATAAAACATATATTTCTCAAATTCTCAACTTGTCAAACCAATTCACAACTCACATAAGTCAAGCATTTATCAAACTTGTCAACACATGTAAACACATAAGCACTTCATAATGGTTTGGGCAGATCCATAAACATGACGAACTACACAATTCCATATAATGGTCTTGTGTAGTCGTAAACTTGAGGGAGCCCATAAAAGAGCTCCGTGCCCCTAGCAGGCAGGCGGGAGAAGCCCTAACTTAGTCAACGTGCACGTGACATTCTTGAATGGACTATACCAAACCCACATAGCATGTAATTCATGAACTCAAAATATTTTGCCCATATGGCACATTTTTGGAAACTTGATTTCATAAACTTGTTATTCTTTCAAAAGTCATTTCCATCATTCAATTCGTCAACAAATAACACAATCCATATACAAACATGTAGCACATTCTTACAACATTTAAAAAGCAATAAATGCACATGAATAAAGTAGTTGAAAATCATTTATTGTCATTTCTTGAAAGAACCATTAATAGCTCATTACTTAATTATAAAAGTGAAACACACCTTGAATTTCCTTGCTTATAACTTGCTCAAATGTGCCTCTCCTCTTGCTCCTCTTGCCTCTCTTGATTTTTTTTTTCAACATTGACAAAAATCTCAAATCAATAGGCATTCAAATTGGAAAACCCAAAGAACCATATGCATGAAATTGACCTTAGAATACCTAAACCCATACACTAAGCTCTTTGAACAAAAAACTTTCCAAAAATTGAAAAGATTAAAATCAAACTTACCTTAAATATTCACCAATCAATGAGTTTCTTGGATCTAATGGAAGCTCTAATCCTTCTCTTCCTTTTTCCCTTTTTGAGCAATCTCAAAATCACTCTTTAAAACTAAGAAAAATTGAAACCTAGCTTAGCTCTCTTCTTCCTCTCCTTTCCTTTTCTCTCCAACGACACTTTCTCTCTCCTTTCTCTTCAATCACGTTTTTGCTTCTTCCAAATGCAAGACAAAAATTTTCCTCCCCTTTTATACCCTTAATGATTGCACAATGTCCATTTCACCCTTCCTTTAATGCTTTAAGATTTTACAACTTAAGGGATCTTCCTACAATGCCCCTCATGCAATCTTACCACCTTAACCCCTTAATTCAATTAACCTATGTCACATAATCTACTTACATTAACAAGCTAATTAACTCCAAGATAATTTAATCTATCAAGACCTTAAAATAAATTTAAATCAAGCTTAATCAAATAAAAAAATTCGAGGGCCAAAGTTTAAAATATTATACAAGATAAATATTATTTCAAATATTAATATTTGTTTAAAGATGACAAAAATAGTATAGTTCAGACTGGTCTCGCCTAGTTAATCTAAAGTGACTCGAATTAACAAAAATTTGGGTCGAGTCCAAACTTTCAAACAAAAAATAATGTCATTCATTTTGAATAAAATTACATCGCTTAAGTAATAAATAAAGCTCGAACCAGCCTTAAGCTTAGGCTTGCAAGAGTTCATACATTAAAACATAATGGGCTTTTGGCGACAAAAATTTTCATCGTTGAAAGTAACTAATTCATAATCGTTGCAAAATCTCGGTAGCAAAATACTACAAGTGATGTTTTTACCAAATTGTCGCAAATTATATTTCACAATAAGTAGAACACATAGCAAAAAGAGATAGGCGACGATATGCAAAATTGTAACCAATGATATTTTGTTACACTTTTGTTTCGTGGCTAAATGTTATTAATTACGTTATTGTAAACATAAACTTTTATTGTCGCCAAAAAATATTTACGACGATTTTATTTTCGTAGCAAATTTTTTTAGTTATGTTATAAAACGGAGCCAAAACTTATTGGCAACGTTTCCTAAAATGTAGCTGAAAGTTTTGGTGATGATTTTAAGAACATGGTAAAATGTTTTTAGCTACGTTTTTAAATGTTTAATAAATATTATTGTTAAAAATTTTATCATATCAATTACAATTATTGGTCCATTTTAATCCATATTATTGTTTGTAATATTTAGATTTTTTATTTTATAATTTATTATATAAAAATATAATTAAAAATAATTAGAAACTAGAAGCATTTTATATAAACAATTAAATATCATTAAATGTTAATTACCTATTTTAACAAAAATACTTATGTACAAACTAAGACTCATTTTCATCATCACTACTATTTGCATAATTTGGACCGAGTATTTATTTGACCATCTTTTCAAGCTTGGCCAACTTTCGTTCATTACATTCTAACTTTTGTTCATTACTTTCTAATTTAGCCTTAAGTGACTGGTTCTCCTCTTGAAGACAATCAACATATGCTGATCTTGATGAGGATGAATAGGGTCAAACCCAAGACCTTTGATGTAGCTGAATCATGTACCAAGCATATTGTTGTAAATGCCATCTACATTTGGCTCATTTTTGGTAGACAATGATCTTTGCAATAACTTCTGCATCTTATTGTAAAATTTAAAAAACAAGATCAATATTTAATTCAAATATTATTACTTAGTACTACATAAATAAATAAACTCAATTTAAACAAAATTTAATACTTACATAATTATTTTGCGCTTCTTCAAGCATCCAACCTTTACCTTTTTTATAGTGCCTCAGTTTGTAGAGTTGATCCTATCACACTCTTCTCCATGTAGTTCATTCTAACTATTTTTTATGAAAAAAGATTTGAAACACAATAAATAATATTGTATTTATTGATATAATTATAACTTCTCAATAAAGAACTTACAAATTCATTTCGTACGACAATAAATGACTTGAAGTTGGTCTTGTGAGGAGTTTTCATTTTTACTCTATTAACCTTAGCTTTCTCATAATTTTCCTAAATAAAGAGAAGAAATAGTCATTAAATTGTGTAAGAAGATTAGTGGAACCAAATTTGAAGAGAAAGAAGACAAACGTTAACGTTGGCATAGGTCCAATAATCACACGTTTGGCTCCAATTTTCTAGAGTCACTCGTTTGAGAACATGTGTTGGACCCCGTTTTTGGAGGCCAACATCGGACATAGGATCATGAAGCTTGGGCGTGGAGGAAGACTTTCAATTTGGAAATTTAAAAGGAAAAATCCTTTGGAAGCAAAGGCGGGCTTTCCAGCGGAGAAAGAGAGAAACTCACCTAACCTTTTGGGTTAATTTCACCCCGACGACCTTGGAAGACTGACTATGCCGTGGCGAACATATGCCTGCGTCGCGGAGAAGTTTCCACGAGAACAACAAAATTTCCTTCGGGTTAATTACGTCGCGGCGAACTTTTGGCTTCGCTGCGACGAAAACCCCTGTAGCGGAACCCATAACCCAAAACTACCTATCTTACTAACATGCAAACTTAAAATCCTTCAACCACATTCATCAATTCAACCCAAAAACCAAAGGATATAAACCTAGCCACAAACACGTTCTCAAAATCTTAATCTGTAACATCCCACCCCCGACAGGAAGGGTAAAATAATAAATTGGCATAGGATGAGATTGATAGGGATTTATTAGTATTGTCCATGCATACTGGTACTAGTGAACAGTGAAATC
>JANZLC010000201.1:22096034-22106285 GCA_026413385.1 Erythroxylum gracilipes
TGGATTCTTTTGGTCATAACTTCTTCTCTAGACATTCAAATGATCTGATTCTTGAACCATTGGATTCGTAAGACATTTCTCTACATCTATGATATAAATCACAGCCGTCTGAAATGAATGGAGATAGATTGAATGAAAAGAGTGGGGTGCTCTTAAATACTATAAACTGGTGGTGTTCTACTGAACATATTTCAGTGTTTCGATGATATCTTGATCTGTAGAGCTCCAAATGAAAAATGAATTGTGAATTTAATGGTTTCGTGAGGTATAAACCTAAGTATAAATTATACTTAGATGAGTTTGGAGATGAAATCAATTTTGTGACGGATAGTACTAGGGATTATCATGAACATGCATTGTGCATAATTCATGCCATACATATAGATTATCGAATACTTATGAGGATGCAAATTGTGATATTGTGTATATTATTTGTTATAGAGGAGCAATTGGAACGTCAACCTCCTGACGTTGCCGGCACTTCTAGGCATTAGCTTTGGGAGTAGCTAGTGAGTAACCGAGTCGGTTTCACTCAATTAATTGTTTGCTTTAGACTGTGTTTTGAATGCCAATATAGATGTTTGATTGTGTTGATTTTGGACAATGAAGGTCCAGTGATTCCGATGTATACATAAGTTATTAAAGTGCTCCTTGTATGTGAACAAGATGAAATAAGTGCTTTAAATGTGAAAATTGTGGATATGCATATGAATGCAAAAGTGTGCTCAACATTTCTGCTGAATGTCGGACTAAGGTCTGATGAGAAGTGCGCTCTTTATGTGACTGTGCATCCATGTGATTGACTGAAGTTATGTTATGAGAAACATTTATTTTATAAATGCATGTAAGATAAAGGAAGTTATGACTAGAGTCGCCAGGATAAAAAGCTTAAAGCTCAGAATGTGATTAGAGCCTCAAGCTCAAGTGTGAATGTACCCGGTATCCACAAAGGATATGGGATGTTATATGACATAGCTTGGTATCCACTAAGGGATGTGATCTAGTAAAAAAGGCACTCGGTCATAACAACAATAATAAATGAAAGTTAGTCTCACGTGCATTGCAATTATAATTGATACATGTGTTTTGTATGAATGATATGATTATTTTGAAAGTGAGATGTGATATATTATGAATATGCAATGAGGTGAATATTATGTTACGTGTAATGATGTGATGCATGAATTGAGTGAACCATCGATGATGGTTACCTCATGGAGTTCGTAAAACTCACCAAAATTACAACGTTGTCTTTTCAGGACCGAAAGATGACTCAAGCTACTAAGAGGCTCTACCAGCCATGTAGATTGTGTTTTGGCAGGAGAAGTCATGGCTCAAAGGTTGGTCAGCTGGAATTTGTGGACAGTTTAGATAGACTGTATATATTTTTATCTTTCATGTAATCCTTTTGTATTAGGTTTTGTTGATGTACGTGTAAGGAGTGTTGAAAACACAATGTAGACTTTCAGTTTTATGCAATGAAATGAGGAAAAAGTTGGTTTTAAATTATTGTGATTTTCTTATGATGCATTATAAGTTAGAAATGATACGATGCCATACGAAGTGAATGTAGTGATCGAACGTAGCTCACTCTTATCATAGGATATGTACCAGAATGACCTCTGGGTGTCTCGGTGTATACCCTGCAGTAAGGGGGCGCTACACAAAGGGAGGGTCAAACCACTTAAAATCCCATGTTTAACATGACCTTGGAGAGTTTCGCCTATAACCCTTATGCTTAAATAGGTGAAATCAACTAGTTACATGATCGTGACAAAGAGCTAATCATCTATAATTGCACAATCGTGAATAAGCACGATTGTGACAGATAGGAGGTCATCCGATAGTTGCATGATTGCGACAGAGAGGAGGTCATCCGATAGTTGCACGATCGTGCACTGCTGTCTGATAGCTTTCTGCACTCTTCATTCTTTTGGTCATAACTTCTTCTTCGGATCTCTGATTGACTTAAAATTTGAACTGCAAGCTCCTTACACATTGTCCTTCCTGTCCACTAGATTTCATTGTCATATGAATTCTATAATTATGTACAGTGGTGCCATTAAATCACCTGTACCACATTTACAGTTGCAAATCTGATACCTGCACAATTCATCAACAAGGTGCATCAACCCATCCTACAAAAAGGCTCTAAAACTACCCTCAAACACTAGATAATGTAAAGAAACAACTAAACACTTCAAAGATCAAGAAACACACAAAGAAGATCAAATAAAATAAACATTGTGGAAATGTTTGTGCATGTAATCATTGTGGAAATGCTAAAGATCAAATAGAATAGAACTAAAACACACAAAGAAGCACTTAAAACACTTAAAAACACACTATAAACATAACCTAAAAACACACTTATCATCTTCCCCACACTTAACCTGTGCTTATCCTCCAACAAAATCAAACAAAACCAATCCATTCTATCAATTCATCATCACAAGGATTAAGACCATGCAATCTTTCAAACTTCAGCCACTCAAATGTCCAATTACTACACACATTATTACTAGTTTTCATCGGCCTACATAAGCAAACTCAAGTTATGAAACTATCGATAAAAGCCAAGCATAGCCTCAAAATGGATCGTTCTCACGGAATTCAGTCATTTCACTCAAGTGTTTAAGGTTAGTGTTTCGCTCAAGACTCCCTATAGGAAACTACAATACTATAGGCTTGCAAATACACCAATTCTTTTCCACAATGATTACATGCACAAATAGATCAAAAGGGCTTTGCTAAGGGTGTAATGGGGCCAGGTTTAAGGCATGTCAAAAAGGTTTGAGGGCTCATCACAAGCACTTATAGAATACTAATATGCAAAGAGACACAAAATGATTTCTGAGACATGCAAATGGATATAACTAAGTACTCCGTATTTATTGTTGCTACTATATGTTATTCTGTTCATTTTCCCTTTTCTTTTCCTTTTGTTATCTTCTTTTCTCTTTGTTTGTTTGTATTGTTTTTTTGGGAGGCATGACCGTGATAGAAAATGAAAAAGGTGAACTGATTTCTACTAGGACCATCACAAGATGGAGAGTGTGTATTGATTACAGGAAGCTTAACTTGGCCACCAAGAAAGACCACTTTCCTTTACCTTTTGTGGACCAAATGATTTAGAGGGTGGTTGGCCATGCATTTTATTATTTTCTTGATGGATATTCAGGGTACAATCAAGTGTTCATATACCCACATGATCAAGAGAAGACCACTTTCACTTGTCCTTATGGGACTTTTGCTTATCAGAGGATGTCTTTTGGGTTATGCAATGCACCTGCCACATTCTAAAGGTGCATGATGGCCATTTTTGTGGATATGAATGAGAATTTCATGGAGGTATTTATGGACTACTTCATTGTCTTTGGAATTCTTTTAATGATTGTTTGTTTAATTTAGAAAAAGTGCTTCAAAGATGTGAGGAGTCTCATCTGGTTCTAAACTGGAAGAAGTGTCATTTCATTGTCTAAGAGGGGATTGTAATGGGCCATAGGATCTCATGCAAAAGGATTGAAGAAGATCGAGCAAAGACCAAAGTGATTAAAAAGTTACCCCCTCCTACCAACATTAATGGAATCCGAGCTTTTCTTGATCATGTAGGTTTTACAGATGGTTCATCAAGGATTTTTCCTTTATTGCTATACCTTTAACTCATTTGTTAGTAAAATATGTGCCTTTTGTGTTTACTAATGATTGCTTGGGTGCTTTTAACAGGTTAAAGAAGGCACTCACAGCAACATATATCTTGATAACGCTGGATCGGTCATTTCCTTTCGAGATTATGCGTGATGCAAGTGACCACACAGTGGGGTGTATACTTGGACAGCAGAAGGAGAAGAAACTACATGCCATCTACTATGCGAGCAAGACCTTGATAGGCACACAACTGAACTAGACCACTACGGAAAAGGAGTTGCTTGTAATAGTCTTTCCATGTGAGAAATTTTGCTCTTATCTTTTAGACTTACAAGTTATTATCTTTACAGATCATGCATCGTTGCGTTATCTCTTTGCAAAGAAGGATGCCAAATCTAGGCTTATTAGATGGTTACTTCTACTCTAAAAGTTCAACATTGAGATTAAAGATTAGAAAGGAGCAGAAAACGTTGTTTAAGGATGCTCGGAATTTTTTGTTGAAGTGTGATAGGTGTTAGCGAGTAGGCAATATATCAAAAAGGGATGAGATGCCACTTTCAAACATCATGGAGGTGGAGATATTTGATGTGTGGGGCTTGGATTTCATGGGACCATTCCCGTCCTCCCTAGGTAAGAAGTATATCTTAGTTGGAGTGGATTACGTTTCTAGGTGGGTTGAAGTTATGGATACTCTAACAAACAATGGTATGGTGGTTCAACATTTTATCAAGAGGATATTCACTCGATTTAGGGTGCTAAGGGCAATTATAAGTGACGGAGGCAGTCATTTTTATAATAATCCATTTGAAGTTCTTTTGATGAAGTATAATGTACACCATAAAAATGCTACCCCATATCATCCACAAACTAGTGGCCAAGTGGAGGTAAGGACTAGGCTTTAAAGTTGGGTGACACATTTTTGGGCATATAGGACAGCTTTCAAGACACCTATAAGTACTACTCCTTATAGACTTGTGTATGGTAAGGCTTGCCATTTACACTTGGAGTTGGAGCATAGGGATTATTGGGCAATAAAGAAATTGAACATGGATTAAAAACTTACGGGCAAGAAGAGGTTACTGCAAATTAATGAATTGGAAGAGTTGAGATTTGATGCTTATGAAAATGCCAAGTTGTACAAGGAGAAAGTAAAGAAGGAGGAGTTTAAGAGTAGGGATTTAGTGCTTCTATACAATTCAAGACTTCGCTTATTTCCCAGAAAGCTTAAGTCAAGGTGGAGTGGACATTTTAAGTTACTTCAAGTATTTGATCATGGAGCAATAGAATTGGAGAGCACCAAGGGTGAAGCCTTTAAGGTCAATAGAAATCGATGTAAGCTTTACATTGGAGGAGCTCTCTCTTCTAAAAGGGAAGTGATTTCTTACCTTTCCCTTACTCTTCTTGATTAAATTGAACTTGGTCAAGCTCATGACCTTAAATGAAGCATGTTTTGGTTAGTTCTTAGGTTGGTCAAGTTGTTGCTGCTTGGTTTCCAAGTTGTTTCTTGCTTTAATCTTGTCTTTTCTTGAGTTTGAGTGTTGTTTTCTTAAGTTTGATTGTAGTTTTTTTAACAATAAAAAAGAAACACAAACTAACATTAGCAGTTAAATGTAATGTTCTCTAAAAGTAGAGGTACAAAGAAAGCCGCTCAAAGCATCTAAAAAAAAAGAAAAAAATTTAGTTAAGACTCCCAAACTAATCCAAACTTAGCACTCTTTTAAATGTGATAAGGTAGGCTAATGGGGTTTAAGGTTTAAAATGTGGTGTTCTTTAGAAACAAAAAGGTCAAAGGCTCAAAGGGGTTTACAAGGGACAATGACATAGGTTGTTTATTTAAGTCAAGGGCTAACAGAATGAGGGCCTTAATCACTTATATTTAGCATGCATCTAGTAGATTCAAATTGGTTTAGGGCAAGTTCTGGGGGTTCTACCTATGGGAGTGTCACACAATCAAGGAAATGATATGTCTATGGAATAAAGTCATATAGGCTCAACTCCTCACTTAGGATCAAATGAAAATCCATCATGTTTCTACACATCACGTAATCACTCAAATATCAATTTATGAGTAAGCCTATATAACCAACTATTTAAGCCAATCCATATGGTTCACTTTCTATCCAAGTGGCCTAATTCAATCTTCAAGCATATGACTCAATCCTATTATGACTACTATGATAGAATCTCAAGGCAATAACTTCTATCTCGAAGATTCAAATGCAAGGAAAATGATAAACCTAGAACTAAAAACCTAATATGCAACCTACAAGTCATGCCAAAATGCAATGCAAAAACAAACATCAAATAATTAGCTACCAAGCTACCTCCCCACACTTGAAAGACACATTATCCTGAATTTGCGATGAGATAACTACAAATAAGGGACACAATTACTAAGGCTAAAAACCATAATGCAAAATAAGTACCAATGCACAGTAACAAAAGAACTAAAAATAAATGAACAAACAAACAAATACAAAAAAAAAACAAAACTGGGATTTTAAAAAGCTTATAGAGAGGGAGGAGGCGATGTGGTTGGAGATGACACGTGGAGTCCTTGCATCTCCCAAGACTTGTTGATTTTCTTTTTTAGGTACTGTTGATGGCAGGCTATCAGTTGCATCTGCTCATTTGTTTGGTTGAGTTGCTACTGTGCCTTTTAATTGCTGTTGGCCAGCAGTGTGTATACTCTCTCCCAACCTATTGGTCCCTCTGATTCCTCACTTAATTCAAATGAGTCAGGAGAAAGTCTAGAACTTAAAGCTTCACCTGAAAACCTGTGCTTGACTGTAGTGCGTGTCAGAGGATCTCAGAGCTTCATGTTGTGGTGTAGTAGTATCTCCGCATGTCTGAAGTACGATGCATCAAAATACTCACAAGAAGTAGGGGTTAGTCCAGTAAGATCAATCTCAAAATGTTGAGCCAAAGCAGTGGCTAAATAACCCATTCCTATAAATGTTCCCTTCCTTGCCACATATTGGATCAAAGATTGAGAAAAATAAGAGAACATATTATGCTTAATCTTTTCATCTATGCACCATAATAGCAACAACTCCCTAGTGGGGCATTTGTTTTGAGTTTTAGAAAACATAACATAACACATGAATTTATGCAACAGCAACCACTTAAGCTAAGAATGTGAGCATGTAATGCATTGTGAGCATTAAAATCTGGCAAGTCAGCTAAATACTTCTAATAAATGATAGATGAGAAGTCTTGATGGGAATCGTCTACCTATGGTTTAGAAAAACCAAAGAGTTGACGTAACAACTTCTCATCCAAGCTACGAGCCTGGTCTTACAGTCTAAACCAAAATTTACTAGATTCAAACCTCAAGGAAGTGAAAAACTCAAGTGTTAGTTCACGAAAAATAGGGTAATCCATATGCATATATTATCCCCAACCACCTTTATTACACAATTTCATCAATTTATCCTTCAACTTGTTTCTTCTAAAAAATCAAAATTCAAATATCGTGCTGTATGAATGGTTCTAATTTTGAGAAGAGCATACCTTTTACCTTCCTCCTTGGAATAAATGGGAAAAGGGGCATCATAGTCAGTTGCATTGTCTGCAGCATTTTTCCCTCCTACCTCAGCTTGGATAGGTTCGACAACTTTCTTGGTTCTTGGAGGCATAATGGCATGAAAACCTACAAAAATTGCAAAAGAAACATGGTAAGTTTCAAGAAGGAACACACACAACCCTTAGAGAGAGAGACCTACAAAAATGGAGGGAAGGAGAGGAAAGCAAAAAAAAACAACCTGAATCTACATAAAACTAAAGATTTTGATGAAAAATCTAAGCAAACTTACAAGATTTGGTGGAAACTTAGAAGAAAATGAGCAAAATCTCTTGAAGAAAGGTTGTGGAAGCTGAAACTGGAGAGAGAGGGTGTAGGTAAGAGAGAAAATGTGTTTGATATGTGCGTTTTAGGGTTTTTAAAGGGGGTGGGTGATATCTGATACTCACCCAGCACGATCGTGCTCGTGCATGATTGTGCACCCCTAGTAATTGGATGGTTCTGTCATGATCATGTACCAACACGATCATGCACTCCTGGTGGCTGGATGGTTCTGTCACAATCATGCTGGTGCACGATCGTGCACTCCTGGTGACCAGCATGATCGTGCACTCCTGATGGCTGGATGGTTTTGTCACCCTTGTGCTTAGATCGTGCACTCTTAGTGACCAGTATGATCATGCACTCCTGATGGCTGGATGGTTTTATCACCCTTGTGCTTAAGCACACGCGTGACAGGGGTTTTCACTCAAAATTTTCTTAATTCACTCCAAATGGCTCCTAACTTGGTTCTAAGTCACTCCAAACTTGCAAATTCAAATTTTAACATTAAAAAAACTACAATCAAACTCAAGAAAATAATACTTAAACTCAAGAAAAGATAAGATCAAAGCAAGAAACAACTTGAAAACCAAGCAGCAACAACTTAGACAACCTAAGAACTACAAAAACATGCTTCATTTAAGGTCATGAGCTTGACCAAAGTTCAATTTAATTAAGAAGAGTAAGGGAAAGGTACAAAATCACTTCCCTTTTAGGAGAGAGAGCTCCTCCAAAGTAAATCTTGCATAGATTTCCATTGACTTTAAGGATTCACCCTTGGTGTTCTCTAATTCTATTGCTCCATGATCAAATACTTGAAGTACCTTAAAAGGTCCACTCCATCGTGACTTAGGCTTTCTGGGAAGTAAGTGAATTCTTGAATTGTATAGAAGCACTAAATCCCCACTCTTAAACTCCTTCTTGATGTGAGCATCATGCCACTTCTTTACTTTCTCCTTGTACAACTTGGCATTTTCATAAGCATCAAATCATATCTCTTCCAATTCATCAATTTATAGTAACCTCTTCTTACCCGCAAGTTTCCAATCCATGTTCAATTTCTTTATTACCCAATGATAGGATTGAATTATCTTATATTTTCTTATGTATTTCCATGTGATTTCAATCCTATTCTCAAGATAAATTACTTAATTTGTCTTCAATTTGTGTTGACTACTAGGTTGGAGATGATGACATATTTGAGACCAAAAAGAGAAGAGGTTTAAAGCAAATTGAAAAGCAATTGTAAAAAAAAGAGATGGTTGTGTTGCATTTCACACAGCAACGCATGCGTTAACGCTACGTTACGCAGCGTATGCTACGTTTAATAAACGCAGCATACACAACGTTTAAGCAAAAGGCAGACACAGAGAGGAGCATACGCAGGAGGGTTTTAAGAGAGCAAAAACTTATTTGTCACATCATTGCTACAGTGGCAGCTGGAGGAATATAATGTGACGCTGGACAGCAATAGGGATAAAGCAAGAGTGCGGCGCAGATATATACAACAAGAATAGGTGAACAAGGAAAAAATAAATTCAATAGTGGCAGCGCAACCAAGAAAGGCGTGGAAAGAAGACAGGCATGCAACACAATAAGGGACAAGCCAGCTACAGTGGAGCTAGCGATAAATGGAAATTAGGAGCCACTCTTGAAGCATAAAAATAAACATGGAGGGCTAGTTTCCCAACACTGGTTCAATGAAAATATCAACATCAACTCACGGTTAAGCTATTTTTATCATGTTGAAGTTGTAATTTCTTTTCGGATTGTCGTGTTGTTGGTATTGATTTTGATGGTTTTGGGATTAATGATCTTAATATATTATTTTGATCATTTTATTTCAGACCTATTGCTAAAACATTGATTGTAATCCGTAATCGTTACTTTTGATGTGTGAGTAGCATCTAACGATCGTTAATCATTAGGAACAACATGACTTAGGTTAGATAACCCGAGTATGTGAGGTTACTACTTTTATTGATCATTTTCCAATTCATAATGTGATTCCCAAATTGAATCTAGAGATCGTATCCTAGGTTATTCAGTGGTTAGATTTAATTAATGATCGTATCTTGATTAAATACAACCTAAGAAAAATGAGATTTGTAGAGCATTCTATTAGTCTCAGATCAATAGTCCGAAAAGAATTGTAAAGACTTTAGCATGAAGAAATATGCTTAATTGTGTCTAGGCCGAGATTGACCCTAGAACTGGACCT
Source organism: Erythroxylum gracilipes (assembly GCA_026413385.1). NCBI lineage: Eukaryota > Viridiplantae > Streptophyta > Magnoliopsida > Malpighiales > Erythroxylaceae > Erythroxylum > Erythroxylum gracilipes. The sequence continues at coordinate 22,105,748 of JANZLC010000201.1, forward strand.
TACTTATACTCATCACTTTTCGTATTTTTGATTATTTGACTTAATTTGTTTTCAATAGCTTAATTTTACTTTTAATTTCTAAATTGTTTGAAATCCAAAAAATCCCCATATACTTTCCTTGCATCAATAAATTTCATTACAAAAATTAACCTAACATTGCCTGTGGATTCGATCTCGACTTACCACAACTATAAATTTTAGTGTGCAGGTCAGGTAAATTTTGCAGTGAACTCAACACACACTGTCACCCAATAAGCCTTATGCTCCAACTCCAAGGGTAAATGGCAAGCCTTTGTTGGGAATCCTATCCCCAGATGGAAAATCCTGGTGCATGCATCATATGCATGCGGTGCGGAATAACAAAAATTGTTCCGGGACCTTCCCTGAACCCAGGATCTTGTGTCTGGACAACGAAGTAAACCATAACGACCAAAGTAGACCGTCTCTAACGGTATCCACGTAGAGGTCGGAAAATCCAACTGAATCAAACTCTTTTGATTCAGAAATAGCCTGAATAAGTAAAGAGTGCTAGCTCTGA
>JANZLC010000201.1:22115630-22127152 GCA_026413385.1 Erythroxylum gracilipes
TGCTAAATAAAGATGGTATTTATCATGCATTATCATCATTAAATGGAGTAATGATCTTACCATTAAATGGTTTAATGAGACAAATGAGAAGAGTCTCATTTAATTGCTTCTTTATGATTGATTAAATGAAGAAATGATGCATTGGATGGAAAACTCTTATTTCCTTTGATGTTAACCAAAATTGTGAGGGTGTAAGAAGCGGTTCTTACATTTTTATCACTCTCTCTCCTAACTTGCATGAAAGAATTCAAAAATTGCATGAGAGTGTCTCATTCTTTGTCTTCTTTCTTCTAAGAAAATTTCTCCTTCAAAGTGTTTCTTCTCCTTTCCCACAAAAGGATCTTGTTAACCAAGTTGTCCAAGAAGAACAAGTGGTAGATCAAGTTGGTTGAGGATACAACAATAAGGAGAGGATAGATTGACAAAGGAAAGGATTCAAAAGCAAGGATTGGATACAAGAAGCGGGAGAAGATAGCGCAGCGAGGACTTAAAGCTGCAACGAAGGAGTCGGTAATATCACTATCTTGTTCTTATGTTAACTATTATCCTTATACCATATCATGAATGGATTGACATGTTGATTTGGTTATCTTGCTTCCGTTGTGTTATGATTTCTAAAAAAGTTTTGAAATCTACCGTTTAACCAAATGTTGCATGTTTACCTTTCTGATCCAATAATTGGTATCAAAGCTAATTTTCTAATGCATGATTTCGGTTCCTATATGGTTGATGCATGGGTTGGCAATCATTTTTTTATGCTGCATATTTTTATGTGATAGAAATATATATGGTGTATGTGATGCTCTTTTGGTTGTCCATAGAAGTTAGATTTACCATGTAAGATTTCTTCATTTAGTTTGTAACAAGGAGGGTGGTCTATCATTACCATGTTTCCTCCTTGGCTTCATTTTTTTGTTTTATGGGATTTTGTAATGTACAAATTGATGTGATGATGAAGATGAAGCAGCCATGGATTGAACAAATGGAGAGGTAAAGGTTTCGGTGTATCCTTTTGTGAATTGGCATAGTTTTGGTTTTGTGAAAACAAAGATGCTGGAATTGTGTTTCAATGAATCTAGTTTCGATTTTTATGTCAAAACAAGTGCTGGATTTTTGTTTCAATGAATCAAGTTTTGGTTTTGATAAAAAACAAAGTGCTGGTTTTTTTTTAATGGAATAAGTTTCGATTTTAATGAAAACAAATGCTGGAATTTTTTGTCATGACAAAGATTTGGTTTTATGAAAATCTAGTGCTCGAATTTTTATTTTCAAAGTGACCAAATTCACTTTTTATAATTTCCATTACATTTTGTTTACCGAATGGGCCAGATCATGTGAGCGAAGAGTCCGAAGCGGAAGATCCAAGTCTAAGAATAAAATTTTGGGCTTAAAAAGCTTGTAACTTTTTTTTTCTAGGATGGGCAATCAAAAGTGGCTTAATTAGTTCATGTGATGAATGGATAAATGAATCCAAATGTGATGTGATATTAAGTAATTGCATGTCATTTAGAAAATTGCCAACCCTAAGCCTCGCCATGCATTCATTATGTATGAGATATATAATGAAACAATATGGGATGGATAATAAATTGCATCTAGACAAGATGATATTTGAAACTTAAAGCCCAAAAAGATTGAGTGGAAGAGGATGTTCTTGTGAGAGTCCACGATCTCCAAATGATGCCCCATTTGCATATGGTGAAGTGTTACTCCCCACCAGAGGACATGAATCCTAGATCTTGCATGGCTTGGGTCTCTTTAAGGATAAGTCCACTCATTGGTAGCAAATGTGACCTCCCACCGAGGCATGGTTTGCAAGTACTTTTAGTGAATGAATCAAATGGTTAAACACTCAACATATTTTATCAATAAACTGCCAGCCGTAGCTCTGCTGGTAAAAGTATGACCAAATAATGACGCTTCTCAAAAAGTTGGGTATAAGATGCTTGGTAGTTTTCTGAGTGGGAAGGTCCCAGTTTTTCTTTTAATGGATAAGATGACCCACCTTCACTTAGTCTGTTATAGATAAGAAAAATAACCATCGTATAATGCTTTAAACTTTTTTAGTTTTGTTAACATCTATCATCATGTGTACATGCATCATGATTTTATACAAAGTTCCAATATTGTTTACTAGTATGCTCATGTTTTAATAATTTATATGTTTAAACATAATCAACCACAAAATTAATCCACTCACTTTGCTATTGACAAATAGAAAATTGGAAAACGGAGACAATTTTAATGAATGGAGACATAACCTTGACATTGTTCTTCAATATGAATGTATTTTATGGGTATTAACTGAAAATGAGCCTACACCTCTGGGTTGAGATTCAACTCCTGAGCAAGTCCAACAATATGTGCATTGGCATAATGCTGACAAGACTACTAAGTGTTGTATTCTAGCTTCTGTCAGTGGCATGTTGCAAAAGCAAATTGCTTGTATGAAAATTGCTAGTGCAATGGTTCATCACCTACATGAGATGTTTAGTGTGAAGACCAGGTTTGCAAGAGTGAAAGCTATCCAAACCTTTCATAATCTCAGACAGAAACCCGTTGAACTAGAGTGGGATTATATAATGAAGGTAATCTCTGCGGTCACTGAGGCTAAGATGCCTGGGGCAGATTTGGATGCGGACACACATGATAATGATGAATAATAGCTTAAACTCTTGTTTTCAACAGTTTAAGTTAGACTATTAGCTCAACAGCAAGGATTACACCTTGAGTGTGTTGGAGAGTACCCTCCAGAGTATGGAGGAGATATTAAATATCGAGGCTCGTGGGCCAAAAGCTAATGTAGCATCTTCTTCTAGGCCCAAGGGAAAGGGCAAGCAAAAGAACAAGGGTCTAATGAAAAAATAGGTCCAAATAGGGGCGAATGCCAAACCCATGAAAAAGAAGGCCAAAGAGAACATCAAGGGAAAGTGTTTCCATAGTGATGAGATGGGCCATTGGAAAAGAAATTGTCCAGTCTACCTTGAGTCCCTTAAAAGCAAACAAGGTATGGATTTCCTAAGTATGTTAGGAACTAGAAATGTGGCAGATGTAACTGATTCTTGGATATCAGATTGAGGAGCCACTAACCATGTTTGCAATTCTTTCAAGGGGTTCCAGCAAAGGAAAAGGCTACCTAAAGGCTAGTTTCAAGTTAAGATAGTAGGTAGATCCTATGTTTCAACAAAATCAGTGGGAGTAATTATCTTAGACTTTCTTAGTGGTCATAGGTTATATTTAAAGGATGTTTATTACATGCCAATGATTGTATGGAACATGATTTCTATTTTTTGTCTAACAAAATCTGGTTATTCCTTATATTTTGAAAATGTTGTCAATATATGAGAATAAGGATTTTATTTGTGATGAGTTAATTGAATAGGAATTGTTCTTTATAGAACCTATGAAGGGCTCACTAAACAATAAAGAATTGATAAAACCAAGAAAATCCAATGTCTCTAGAATTAATTTAAAATATCTGTGGCACTTAAGAATGGGTCATATCAATCAAAAAAGACTTGACAGGTTAGTAACAGATGGGATCCTTATGGGCTTGGATAATGATCCATTACCCACCTATGAATCTTGTATTGAAGGAAAAATGACCAAAGCCTCATTTCCTTCTATAGGAAACAGATCTAAATCCACGTTGGACGTACTATATACTGATGTGTGTGGGCCCATAAGCATACAAGATAAAGGAGGTTACGAAAATCTCATAACCTTTATAGATGATTACTCTAGACATGGCTATTTGTTTTTGATGCATAAAAAGAGTGAATCCTTTGAAAACTTCAAAGAATTCAAAGTTGAAGCTGAGAAGCAGCTAGGCAAGCCATTAAAACAACTTCGATGGGATCGAGGTGGTGAGTACATATCTGGAGAGTTCTAACAATAATTAATTGACAATGGAATTTGTTTCCAATTTGTTAGCACCTCGAACACCTCAATAGAATGGTGCAGTTGAGAGGAGAAATAGGACTCTATTGGAAATGGTAAGATCAATGATGTCCTATACTAGCCTTCCAAAATTGTTATGGGGATATGCCATGCAAACAACAACTTATCTTGTTAACTTTGCTCCATTCAAATCGGTGTCTAAAACACCTAGGGAGTTATGGACTGGCCAAGTGCCTTCATTGTGACACTTAAGGACTTGGGGCTGCCCAGCCTATGTTCTAAGGCTTGAATCCATAAAGGTAGGTGGAAACAAGGTCAGAAGTATGTTTATTTGTAGGATATCTTATGGGTACACGAGGGTACTATTTTTACAATCCTCAAGATAAGAAGGTATTTATGTTGATAAATGCAACCTTCTTAGAGGGAGAATTTATAAGAAATCACAAAGGAAGAAGTGAAGTAATGCTAAAGGAGTTAATGATTTGATCCAAACCAAGAGTTGATTTGGATATGACAAAACAAGATGTCAAAATGGATTCAAAAGTTGATTCGGAAGTGCAACCTAAACATTAAATTATGCTTAGACATAGTGGGAGGGTTATGAGACAGCCATATAGGTATCTAGGTCTAAGAGAAGACGTAATTACCATCTTAGACTAAGAAGAAACAGATCCCATTATGTATACACAGGCTATTAACGATGTTGATGCAGAAAAATGGGTCAAGGCGATGGAATTAGAAATAGATTCCATGTACACTAATGAAGTCTGGGTCCTTGTAGATCTACCACCAAGTATGAAATCCATAAGGTGTAAATGGATTTACAAAAGGAAAAGAGGATTGGATGGAAAGGTAGAGAGGTTTAAAGCTAGATTGGTAGCTAAAGGCTATACCCAAAAGGAGGGTTTAGACTATAAGGAGACTTTTTCTCTGGTTTCCATAATTAGGTCTATCATGATTCTTTTAGCCATAGCAGCCTATTTCGATTATTAAATATGGAAAATGGATGTCAAGACCACATTTCTTAACAGGGATCTTGAGGAGACCATTTATATGGCCCATCCAGAAGGTTTTGTTGAGCTAGGTAACAAGCATAAGGTATGCAAGTTGCAAAGGTCCATTTATGGACTTAAGCAAGCATCTAGGTCTTGGAATATTAGGTTTGATAAGTCTATCAAAACCTACGGATCCATACAAAACCTAGATGAGCCTTGTGTTTATAAAAGAATACAAGAAGGCAAGGTTACTTTTCTAATCCTGTATGTTGATGACATTATGCTCATTGGGAATGAAGTGGGAATGTTATCTATGGTTAAGGGATAACTGAATGAACAATTTTCAATGAAGGATTTGGGAGAGGCTAACTATATTCTGGGGATCAAACTTACAAGGGACTGTAAGAACAAACAGATAGCCTTGTCTTAATTAACCTACATTGAGAATATGCTCAATAAGTTTTCCATGCAAGATTCCAAAAGGGGTTTCACATCTACTACACATGAAACCAAACATTCAAAAGAACAAGCACCTAAAACCCAAGACGAGGTTGAACGCATGCATAACATTGCATATGTTTCGACAGTTGGAAGTTTGATGTATACAATGCTTTGCACTAGATCAGATATCTGTTACACAGTAGGACTAGTAAGTAGATTTCAGTCCAATCTAAGAATGGAACATTAGACTGTGGTTAAGTGTATACTTAAATATCTTCGTAGGATGAAGAACTTAATGCTTGTTTACTCTGGAAGTAACCTTATTCTTACAGGATATACAGATTCTGATTTCCAATCAGATGTTGATTCAAGGAAATCAACTTCTGGTTTTAAATTTACTTTAGAAGGTGGAGACATAGTCTGGAGGAGTGTCAAGCAATCTTGTATTGCTAATTCGACTATATAGCCTGAGTATATTTCTTCTTGTGAAGCAGCAAACGAATCAGTCTAGCTCCGGAAGTTCTTAAATGATTTGGAGGTAGTTCTAGAGGCAAAGAAAAGCCATCACACTTTATTGTGATAATAGTGGGGCAGTGGCTAATTCTAAAGAACCTCATAACCACAAAGCTGCCAAACATATTGAGCAAAAGTTTCATCTCATAAGGGAGATAATACAACGTGGAGAGGTGGATATGCTAAAGAATCTCATGGAGAAAAACCTTTTTGATCCATTTACGAAGACACTATCTCAAAAGAGTTTTAAGGGTCACTTAGCAAGGATAGGAATAAGGGATATGTCAAACTTGCTTTAGGGAAAGTGGGAGATTGTTAGAGTTTCATATCATGATAGTATTTGACTATCGATAATGGCACTATTAAATGAATCTAGAATCAAGTATGTTTTCAAGAATAAAGTGGGTGGTTGCTATAATCTTAAAACATACAACTTAACAATTCACTTATTATGGTCCATAATCTTGATGAGTGGTGAACTCATATATGTTTCATTATAAGTCTTGATATGATCAGAATGGATTTTTACAGAATATTAATCTAGTGTCTACATGTTGGAATTATTAATTTAAACATGTATCAAGGAACATTCATTCAAATTTAGGAGATTGGTGATTAAACTGGCGCTAGTAGTTTGATGGACTAGCTACCCATCAAGTCTTAACACTATGATGAGATCTTGTGTGTTAATCACCATATAGAGTAAAATGGGAGATCTAGAAGGAAAAACCAACGTAAGGGCAAAGCAATAATTTTACCCTTTGTTGTGAAGATGGCTATAATAAGGTTCTAAATAGGGTATGCAATTGGACATGGAAACATGTGTGATAATATTTATTAATTCAAGAGTTCAACTAATTGTCTTTAATGGAATGATATTTAGTTAATAACCTAGAATTAATTTTAACGAGATTAAATTAATTCTGGGCTTATTAGAGCTTGAATTATCTAAGTCTAATAAGATTCCCCACTTGGCTTCAAGGAAGGTTATCAAGCAAAGTAAGAAATGTAAATGGAGGTTTTAAAGCCCATAATGAATATTAGGCTTGCTCTAATTAATGGTTAATTAGAATCCTAAATGTACATTTAGAAATGGGTTAGACTTTGGTTTAATTTGATTAATTAAAACAAAACAAAATTTTTAAGAAAGTAAAGTGAAATTTCTTTTTTTCATTAGGGCTGAATGTGCAGCTGTACATTTGGCATTGAATTGCTAAAAAAAACGGTATTTATCAAGCATTATCATCATTAAATGGTGTAATGATGTTACCATTAAATGGTTTAATGGTTATCTTTTAATGATAGCATGTAACCTATTAGCATTCATTTTATTAAAGAAGAAAGAGGTACTCCTTCTTTCATCATCAAAAATGAATTGATAGGTCACATTTAGGTTAATAGATTTTTCATATAGTCATCTTAAAGACAAATGAGAAAAGTCTCATTTAATGGCTTCTTTATGATTGATTAAATGAAGAAGTAATACATTGGATGGAAAACTCTTCTTTCCTTTGGTGTTAACCGAAATTGTGAGGGTGTAAGAAGGTGTTCTTACATTTTTATCACTCTCTCTCCTTTCTTGCATGAAAGATTCGAAACTTGCATGAGAGTGTCTCATTTTTTGTCTTCTATCTTCTAAGAAAATTCTCCTCCAAAGTGTTTCTTCTCCTTTCCCACCAAAGGATCTTGTTAACCAATAAGTGGTAGATCATATTGGTTGAGGATACAATAATAAGGAGATGATAAGTTGACAAATGAAAAGATTCAAAAGCAAGGATTGGATACAAGAAGAAGGAGAGGATAGCACAGCAAGGAATTAAAGTTGTAGCGAAGGAGTCGGTAATATCACTATCTTGTTCTTATATTAACTATTATCCTTATACCATATCATGTATAGATTGACATGTTGATTTGGTTATCTTGCTTCCACTGTGTTATGATTTCTAAAAAAAGTTTTGATTTTTAGAAATATACCGTTTAACCAAATCTTGCATGTTTTCCTTTCCGATCCAACAAATGCTATATGATTATTAGTGCAATGATGTGAATTATGTGATTACATGAATTGTATGTGTTATATGATATGAGTGAACCATCGAGGATGGTCCGCTCATTGAGTTTACAAAACTCACCCCAAAATTTGCAACATTTTTCAGGCTTAGAGAAGATCTCTAGTTAGACAAATTGGAGTCAAGACATTGCATTTGAGTAACAGATAGAGATCGGGATCAATTCACGTCTGCATAGATTTTTCATTATTTTGTATTAAAGAATGTATTCTGTAATTATTGTACAACATTTATACAAATTGAAAAGTGTACTGACTGTATGACTGGAAATATTTTTGTAATGGGCCCAGATGATTATTGGAATATATGATGATGTGTTAACTGTTTGTAATATTTGCAACTGAAATTGTTCATGAAAAAAAGGACCGAAAAAGTTTTATTGATTTCCTAAATATGTGTGTGATGTTTGAAAGTTTTGTATTGAGTTCGATTGTTTAACCGTCCTAGCGCACCACCCTTGTAGAATGTATTTTCAAATATTGTCGATATGTTTGGGGATATGCCCTATAGGAGTAGGGAGCTACATAGCATGCCATCACTTATGGCAACTTTAGAAGTTTGGAATGAGAGGCATGGTAACATGTATTTGGTAGCTTAGTTGATATCTATGACGTATTGTGACATTTTTTAGGGTAATCATCCCTATAATGAATATCAAGCATCAAACTATATGTAAGAGCATCTGAATTGCATGAAGAACTGGTCTCAAGATACCCTTTACGAGAACACTTATAATTCAAAGTAGAGCAATTATTACGACTTTGCATGGAATGATTTTGCTTCTTCTGGATTTTTATAATATATAAAGCAAGATGAAGAGGAACATCTTATAGATGTCCTCACAAAAGGCATTTCTATAGATTATAAGAGCTAGTATTTAAATACTTGCTTTATTTAAATACCCCAAGTTAAACTTGAGGGATAATATGAGTGCATTAATTTTTCAAAGTGGAGAGGAGGCATAGGTTGAATATATAGAGGATCTGCGGTTCAAGAAGAGAAGGAAGGAGACTCAACAGAGAAAATAAAGGTTGAAGGAAAAGAGGAAGTTGTTATTCAAGAAGACAAGGAAGAAGAGAAGGAAGGAAGAAAGAGGAAGATGAAGATCAAGAGGAGAAGTCAAATATGGAGGCTATCAAGGAATTATCAACAGTCATTTTAAGTATGGAGGTTTCTTACTTCCTACAAAACAACTTGTTGAAGTCAATCTAAGATCCATGGGGTTTTGTTATTCTTTGTTATATTGACAGTTTGTTACTGAAAAGGACATTAATGGAGTTAATTGATTTTATTGATTTGATACCTTATGCCTTATTATCTTTAAACATATAGCCTATTTGTAGGCTACTGAACTTTTATATGGGAAAAAGAGTGGAAGCAAGTTGCTAATTATAGATCCAGCCTAAAAAAGGGCTTGTTAAGAAGTCTAACTATAAAACTCGTAAAGAAGTGCTGGTTAGAAGGCAACATAATAATTAGGTTTTTGTTTTGATTAAGCAATTTGTAAGATTCTTATTAATTATTTAGTTATTTTCATAGTTTTAATTTGATGGTCCTAATTTTGTTGCTTAAGATTCAATGAAGCTCTATAAATTATGAAGGCAACATCAACCTTTGCTTTAGAGTAGAAAATATTTCACTAGTAGTGGATGGATGCTGATGACATCAGACAATACTAGAAATCTTTTCAATCATGGGAGCATCAGTTATCCTCATCCCTCCATTATTCATATTTTTCATTATTATTACATTTTTGTGCATTTAGGACAATGTACAAATTAAGTGTAGGGGAAGGACTTAACAATCAAGCTTGTCAATTTTGTTATAATTAGCTTAATAATGAATAATTTAGGAAACATTTTTTAAAGAGGATGTTGATCAAGATGACTTATTATGGGTTTGGATGTGACTATGATTTGATTTGTTTAGGAAAATAGTTATGAGTTTTGATGATTAAGTTGATTTCAATTCAGTTCATTAGTTTTTATAATAGATACTTAATTTGCGTTATGATACTTTGTATATAATTTATACATGTATTAATTCAAAAATGAATTCTTTTTTAGAATTTTTATTATCCCACATATACAGAAAAAGAAAAAATAGTAGTATATGAATAAATGAGCATAAATAATTTCACTTTTCTGGCTTTGTACCATAAAAAGGTGAAAGTTAAAAAGTAGCGATAGTATCCATTTGAGATAGTTGTACGGTTCCGATAATGCATTTCATACATAATATATATCAAATATACGGAGCAGAAAATAAAATGAAACCTTAAAAACCATATCTACTAATGCATATATATATAGAAAACAAAAACATGAAATGTAAGATATTTACATACCTTTCCGACGATCTCCTTCTTTCTTTAATCTTCTCCGCGTTGGGTTGTCATAAACTACAACGATCAACATAGACCGTCTCTAACGAAAGTCCACACAAAGATAGAAGGATGAAACCTCGCTAAGAGATGGCTAGAATTCTTGGTTTCATCCAAGAGATGGCTAGAATGCTTTCTTTGTGCTAACAAAGACAGGAACTTTTGTAAGAGTTAGAGAGAAAAAGAGTGTGTGTGTAAGAAAGAATCTTTCTTTTCTTTTGTCTTACATAAAATGCATGAAAATGATGATTATTTTCTGAGTTATGGGAAGTTAATGGTCATGAATAGCATCCATTAATGGAAGTTATGGGAAGTTAATGACCGTGAATAGCATGCATTAATGGACGTTTTGGGAAATTAATGACCAAATTGGCAGCCAACAATACTTATTTCTAATCCATTCCATGCAACGTTCTCTACCACAATCACATCGCGATACAATCCCGAAACACTCTCTCATATCTTGAATCACCATTCAAGACCATTTTACTCATCCTTCGGATCTCCTATGTCGTGACCCATTAGGTTTCCAATTATGTTGGCCATTTGAATTAACACTTAATTCAAGTAAGTCAAGAGTAGTATCTACCAACACATCATGATCCCCAATTGACCAGAAAGTCAGTGGTTTGACTACAAACTCTTCCATACATAATGTTGCCATGTAATTCGTCCTTTCACCATCTATACCCCACTTGGTTCAGAGTATGGTCAAAGTGTCAACTCCTACTAGATTAACTACGTCACATCTGGTCCAAGTAATATTAGATCTTGTCCTGAGGGTCTCATTACTCTATGTATCATTGAAGACTCTCTTCATGACACATATCTACTATGGCCAGAGACTCCTAAGTAATGACCCCGATAAGAGATCGTAGGTATCATCTCCTTCTATCAGGAGTGGTGAATCCTTTATTGGATACTCAATTGCCTTTGAAAACCTCAAGTTGTACCCAATCACCACCCTATGAATAACCCCTGAAAGACACCAATAAATGGAGTCAAAACACAGGATCAATGTCTGAGATATCCTTGAGCACCTCAAGTCAAAGGATACTTGCACCATTGCTTTGAGGGGACTATTATTGATACTGGAATATAATATCCATATGATTGTCACATAGTAGCTCAATCCTGTAACGCCCCAAATTAGGGGTTAGAATATTAACAGAAATTCTTACATATGTGCTTATTGTGGCATGCCTTCATGACATTTTCCGG
>JANZLC010000201.1:22144224-22163518 GCA_026413385.1 Erythroxylum gracilipes
TATACTTTAAATAATATTTATATGCATAAATAATTTTTATTACAAAATAAAATATAGTTAAAATTAAAAGTGCTTTTGATTTTTGTGTTGTCAAACAGTCTACTGTATGAAACTCTTTAAAAAAAACTCTTTTTAAAATGACAGTCAAACAGTTAACTGACTTCTTAAAAAGTTCTTCTAAAAAAAACTCTACTGATATAAGCTCATCCAAACATGCAATTATACTTACTTTTAAGAGGATGATCCAATCAAGTAAACTTACTCTCATGTATTTACTAATTGAAATGTCTTAAGTTGAAGTCGCAATTTTGATCGTGGGAACCTTGACAAGTTACCCCAGTAGTCGCCCACTAGGTAGAACTTATTCTCATTACTAATTGAAAGGTCTCAAGTTCAATACAGCGTTGGGAACTTGCTTCCCACCTTTTGTAATTTCGAGAATGGGGGGTAGGAAGTAAAGACAAGTTAAATCTATAAATATCAAATCAATTAATCCTTTCACCGTTAATCTAAATCATTAATTTAATGAACAATCTATTCAATTTAAAAAATTTGGATACACTTCACCCAATCTTGAAACGGAGAGAGTCTACATCCACAAGCTTTTTATGTTTCTACCACGAAACAAGACAATAGGTTTAGATCATAGTAGCCGTATATATACGGTAAATTTAGAGTGCTTTTTTCCCCCGTCCCTGGGGTGTAGTCGTGTAGAGGTTATTTAGATATAAACCAACCAGGTACAATGTCTATACATATGCCCAAAGCTCGGAGATACGGAGAGGAACTATTAAACAAACAATAAGAGCATGACAAGGGTCAAAAACTTTTTTCTTCCATGAACCATGATGGCTCAAGATCACTACATGCATATTATTTAGCTTACAGCAATAAGGTAGCTTTCTAGGTCAGTTCTTGTACAAGACACCTGAGTCCTGCATTCTCGACAGCGCCTTCTCAAATTGACTCCACTTCTGCTCCAGAGTCCCAATGTACCCAATCGACATTCTCACCAAACCTGGAGAAATTCCAGCAAGTTCCTTTTCCTCAGCATTCATTTCACTACTGGTGCTACTACCAGAGCAAGACATGAGTGTCTCGTAATATCCCAGGCTGACAGCCATGAAACCAAACTGACTGAAGTTCTGCAAGTGGTGCATCAAGCGGTTGGCCCTTTCCTCCGTTTCCATGTCAAGACAGACAAGCCCACCAAACCCGTAGTCATTGTTGACCATGGACTTGAAGAGCTGGTGCTGGGGGTGTTCTTCAAGACCTGGATACTTGACTTTGAGGCCTAGTTTCTTCATTCTTGTAGCAAAAACCAATGCTCTGTGGCAATGTTCCTTCATTCTTAGGGCCAGATGTGGTATTCTCTCTGATAATTCAAAGGCAACTTTGGCGTTCATTGTTGGACCCAGAAGCATTAATGTGCCTTGGTGAAGGTCCATCATTGAGTTCACCACACTGGCTGGACCACAAACAGCTCCTGAGAATCGCAAATTATACATCAGCCATGATTCTGTTTTGTAAACGGTTTGGTTTGGCTTTTGAGGAATATGCAAGATTCTCCCAACACATGCTACAAAGTAAAAAAAATTTGAATGTACTAACAGTAACACAGGTTAACTTTTGAGAAACCTTCCTTCCACCCAACTAATCAATTTCGTAAACGTGTAGAAAGCGGAAAGGGCAACCAAATACATTTTCTACTTTCACAAACAAATAAGCTTTACATTAACGAGTCTACTTTTAACTTAAAAAGGCCGTGAGCGACATGTGGCGTCAGTGGTATAAGATAAGCAGTTAAATCATGGATAAGACCATCATGGATATACTTTTCGCAAAGTTGTTTGTCTTTTTTGCTTTATTTTTATCACTTTAGCACGGAAAAGATACCTGCAATGATATCAGCTCCACCACTGATGAATTTGGATATACTATGAACAACAACATCAGCTCCAAGCCTCGCCGGCGAGAGGACCATTGGAGCAAAAGTATTATCAACAACCACCATTACCCCTTTTTCATGAGCAATTCTGCTGAGCTCAGGGATGTTGGCGACGGTAAGAGTTGGATTTGACAAAGACTCGAAGTACATGACCTTAGTCTTCCCTTCCACTAAAGCGTTTTTAACCATCTCCAGATCACCAATGTCCACAAATGTTGTCGTTATATTGCATGCCCTTGGCAGGAAATGTGTTAACAGTGCGTGAGTTCCACCGTACAAAGTCCTCGACGCTACCACGTGTCCTCCACTGCTGCATAGTTGCAGTAATACCGACGATATCGCAGACATACCTGTCAAAGTAAACTAAGATTTTATACAAAATATACAACCATCATCAACTTTTATCGGGTGGTTAAGGTATAGAGTAATCTACCACTGGCAGTGCAGTATGCAGCCTCAGTGCCTTCCAGGGCGGCCATTTGACGGCCGAGATTGAGAACGGTGGGGTTAAAGTGACGGCTATAGATGAAGAAGTCACGGTCAGGGCCGAGTTCGCCGGAGAACATACGGCGCATGGTGTCGGGTTCCATGACGGTGAAGGTGGCGGAGGCTTCAATGGACATGTTAACACCGCCATGTTCACCAAACTCGTGACGTGCAGCAGCAAACAAAGCGGCTGGATCCTCCCAGGCCATAGCGGGAGACATCTTTGATTTCTTGAGAACAACAAAATCATCGCCGCTGTCAAGGTCGTCCCGTCCGGCCCGTTTCTTACCCGAAGAAACAAATCCATGTGGGGTTTTGATTTCAGCCATGAAATTGACAGAGGTTCGGTTTAACTTAAAACCAAAAACTAGGCGACAACAGCCTACGGAGAAAAAGCTATATAGAGAGGAAAAGATGAGAGAAGATATTGGCCAAGATACGGTGATATATATATATAGAAAACGCTTGTGGAAAAGGAAGGATGAAAAATAAACCCCATTAAATTGGAGCAAATAAAAGATTATTGGGTTGATTTCATTTTAGTAAAGGGAGAATTTCATCGAAATTGTGAATTAATGAACATTTATTCTTTGAATGGGATGTAAGGTACACTGAATCTGGACACTATTCTAATACTAATACGGTAACACAGATCTGCTTTGATTTGGCTTCTCTTCTCGTTTTTTCTTTGTCGAAAATGTTATATTTTGCCACTTTCATTACGGCAACTGTTATTGTTATTGATTTGAAAAACTAAAACTTCATTGCCGCCCTTCTCACAATGCGGTTACAAACAACAGCTGTTCGTTCAAACACAAAGTAACATGTTTCATTGTTCTCCCATGTCAACTACCAAGACTTGATAAAATGGATTTAGCATTCTTAACTCTATTTCACTTATAAAAGTAGACATTTAGGTAATTATGATAATTTTCACACAAGGTTACTCAAAAAAATCAAAATTTATGGTAAAGCATAATTTGTGATTTATTTTTATTTTTATTTGTGTACGGAATGAAATATGTGTGGAATAGTAAGGGGCACTAACTGTTGATTAAGACCTCCCAATGCGAGGGAGCTCCGCAGCCGTGCACGTGGGCGGGCCGTCAGTTGGACCCTTTCAAACACGCGCATACTCTCAGACACGGGACAAAACATGACACGTAATCTTCAGTGTTTTATTTGATTTGCATTATTAGTACGGATAAAACATTGAAGTGGGCGTAGACATAACATGGCCCCTCGAAAAGATAAGGCAGGCAGAACCCGCACTTTAGAAATAAATATAATCTAGCGATCGATAATCCAGTCCACATCACAATCACATACTTGTTCAAAATTTTTATTAAAGAAAGAAATTAATAAAGGACAAGACAATAATATTATTATGCCAATTTTTGATGCATATCCATGTGAAATCAGTGGACATGTTCTTCTAAAAATACGTTAAGTGATTTTCGTTTGTCTGAAGTTGGGGCCTGTTTTGTTTATTATTTTCCTTTTATATTTTACCCAATTTTTATAGGAAATGGGGGGTACTATTGACAAAAACCACATGTTTCGCTTGACAATGGAATGGAGTCTCTCTGATATCTAGTGGTAGGCCTAGAAAACACACCCATATTCGGTCTTCCCCTTGGATAGAGCTTAGACATGCAAACGTGGCCGCTGACGCGAACCACAAGATGAGTAGGACCCGCTATCACTCAATGTGCTTATGTGTTCAGATCAGAGCCCCAGCCACGTTTTACATAAGAAACTTTTATCACACGGACCTAAGAATCTTTTATCGTACGGACCAAATGTTTGGAGAGGAAAATCACATCAACGACTATACAAATTTTGCAATGAGTTCTAATAATAAGTAATTTTATTTATAATTAATAGAGAGGTTATTTTCAAATACCCTACTTGAAAAGAGAGGAAGTAAGAGAAAGAAAAAAAAAGTAATGAGAAAGAAGAATTGGAGTGAAAAACCAGAACCATATAATCCTTAATAAGTTACGACCTTATTGAGGTTGCCGTTCTCAAATCCCAATAAATCATTACCGAGGTATCTTTAAAGATGACAATAGATTGGCCTATAGGCTTAAATTCATGTGTTTTAAATAGGTCAGCTTATGGTCAAATCAGGTTCAGACATATTCGAGGTCTAATTTTTTTACGCAAAACGACATCATTTTGTTTAAAAAAGTTAAGCCTTAGGTAAGCCAGGACTTAGGCAATCCAAGCTCAGACTCAATAAAAAAAGATGTTTTACAATTTTAATTTTAAAAAATTTAGTGAGTTCTCTTTTTTCTTTGCTCTTAGCTTTTTGAAAGCTCCCTTATTTACTTGTACAAAAAATCGATCTCATTTAGAATTTGTTCGGATTTTTCTATCCCTCTCTAGTTATTATTATTTGCTCATCCTTTAAGTGCCTTGCCAAAATTTCCTCATCCTTATGTTCCTCATCCTTAAGTGCCTTGCCAAAATTTCCTCATCCTTATGTTCCTCATCCTTAAGTGCCTTGCCAAAATTTCTCTTGATCATACTTATAACCTTCATACTTCCATTCAATCAACCTATATCATATAATCATTCTTACAACATCATAATAATGAACTCCACAAACTTTCATAAAAACCTCTTATTTGACATAAATCATTCTTGTTCATCAGAAAAAAAAATTGGGGGTCAACAACTTTTTTCATCTGTTTTAAAGTTGAGGGCATTTTTGAAACTAATCAAAGGGAGAAAACCCTACTTACACCTCTAAGACCCTAAGATACTATTTAAGAACATTAAGAAGCCTAAAAATACAACAGTCATCATATAGAAGTGGATCAAATGTGGGAGGTCATAAGAACGTCCAAGAATTCCAGCTTTTTAGATTAAGCTCCAAAGTAAGTTTCATCAAACTTGATGTATAAACTGAATTCCCAAATGTTTATTACATTTATGAGTTTTTAATTTTCAGATTAGGGTTTATTCTGAATTTATTTTGTGACTTTGATCTTTCTTGATTCAATACAAAACTATGGTATTGTCATAATTGTACACCCTCATACTTTGACAACAAATCAAGAGAGTAAGTAAAAAGTAATCAGATTAGGTTGTGCAACGAGAGTTGGCGATTTAATATGTCACTCAATTATCCAATTGACGATCAATTAAAGAGGGATCTTGTATGAGAACTTGATTATTATTAATTAGGTTTGGTTTTGTTTTGTTTTAAATTTTATGTTATTTTTTACTTTCATATTTGGTATTTATTTACTTAGTTATTTTTAAATTTTTATTTTGCTTCATCTTTTTATCAACCCCCCCCCAAAAGGAAGTTGGATGTGCATGGAGCTACATGGGCAAAGTAACAATCGTGAGGTGAGAGTAGTTTTCCAGAGTCATGATCTTGACTCTAATGTCACGATTGTGACAGAGGCTTCCCAAGCATGACTTTTTCCATCTGTTTTAGGGTTTGAGGGCATTTTTGAAACTAATCAAAGGGAGAAACTCTAGCTACACCTCCAAGACCCTAAGAAATTATTTAAGAATACTAAGAAACCTAAAAATACAATAGCCATCATATAGAAGTCGATCAAATGTGGGAGGTCAAAAGAACGTCCAAGAATTCCAGTATTTTAGATTAAGCTCCAAAGTAAGTTTCATCAAACTTGATGTATAAACTAAATTTGCAGATGTTTATTACATTTATAAGTCTTTAATTTTCATATTAAGGTTTATTCTGAATTTATTTTATGACTTGGATCTTTGTTGATTCAATGCAAAACTCTGATGTTGTCATAATTGCGCATTCTCATACTTTGACAACAAATCAAGAAAGTAAAATGTAAGCAGATTAGGTTGTGCAACGAGGATTGGCGATTTAATATGTGGCTCAATTATCAAATTGACGATCATTTGAAGAGAGATCTTGTATGAGAACTTGATTATTATTAATTAGGATTGGTTTTGTTTTAAATTTTATTTTATTTTTACTTTCATATTTCGTATTTATTTATTTTGTTATTTTTGTTATTTTATTTTACTTCATCTTTTTATCTTGATTGATTAATTTTTGCGATTAAATTGATTCCATAAAGTTTGATGTTATAGTCTCATTATTGCTTATTGCATGAATGTATTCTTATATGTTCATGTTTGGTTTGTTTGAGTTTGTGTTTTGTTTTTTCTTGACGACAAGAAAAAGTTTAAGTGCAGGGATGTTGATAAGTGTAATTTATACTATGTTTTGATAGGTGTTTTCGTATATTTATAGGTGTTTAATAGATGATTTTAACATGTAAATGCTTAGAATTTTGTTAATGTGAGTGTTTGTTTATATTCTAGGTGTTTGTATGGTTTAGAGCATGTTTTCAATCTTAATTTTATGTTTCTTAAGGTATTTGATGTGTTTGTTAGTGTTGGAAATCCGATAAGTGAAGAACAAGGAAATTGGATGTGTATGGAGCTATATGGGCAAAGTCACGATCGCGAGATGGGGGAAATTTTCCAGAGTCAACAGAAGCTTCCCAAGTACAACTTTTTCCATCTGTTTTAGGGTTTGAACGCATTTTTGAAACTAATCAAAGAGAGAAAACCTTAGTTACAACTCAAAGACCCTAAGAAACTATTTATGAACATTAGGAAGCCTAAAAATACAATAGCCATCATATAGAAATGGATCAAATGTGGGAGGTCAAAAGAACATCGAAGAATTCCAGTGTTTTAGATTAAGCTCCAAAGTAAGTTTCATCAAACTTGATGTATAAACTGAATTCCCAGATGTTTATTACATTTATGAGTTTTTAATTTTTAGATTAGGGTTTATTCTGAATTTATTTTATGACTTTGATCTTTATTGATTCAATACAAAACTCTGGTATCGTCATAATTGCGCATCCTCATACTTTGACAACAAATCAAGAGAGTAAGTAAAAAGTAATCAGATTAGGTTGTGCAAAGAGAGTTGGTGATTTAATATGTCACTCAATTATCAAATTGGCGACCATTTGAAGAGGGATCTTGTATGAGAACTTGATTATTATTAATTAGGTTTGGTTTTGTTTTAAATTTTATGTTATTTTTACTTTCATATTTCATATTTATTTACTTAGTTTTTTTTCTTCATCTTCTTATCACCCCCTCCCCCAAAGGAAGTTGGATGTGCATGGAGCTACATGGGCAAAGTAACGATCGTGACATGGGAGTAATTTTCCAGAGTCATGATCTTGACTCTATTGTCACGATCGTGACAAAGGCTTCCCAAGCACGACTTTTTCCATTTGTTTTAGGGTTTGAGGGCATTTTTGAAACTAATCAAAGTGAGGAAACTCTAGTTACACCTCCAAGACCCTAAGAAACTATTTAAGAACATAAGAAGCCTAAAAATACAATAGCCATCACATAGAAGTGGATCAAATGTGGGAGGTCAAAAGAACGTCCAAGAATTCCAATTTTTTAGATTAAGCTCCAAAGTAAGTTTCATCAAACTTGATGTATAAACTGAATTCCCTGATGTTTATTACATTTATGAGTTTTGAATTTTCAGATTAGGGTTTATTCTGAATTTATTTTGTGACTTTGATCTTTGTTGATTCAATACAAAACTTTGGTGTTGTCATAATTGCCTATGCTCATAATTTGACAAATCAAGAGAGTAAGTAAAAAGTAATCAGATTAGGTTGTGCAACGAGAGTTGGCAATTTAATGTCACTCAATTATCAAATTGACGATCATTTGAAGAGGGATCTTGTATGAGAACTTGATTATTATTAGCTAGGATTGGTTTTGTTTTAAATTTTATGTTATTTTTACTTTCATATTTCGTATTTATTTACTTAGTTATTTTGTTATCGATGGATAAAATTTAGAAAATTGACTGACTCAGGAAAGTAACAGTTAACCTTCTCGGTTATTCTATATGCTTATACTATGTATAGTGAGGATAATGTACAACTTTAAGTATGGAGAGGGGGTTAACAACTTTTAACGATTTCTTATGCTTATTATAATCTTGGTTATAAAATTTTATGAACTGATATCTTGATTTAATTGAAATTTATCCATCAATACCGTATTTCATTATTGAATATTGATTTAAATTAGTATGCAAAAGGATAATAGTTAGAATTAAATGGGCTTTTACTGGTCAAATTTTTAGTATTCATTGAAATAATCAAGTTGAATGAAAATTATGTACTATTTACATATAAACCCATCGTTTTCATGAACTTTTAAGCCTAAGAGCAAAATTTAAAAAAAATTTTTAGCTCTATTATTTCTTTCATATATGTTATCATGTATAGTTGAATGACTCTAAAACTTGTTTCTATTATACATATTGAGACCATATTTGTTAAATTAGAAGCATTGAAGTGGTAAAGACACTTAAATTTAATAATTTGTTTTAGCCTATTTCTTTGATAATTACCTTACCTTAAAATTATCTTTAGGAATAACCAAGTTGACCCTTAGTCTTTTTCATTAATTATAACCCAATTATTAACCTTAATTCTATGTTTTTTAAAAGCTTTTTTATTGTTTTGAATCTTAAAGGTTATTTGCATTACGTGCTTGTTTAAAACTTGAAAATCTTGAAAGGTAATTTATTTCCTTAATTGTGGTATTGAATGCTCAAGATTCTTTTATTTTTTTAAAAAAGCATAGAAAAATAAAAGAAAAGTTTATGGTACCATTGGATTTATAAGGAAAGGACATGTGTCTTTATGCAATATTTTCTTGAGTAAATTCCCTTCAATTTACCCTTTTGTTATCTCAATCATACCTAGCCTAAGCTCCATTACAACTCTGTAAATTACTTTTGATTTTTTTTTCAGATTACACAAATTATAGAGATATGATAATATTGCAAGCCTATAATAAAAGTTCTACTATGCATCGATTTCACCCTAAACATTTGAGTGCATCAAGTAAAATCTTAACGAAGGTGTAAAAGTTTATACTTTTAATTTTAATACGATTATTGATGTGATTACTATATGCACTTAGGAAGTTAATTTTAAGATAATTTGATTCTAATTGTATGTTAATTTGATTAATATGAAAGAATTTCGACATGCTCCTTCTGTAGTTACTGAAACGAGTACAAGATAATCAATTTGATCAGAGTAAAGGAGTAGAATGTCAAAGTCATCAAATACACATCATCTAAACTTGGTTTCAACTTCTGATTGGATTACCTTCCCCATCATTGATTATCTAAATGTACAGGATGAATAGGACCTACTATTTTTTGTTTTTTGCTTCTTTGAGAATAAATGTGGTTCATTTTTGGATCACGTAACCTGTTAAGATATGCTTAATTTGTGACACAAGGAATTGAGTGTCTATATGCTGTCAAATTTGACAGCTGAAAGAATCAAAACCATGGCATGATTACATGGCCAGACAAGTATAGATGATGCATATGCTGGCTACGCTCCCACGTGATGTACGCCTCCTGTGGGTTGTTGCATCCTCTCAGCATTACAACCAGACATAGGGTGCTTACATGCACCCCTCTCCAGATGCTCAAGGAAATCCATCACTACCAGATCAGTCCATGGAGCACCAAGCGGAGCTTCAGCTGCAATCCATCCCAGGTGACCACCCTTAGGTGTAACTATCAGCATGCAGTTTGGATTTCTCTGAGATAAATGCAAGGGAGATGACTAGTAAGAGCTGAGCAAGACAAGAAGCAAGCCATTTCAAGCATACATACCATAACAAATTATTTTGTAGACAATCATATACTCCACGTCTGAAGAAATCCTCAATTCTCACCCAATATCAAGTAATCTAAGAAAAAATAAATTATTTCTGAAGAATTAATAGGATAAGCATGTAATAAGCCCGTCAGGATGCACGACAATGACAAGTGTTCTAGTAGCCAAAAAGTTTGACAGGTGAGAAGAACTTGAACAGGAAGATGGATAAGTCGCAGAAAAGTAAATGGCCTGCCTTGTAGGACTTGTATCTTCATTATGCAACTTTTAAATGCTACCATACTAGTGTAGGTTACAGAAAGAGCAATGAGCATCTATTTCCTCTTCGGAAGTGGGAAGCAGGCATGGTAATCTAACTACCTTGTACGTGCTGGCTTCTTTGATGATAAACTTTGTACATATCACTGTAAATTGCTAGTTATTGACAGAGTTGACCTTTTGTTTGAATCAGTACTACGTTCAGTTGATAGTTCTTGATAATTCTTAGTACTGAATCTGTATTCTACTTGTTTAAAGTTGGTTTTTGTATCCCTTGGGTAATGATGGACAATGCGTATATCGAGTTGTAGAGCCTCGTGGCTCTTTGTTTTCTACTTATATTATCATTTACCAAAAGCAAAACACTGTTGAGCATCTGAACCGTCGGTACAGTTGGTTGGAGGTTTCAATTTAAGACTCGTTTTTAAAACATAATTTAAGGTCTCATAGGCTAATTGTGAGTTGATACACCTAAAAATATTATCAGGCCCAAGAAGTCCGACGAGGCCCATCCTACCAAATCATTCCTCAACAGACTTGAAGATCTCAAGACGTGTTTATGCCCGTATAAGCCTATACTGAAATAGGGGCATGTCACATCATCATTATTATTCTTTTGAGCCCAACACTTAAAACATCGGAAGATATATGCCGACAACACTTGTAGCACTTTTTGCAGGCTCCCCGACCTAGCAGTAGCTAAGATCGGATCCACAAGTTTGTACGTCAAACCCAACATGTACTGTGCCATTGCAGACCTGAGCTTATATCAATTGGTGATGCCGTGAGAAATTGAATATCTAAAAATTTTGCTCAAAATCAGTCAATACTGAAGATGTTAATCAATTTGCGGGAGCAGATCAGACAGCTCACAGACACATCACAACACTTAATGAAACAAGTAGCCGCGAAGAGAGGCCACAATACAGACATTCTAAGTACAAACTCAGCTGACAGAACCCCGCAAGAATTCCACTCATTCCTGAAAGTTATTGATTTGTATGGAGGTTCAAATGTTATTAAGTGCGAGGCCTTTTGTCTACACTCATTCCTAAAGGATTTATTCCCAACTCAAGTCTCGCCGTAAGTCCGATTTTACAAGCAACAAGCGCATATTAAAGGATTCCCCCAACTTTGTTCCGTGTGGTGCAAAAACAGGGTGAATCCCTTGGACATTATGTTGTGTAAAAGAAGCCACGCAAATACCGTACCTTAATTTTGCGATATCCATCATTGAACTCAAAGAAGGTTTGTGCATCAACTGATGTACAAGTCCCTCGTGGATAAAGCGCATAGAGTTGAAGAAATTTAAGAATGAATGTGAAGGTTCATTCACTTGGAAAAGGCAGGAATACTCCCTAAACAAATCCAATAGTATGCATATCGACATCGAGGAAAGGGAACCATAGAAGAGCTTAATATGATATCTCTATACAGCACACTGACGTGAGAAATGAGAGAGTAAGAAGCGGGCAAAGGTCACATCAACCTAGAAGAGCCTTAAAAGTCAATCTGAATTATGTCCAAGATAAGAATATGTTGCAACTACCAAGACCACTTCCACCTTGACACAAGAAACATGGACAAATATTGTCGGTTCCGCAAAGACTATGGGCATAACAATACTGACTAACAGGATTTGTGAATAAGAATTGATGACATGATCCAATTATGTCAATTTCTTACAAGGGACGAATTGAAATCCAATCGAGCTTCGTTCATGTTGCTTAAATTCAATTCTG
The DNA here is from genome assembly GCA_026413385.1 of Erythroxylum gracilipes. NCBI lineage: Eukaryota > Viridiplantae > Streptophyta > Magnoliopsida > Malpighiales > Erythroxylaceae > Erythroxylum > Erythroxylum gracilipes. The sequence goes on from JANZLC010000201.1 coordinate 22,156,365, forward strand.
AGATCCTCCAAAAATCCAATGCAAGCCCGATTCCAACCCGACTTGATCTATAAAGCAACTGGATGAAGCACTAGTCAAAAAAGAAGAGCTCACCTGCCACCAACAGAAGAGCTCGCCAACGGACAGAAACTAACCCAAAAAAGCACAATCTCACCTGCCACCAACAGAAGAGCTTGCACGGACAGAAACTAACCCAAAAAAGCACAATCTCCATCATTCAAAACAGCACAAAGAAGTAAAGGAGCAAAGAAATCAAATCTCTAAGAGTAGTCCTAGAAACACCCTATATACTCTCCTATCAAATCAAAGACAATGAGTAAGGAGAAGAGAGCTGTGGAAGGGAAGATCAGACTGACAGTAGATCTCCAAACGTCAAATAAGAGAAGGGGAAAGCGCAAAATCATGCAACGATTGTGTGCTGGGGCCAAAAAATGGAAAAGAAAAAGCAGGTTCTTTTATATAAGAAGTTTAAGAGTCATGAAAAATATAATGGGACGGCAGCAAGAGAGAATAGAAGGGAAAAGATGAACAGTATAGTTCTAGGGTTTAGTAAAATTCAAAAATTTTAAAAAAATTAATTTTCTATTAACTCAAATTGAATCCTCTGACTTCAGTTTGGACTTGGCCGGACCCAGGCTCAAATACTAATCCTAAGTTGAAGGCACGAGCACGAAGAAAGGGAGAGGTCATGCCCACAAGCTCAACACATCACCTAGAGTTGAGTCATAAATATGATTATAAGCGGTGAGATGAAGATAAGGAAGAAACAAATCCCTCGAGTCATCCCAAAAGCTATAAATCTAGTAGAATACTCAAAAGGCAAGCGAAAAAGAAGTATGAACATATAATTTCTTAGGAGGAAGAGCCAATGTCCAACCCTAACATACAGTATGAGTGTTTTATTAGGAGTCTATTAGAGGAGTATTTAATTTTAGTAGAAGTCTATTATTTCCCTATTATTTCTGCACTAGTTTCTGTTATAGTTATGTTAATAAAAACAGCTTAATAGGAGTCTTTCTAAGAGTCCTAAAACAGCTTGAATAGGTGTCCTAGTTTAGGTGGAACTTTTATGTTTCTTTGCCTATATAAGGCTATTACGTTATGCAATAAAGGAGGAAGCTATCATAAAAGTAGCTAATTAGGAAAAGAGCAATTTAGCCAATCTTGGCAAACCTTGTCTTTTACAAGTGCTGCTAGTTTTTTTTTCATCACCAAAATAGGTTCTACAAGGAAGGGAACCAATGTAAATAAAGGGAAAGAGATTAACTTTCTTAAGAATCGTCCTTGGACTTGATCCCAAGCTCGGGCACATAATAATTTGGTACCAGAGCAGGAGTTCATGGTGTCATTTTCAAATCTAAGGCTAAAGGAAAATTAGTTCCAAACTAAACTAGACCATTTCAAATAAACGAGGTTATCATAATTGGTACATACAAACTTGCTTATATCAATAGTCTTAAAGAACTCTTACTTGATCTTTTTCTAGCCATGTTTTTTGAGTTACTCTACTTTGCCAGTTATTGAAATGAAAGCTCCTTCCTTATGCTATAAAAAAAATTCCACTCCTTTAGGATGCAATAGTCACTCCAACATAAAGATGTAAACTTGCTCTTCAATAGTCACACCAACATAAAGACGCAAAGCTGCTCTTTAGTAGTCATAGTGCAATAAGAAGCAAACTTACTCTTCAATAGTCACACCAGCATGACCTACTCTTAACTAGTCAGGCCCTCCTAAAAAGTAGACTTACTCTTTAGTAGTTACATCACCATAAAACACATACTTGCTCTTTAGCTATCATGCTAATGTAGGATTCAAACATACCCCTAAACGTTAACATTACCTCGCGACATGACTCGGAACAAAAAGTATGATAGAGCTGATAGAGGAGAGGGTATTTTAGCAGATGCAGGGAACAATGCGGGAAGTACTAAACCGATAGTGTGGAGGGTGTATTCTAGAAGAAAGACCAATGGGCCCAAAATAGGGTAGTTAGTATCAGCTGAGGTGGCAAAAGGAGAATAACAGAATGGTACGGAGAGAGGAATATTATGTACGGGGAGAGTGAGGAGAAGAAGACAGAGAAGAATTAAGAAAAAATTGTGACAGTAGGGTGTGCATGCCTGCTGAGGAGCAATCTGCTCTGGTTTAGGGAAGAACTATCTTTATTCTACGGTAAGCAGCTATCTGCATTTGGGTTTTCTTTTGAATCAATACGAGAATCTCTAGTGTTACAAACTAGAGTTCTATCATTGGTCCGACCTGCCGGATACCAATAGAGGGAGAGACGACCATTGGTTTTAGGGGACTAGCGAAGGAGAGAAACTTACCTTATGCCACCAAAGATGTCCGACAGAGTAGACTTCCTGGAATCTCGTATGGCTAGCTTGGAGGCAGGAGTGGAGGAAATTCAGGCATCCATGCGAATGGCGATGGAGGAGATGCAGCGATCCTTGCTGTTGGAAATGAGTAAAATGTTAGGGAAGAGGCCGGAGGAAGGACAAGGGAGTGGAGATGCGTCAGGAAGGGGGCCGCATAAGGCGGGAGAAAGAGACAATCCACGCACTCAACAGAATGTTCAATCGGAACATTCTTTGGGCAATATGGATGAGTATAAGATGTCGGTGAGGAAGGTGGACTTACCAATGTTTGATGGGACTGATCCAGTAGGTTGGATTACTCGAGCTGAAATTTACTTTGAAGTTCAGGGTACGTCGGAAGAAGTGAAGATTAAACTGGCCCTATTAAGCATGGAGGGCTCGACCATTCATTGGTTCAATCTCCTCCGAGAGAGTGACGTCGAGCTAACATGGGAAAAGCTGAAACAGGCGTTGATCGATCGATATGGGGGCAGAAAATTTGAGAACCCATTTGAAGAGCTCTCGGATTTACAACAAAGGGGCACTGTCGATGAATACATTGAGGCCTTCGAATTTGTGTCTTCTCAGGTGGGACGCTTACCGGAAGCACAACTGATGGGTTACTTCATGAGTGGGTTGAGTATGGAGATCCGGCGAAGGGTGCGTACATTCAGCCCCACAAATCGGGTTCAGATGATGAAAGTGGCCAGGGCAGTAGAGGAGGAGATGTATGGGGACCAGAGGACCTACGAGACTCCTCATCCACGACCTCGCACCTGGCAGCACCGTGGTGAGCCAGGGTTCAGAGGGCAGAGTCGGGGCCAGTCCACATATAACGAGTCGGGGTCCTCAAACTCTGTGGGCTATGTAGCGGGGCGAGTAGCGGACGGGTCGGGTCCGACCCGAACTGCGACGGGTCAGCGATTTCAGTCCAGATCGTCGACCCTAGGCGCCGGTCCTCACCACACGCCGTCGACCAAACCAGGAGAAGGGGACCGACAGTCTTCCATGGGGAAGAGTCGGGGTTTGCGTCATATTTCATACCAGGAGTTGATGGATCGTAAGGCCAAAGGCTTGTGTTTCCGATGTGGGGAGAAATTTCACGCCCTCCACCAGTGCTCCGAACGGCAGCTAAGGTTGTTGATACTGGATGATAATGAGACCTTGAATGATGAGGGAGAGATTGTAGCCATTGAAGGAGAGGTGTCGGAGGATGAAGAGGCTGCGCTGGAGTGTAGGGCCATGGGGGTATTCGGGTCCCACAAGGTAGTGCTATCAGAAAACAAAACAATGCGAATTGAGGGGAAAATTCGTGGGGTCCCTATTGTTGTATTGGTTGACAGTGGCGCAAGCCATAACTTCATATCACCCGAGCTCGTTAATGGGTTGGGATTAACGGTGACCAAGACCAAGAATTTGGGAATTCGTTTGGGAGATGGACATAAGGTCTTCACAAACGAAAAATGTATGGCAATTCCCATTCGGATGGAGGAGTTAGAATGGAATATTGACGCATATGTGCTGGAATTGGGAGGCATGGACATCATTCTAGGGATTGCTTGGTTGCAAACCTTGGGGAAGGTCGTTGTTGACTGGAAGGAAAGGACTATGCAGTTTCAATATAGGGAAAGAGCTGTGGTGTTATGCAGCAATGCCAACACTAAATCAGTCCCTCCTAGGGGAAGACAGCACTTGCAAGAGCCAGCTTCTTTACACAGTCTGTTAGAATGCTTTTCTGGTGAGTCTCAAGAATCAGAGAAAGTTGTAGCATCAGAAATTCAGTCACCTAAGCTGAATTCTACAGAGCAAGGGGAGCTGCTGGAGGTGTTGGGTAAATTTTCAGGGGTTTTTCAAGAGTTGAGAGGAATGCCACCTGAGAGGAGACACTCCCATGCCATTGTCTTGCAACCAGGGCAGGGTCCTATTAGTGTTAGACCCTACCGATATCCTCATCACCATAAAGACGAGATTGAGAAACAAGTCCAACAGATGCTGAAGGTGGGAATAATTCGACCAAGTTCAAGTGCTTACTCCAGTCCAGTTATCTTGGTACGAAAGAAGGATGCAACTTGGAGAATGTGCGTTGATTATAGAGCACTCAATCGGGTTACAATTCCGGATAAGTACCCTATTCCGGTGGTGGATGAGCTGTTGGATGAACTTCACAACGCTCATGTTTTTTCTAAGATAGACCTTAAGTCTGGTTACCACCAGATTAGAGTGGTAGAGGAAGACATACACAAGACAGCTTTCCGAACTCATAACGGACATTACGAATTTCTGGTAATGCCGTTTGGTTTAACCAACGCACCGGCAACCTTTCAGGCTACAATGAATGATATTTTCCGATCTTTTCTTCGGAAGTTTGTGTTGGTTTTCTTCGACGATATTTTGGTATATAGTGCAGATTGGAGTTCTCATCTTTCACATTTGTCCAAGGTTTTGGAGGTTTTGCAAAATAACCAATTTGTGGCTAATCAACAGAAATGCAGTTTTGGGAGGCATACAGTGGAGTACTTGGGACATATAATTTCGGGGAATGGAGTAGCAGTGGATTCGGCGAAGATCAATAGTGTGTTAACATGGCCGATTCCAAGGAATGTAAAAGGGGTACGAGGGTTTCTAGGCTTAACCGGGTACTATCGCAAGTTCATTATGAATTATGGGAAAAGAGCGAAACCACTGACGGAATTGACTAAGAAGGAGGGGTTCCATTGGAACTCTGCTGCTTTAGAGGCCTTTGAGGCTCTCAAAAGGGCTTTGACAACATCCCCGGTTTTGGCTCTCCCTAATTTCTCCCAACCTTTTGAGATTGAATGTGATGCGTCAGGTAATGGAGTTGGAGCAGTTTTGATGCAGAATCGTAGACCCATAGCTTATTTCAGCAAAGCTTTTTCAGCAAGAAATCTCTCTAAGTCTGCCTATGAGAAGGAGTTGATGGCTTTAGTGTTGGCAGTAAACCACTGGCGCCATTACTTGCTTGGGCGTTCCTTCGTGGTTTATTCCGATCAAAAAAGCTTACGCCACTTGTTGCAACAACGGATCACCACAACGGATCAGCAGTGTTGGATGTCCAAACTCTTGGGATACCACTTTGAAATCATGTATAAACCAGGGCCAGAAAATAAGGCGGCTGATGCCTTGTCAAGGGTTTATGAGGAAGGGGAACTTCAGCCTTTGGTTTCCTTTCCAATGTGGGCAGAAGGTAAGCAGCTCCAATATGAGGTACAACATGATCCAACCTTATGCAAAATCATACAGGAATTACAGCAGCAACCTAAACCCAAATCTGGGTTTTCTTGGCAGCAGGGGGTTCTCTTGCACAAAGGAAGGTTGGTTATTTCAGCTACCTCCTCATTGATTCCGACTCTTTTAAAGGAATATCACTCCTCACCGACTGGGGGGCATTCAGGGTTTTTGCGTACTTACCGACGAATTGCTAGTAATCTTTACTGGATAGGAATGAAAAAGACTATCCAAGACTTTGTCAAGTCTTGTGACACATGTCAACGACAAAAATATGTTGCAACTTCACCTGGAGGATTGCTACAGCCGTTACCTATTCCTAATCAGATTTGGGAGGATATTTCAATGGATTTTATCACAGGACTTCCAAGATCTAAAGGATTTGAGGCAGTGTTGGTAGTGGTGGATCGACTCTCGAAGTATGGCCATTTCATTCTCTTAAAGCATCCGTATACTGCAAAAAGTGTGGCTGAGGTGTTTGCTAAGGAGATTGTACGCTTACATGGTGTCCCCTTGTCCATTGTAAGTGACCGTGATCCCTTGTTTGTAAGTCATTTTTGGAAGGAATTATTTCGCCTCCAAGGTACCTTGCTTAAGATGAGTTCATCTTATCATCCGGAAACGGATGGTCAAACGGAGGTTCTCAATCGGTGTTTAGAAACCTACTTGAGATGCTTTGCGTCGGAGCAACCTCAGAATTGGTCCTATTGGATTTCATGGGCTGAATTGTGGTATAATACTAGTTTTCATGTCTCAACTGGTTCCACACCTTTTGAAGTAGTGTATGGGAGGAAACCTCCTACACTTGTGCGGTACTTGCAAGGGGAGACTAGAGTGGAGGCAGTGGCAAGAGAATTATTGGAGAGGGATGAAGCTTTAACTCAGCTGAAGTACAATCTGCAGCGGGCTCAAGAGCAAATGAAGAAGTATGCTGACAAGAAACGCACCCCACAATCCTTTCAAGTAGGGGAGTGGGTTTTCCTAAAACTACGCCCTCATAGACAGCTCACTGTGGCCAGACGCATCAACCAAAAGTTAGCAGCAAGATATTATGGTCCTTTTCAAATTGAGGACAAGTTTGGAGCAGTGGCATACAAACTCAAACTTCCTCCTACCTCTAGAGTTCATCCGATTTTCCATGTGTCACAACTAAAGAGGGCAGTGGGTAATTACTCAGTTGAGGCTGCCTTACCAGATGGTATGGAAGTTGAGTTGACAGATTTGGTGGAACCTGAAGATATACTGGCCAGCAGAACAGTTCGGGCTTCTGGGAGCTCAACACAACAATGGTTGGTCAAGTGGAAAGGTCAGTCCATAGAGCAAGCAACATGGGAAGATACATCAGTGATTAGAAGTCAGTTTCCTCACTTTAGCCTTGAGGACAAGGCTGTTCTTTCAGGAGGCGGTATTGATAGAGCTGATAGAGGAGAGGGTATTTTAGCAGATGCAAGGAACAATGAGGGAAGGACTAAACCGATAGTGTGGAGGGTGTATTCTAGAAGAAAGACCAATGGGCCCAAAGTAGGGTAGTTAGTATCAGCTGAGGTG
>JANZLC010000201.1:22184512-22195883 GCA_026413385.1 Erythroxylum gracilipes
AATTGTCTCACCAATTTCTTTCTCCTTTAATCTCATTTTAATATTTCTAATTTTCATCAAAAGTTCGGGGTCCAACACCACATAATGGGATCTTCTTTATACCCTTCTTGCAATTAAGGTAAATGTTCAACAAGTATAGAAAAAACCTCTAAAGTTTCCATAACAAACTCCATTTTGGATGAGTGAGGATACTTTAGAGTCCATAGGGATTCTATTCCTCAACTAAGTGATCTCATTTCTTTGTATAAGGGAGCTAAAGTTTGACCAGTTATCAAACCAAAACCATGTATTTGCTCCATTTCCCAAATTGTTTTTGATCTAGGGATAAATCATGTTTTTCATATTCAATAATTGATTGAAAGTCTAGAAAAATCTCTTATGTTTGCAATCTGCTAGAAGTACAGGTTTTTGAGATGATATTCATACATCTATTTGATCTAGAGGGCCTTCTTATCTGTACATAGTCTCCAAATTTTGTTGCTTAAAAGTACCTTTTGCATTAGTGAAATGGGGATGATTCCTAGTCCACCTTGCTTCTTTGGAATGGTGAGTTCATTCCATTTTACTTTTGCACTTTTGGAATTCTCTAATTTTCCAGTCCAAAGAAAAGCTTCAACAATTCTATCAATTTCCTTGATGACTTAAAGAATACAATATGAATTGTCCAATGTATGTGCAAACTATTGAGAACTGAATTGATAAGTGTAAATTTAACAGCATAAGAAAGAAACTTGTTCTTTCATGCATTTATCCTGAATTTGATCTTTTCAATAAAAGGAATACAATAAAAGAATTTGGGCTTAGATGAGGTAATAGGCACTCCAAGGTATCTGAATGATGTGGAATGCAAATTCAGCCCTGTAATTCTACTAATCTCAACTTGGTTTCTCACATCTAATGAAATGTACAAGCTACTCTTATCAGCATTGAACTTTAATCTAGACCATTCTGTGTTGATGGAATGATAATCTACGCCACAAAGAAGCATAAGATCATTTACATAGATCAAATGTGTTAATATGATTTCTCTACATGTATGGTGAAATTGTAAACTTCAATTACAGAATGTGAAATTGACAAGCAATCTAGACAATCATTCCATTATTAGGGTGAAAAGATAAGGGGATAGAGGGTTCTCTTGTTTAATCCCTTAGCATTTTTGAAAGTTTTAGTGGGGATTCTATTGATCATCACACTGAGAGAAGTGGTTTGAATGCATTTCATGATCCATTTCACAAATCTTTCATGTAGATCCATTGCTTTGACGCAAAGCTGTATAAAACTCCAACTGACTATGTCAAATGCTTTATAAAAATCAACTTTCAACAAACAACTTTTGATTCTTTTGCCTGAGTTGTACTCCTTTAGCAACTCTTGTAAGAGTAGGATATTATCACCTATATTTCTTTCAGTAATAAAGGCCCCTTGTGCAGGATTTATGATTTCAATTATAGCAGTCTTCAACCTTTCAGCTAGGAGCTTTGCAATTACTTTGTAGATTGTGTTGCAACAAGATATTGGTCTAAAGTCAACTATAGTCAAGGGGTTTTGCTTCTTTGGTAATAGACAGATGTAGGTTTGATTCATCTCATTAAGCATTTTGGATGAGAAAAAAATTCCATTACAACTTTTGTGAAGAGTCTGCTAGTAACATCTCATGTTTTTTTAAGAAACCAAGATAAAAAGCTATCAGGTCCATGTGCTTTTGAAGGGTTCAAACTGAATAATACTCTTCTAACTTGCTAAGCTAAAAAAGGAGAAGCTATAATGTCTTTTAAAACCCTACTGATTGAGCAATCAAAGACTCTTTTCACATTTAAGTTGAAAATGTTAATTCTACTGTTAATTGGCTGATGTGGCTAACGAAAACCCTGTTGTACACGACCTATAACTGTCCACGTGGAAAAAATTATACAACTAAGCAAATAACCCAAACCAGATTACCTATAACCTATACCCATATCCAATTACCCATCACTCAAATTTACTTTACTAAAGTCACATTGTCTATCTGTGTGGATCGTTGTTCCTCTGGAGAGCTCACTTGTAGGTACGTCTTCTGTTGTGGCAAGGAACGTCTCCTTTCTTCTCCTCTCCCACCAGTCCCCTACTCTTATATTTTCTTGTATGTGTAAGTTATGGATTTAAGGTTATTGTGTAGTTAAGGTTCAATTGCTTGAAGCTAAATTTTTTTGATATCATGACTTTCTAAGCTATTTCATTGCTACTTTTCATCTTTAATTAAGTCTCTCTCTTTTTTTACCATTTATTCACCAATTTGATTGAAGATAATAAATATTAGATATCATTTTGCAGCCGGAGTCTTGATTTACATAGATTCTTATTTTTAGTTTTCCTACGCTACGTATTTATCTGTTGTTTTCCGTTCTTTCTATTGCAATATTGCTTCAACAATTGGAATCAATTGCAAGAGTACATTTCCCTTACTTTTGCTTTTGATGTAAACAAGTTATAGTGTTTAATATGTTCGTTAATAAGAATCTAAAGAAACTAAAGAGTATCAATTAGTTTTTCAAAATTTAAAGTAGCTATAACTTTTTTTACTATTTACATATATGAAGAAATATAGTTACTGGTGAGATATAAATGTTTTATGTTTTATTGAGGGTTTTGTCTTATATCAATTTTTTTTGATTGCTTGCTTGCACCCAAATACCATCAAAAGCAAATACAATAAATTGATAATGTGCCTGCAATGCAACTAGGGAAATGAGATTGATGATATTACTCTGACATTAGTTTTTTAGGACCAGAAACTTAGCATAAATGGGTTTTATGTTCACTTCAACCTTTCTCATATACATCACCAATAAATCTAGAATCTTGAAAGTTCAAAATATTATTTTTTATGGATCTAAGTCAGATGAGATATGGATTTTGAGGTTATTATGCAGTTGAGCTTTAATTGCTTGAAAATTCAATTTTCTAATATCATATTTAAGTAATTTCATTGGCATATAACAAAGATTTTTTGTTGAAAAGATATATAGAGCAACAATATATTTTCATATGTTTAATAGGTTTGTCTTTTCAATTTGATTTTGTGCAGTAAGCTATGATTGAGTCAAAGAACAGATGCAAAGCTGACTTCTAAGGTGGACGAAGAGTTTATTTGTTTTTGTAAGTTAATGGTTGTGATGTAGACTTTATGGACAGAGTCTCGACGTAGGGTAAATTATTTCTTTATTTTATTGTTTTGTTCGTTATTGGCTTAACATTATTGTTAGCTCTTTTATTAATCCATTAATTTAAACCACATTTAAATTTTCTACATTATTGTATACTTTATATTATTCGATTAATTTTGGAATCAAAGTTGTCAATTTTTTAAGTGGGTTGATTTGCCAATGTACAAAAGAGTTATTAAGTATTGCACCAGGATTGTTAAAGAAAATAAACAAGCTAGAAGAAGGAAAAAAACGATGATGATGAAAACTAAAATTTTCAATATTGTATTATTAATAGTTGCAATTAAAAATTACTACGAGTGGATGTAAAATATTGAGTATTATATTATTAGTGTTTTATAAACTTCTAGCTATTTTTCAATATATCTAATAATTTGAATATGCTTGTGAACATGATAGCCAATAATGTATTATTCTATTTTTAATGACTGACTAAGACATTATTGCTTCCTTGTTTTTAAACCATTTTGTATCTTATCAAAAGGAGACTTTAATAAATAAGTCTAAAATTGATAGCTTCAATATGTATTTGATGATCCTAATAATCAAAATTTGAATCAGCCTCATTAATCCTATTTCCTTCATTAGCTTACAAGATTTTCTCATGATCCCAATCATCAAGTTCCTAAATCAATCTCGTTAACACTTAATTGACTTAGTAAAAGGAAATGAGATACATACCAAAACACTTAACACATAATAGACCAAAACACCTAAGTGCATTCATATAAGCATTTAGTTGCTCCCATCTAGTAGTATAAGGCATATAGGCATTATATTATCCAAAAGTATTTGTTTTTTTAATACAAAACCATAATTTTTACAAATCTTATAGGATAAAGGGGACATTGGTATAATGCATCTCCAAGTAGAACTTCCTGAAGCTTTTGACCTTATCCTCCTTATCCTCTCACTTGTTTCATCCTAAAAGAAATGGCAACACATAATCAAAGGTTAACCTAATAAACAAAATCGATTTAAGATATATAATTCAATACCTATAACATTTGACGAGTTATAACTAGCATTGTTACTATTGATTGAGGTTCTTCACCTTATAGTATCACTTTATCTACGAACTACTCTCTTTCTTTTATTTGGGTTTGAAATATGTGGTTGATTTGAAGGATTACCAGTATAACAGTCTATTTGGATATCACTTATAGACTGTATTGGAAAAAATGAAAACAAATAATGTTTAAGGATGAAGACATATGAAAATGGATAATATAAAATTTGTTAACATGTGTAACTATTGAAACTTGTTGCGACGCTGCTATCATAGGACCTGATTTTTTATTGTGCATTTGCTGGAAGCATTATTGACAAGTCATCTTTATGACTCTCCTTGACATCTTGCTAGCCTTAGTAGTATTCTCCTAATCCTCCTTTTTATGCCTCTCCTTGATATCTTGTTAACCTTAGTAGGACTCTCCCAATCCCCCTTTTTTCTTATTCTGTCTACAAGGCAATTTTCAAAATAGAGGTGGTAATGATGGTTCATGTTCAGTTCTAGGCCTTGAAATTGCTCCATCATATATTGATACGCTTATAGGCCCTTCATCTTCACAAACCAATGAGATATATTTTGCAGAGTCTTCATTATTGTAAATGATGGAAGAAATGACATTTGTATATGGGATACCCGACATATCCCAGCTTATACAACTACATGTCTTACTCCTCAAATTGACAACATGCTTAACTTTTTTATGTATCACTTTAAACCCATCAACACCATTACTCTCAAGTTCACAATCTATGCTCAACTCCTTCTTAATTCTCAATTTAGCTTTTATTCTTAGACTAATGTCACCTATCCATTTAATTTCCATAGCACTTTAGTTTCCTCAAGCATAGTGATAATGTTTTTACTCCTGTCTTCCATTATACTTCAATTAAATGCTTCACAACGATTGTTATCCATAATATAACACTTGACTGAAGTGTTGAAATTTGTTCTTGCCCATTTTTTCATTGGAATTCTTATAAGATCACTATGAGCATTTTTCAACTCCTCTTCTACTGTCTCAAATTATAAAGTAAGTCAGGTTCATTGGATGACTTACAACATTGTCAAAAAAGTCTCTCTAATTTGAGCTCCTAGTGATTCCTCTTTCTCCAATTGGCAAACATGTGTCTTGCAAACCTCACTTCAGTCCTTGGAAGCTGCCTACAGAGTGCCTCCACAAGACCCTATTTAATAAATATTGAAAACTTTAGTAAATCAGTAATAAGAGTAAGTATATCCACAAAAATGAAACAACTAAATGCCTGGATAATTCCAACTCTTCATCATCCAAATCCAAATCAAACTCTTTTCTAATCCTTTCATCAATAAGTAAATTCTCTTTATATTTTTCTTGGTTAACTTCAGTCCCACTTACACCTAAATCTTATTGTTCAGCTACATCTTTAATCGATTGCACAACACTGTACTGGGTAATATTGATGGGGACATCATCTATAATCCCGGTAATGACCTCCACCTCAACATCATCATCAAAAGATTATTCAAATTTAGATCCATGATCAACATAGATCTCTATCACCTTATATTATGCAGTTATCTTATAACTTTATCACATAGGCATCACTCTTATCCACCTCCATTAAGCCATTTTTTAGAGTAGTTCCTCACACCCTATACATAAACTTACTAGTTCTTGGACCTTTAACATCCTCCATAAGCACCCTCTTAAGATCCCAATAGCAAAACCTATTCAACATCTTCTCCATATACAAGCTTTCCATTTTAAAACATAGTCGATTTTTCATCCTAACCATTCATCTTCCTTTACCTACATACAACAACAACATCAACCTAGTGTAAGTTCTGCTAATATACGGAATCTATGGAGGTTTAATAGTATGCACTCTTACCTTAATTGGTAGAGAGACTATTTTTGATAGACTCAAACAATATATGGACACACACACACACACACACACACACACACACACACACACATATGTAAAATATACATATACATATTAAAGACATAATCCTACCATTATTCCTCTTTACCCCCACAACATGATATATGAATTTTTTAACAATCAAAATGCCTACCACATTTTATCGTTTCGAACACCCTAAATACCAAAGTTTGAACTTGTTAATCATTTTGCTTTAACCCCTGTCTACTTTGTCTCTTTAAGTGTACATGTCATAACTAAAAATAAAATATAATTCTATAGGACATTTGTTAGACCCCTAAGTCCAAACTGCGGGATCGTGTGAGTGTTGATGAACTTTGGCCAATGCTTGGCACGCAGGTCGACACAAGGAAGGCATGATGACAAGGAAACAAGGTAAAGACTTGCGAGTTGGCGAGCAAAACCTGAAGAACTTGCGAAGTAGGCGAGGGATGCGAGAAGTATCGGTAAAGATCTCGAGAGTAGATGAGATTCGATACACGTGAGCATGCGTAGGTGCACATTGGCAGAAATCTTTAACGAGACATGAGAGTCAGATGTGAGGCCGTGCGGAGTTGTCGAACTAAGTCATGCGAGACCCAAGGGTATACGAAGGCATGCGAGCGAGGAAAGGCGCATGAGCACTTAATTTCGGTGAGGCAGGTCGAAGGCATGTAAAATATGCGAGGTTTTATACTAACTTGGATTGTAACTTATACTTAGTCATGTAACGACCCGACTGAACCATGAGTGAACTTGATCATGGAAGATGGACTTGTCCATGGACGTGCATTGATGGACCTATGTGTGGATAGGCCTTGGTGACTTGAAAAACACATCAGTAGTGATGTGACAACTGTGGGTGATGTAGCACATGATGGCATGGCGATATCAACTTAAAGATCACATTGGAAATTCATCAAATCTAAGAGATAAAGACCATGTGGGAAAATCATTTGAAGATAGCGGAGATCTTTAAGGATATGGATGCAATCTTCCAAGGCATGTAACCTTTATTTGATTAGATTCTGATATAATGTAGCCAATTAAAAGAGTCCTAAGGGAAAGGGGATGTCTTCCCATTAGTCGGTGTGATGCAATGTAATATTTAGTTGATAGGATCAACTAGGATTCTAGAATCCTTAAAGATCTTGAACTTGCTTTCCATGCAAGAGGAGCCTATAAATAGCTCATTAGAGTTGAGAGCTATTCATTCAATCATTGAGAGAAATCACTCAGAGGAGAGAGCTTTGAGAGTTGAGAGCTTTTGGGGGGTTCTCATTGTAAGGGTTTCGAGTAGGGAGTTGCTTGTAAGTGCTTCGAGAAGGAGGTACTTGTATCTTTTGTTAACATTTTGTTGAGATTTAATAAAAGCTTAGCTTCGGCTATATATCTCTTGTTACTTTCTTTACTATGTTATACATTTGTGTTATTTTTGTGTGTGAGAGAAACACTTGTGTGCATGTGAGGTGTTCGAGGGCTAACAGAATTGTTCGGGGACATTCACGTGAAAAGTGGCGGGATTGTCGTACGAAGGTGGGCGCGACTTGTGATAAAAGTTCTAGTCCAAAGTAGACCTTTATGATAACATCCACCTCAAAGTCATCCTTTATGTGACTATAGTCTTTATAGTAGATCCATCACAACTTTTTTTAATTTTCTTCAAAACCTAAGAGTGGAAGAAAACCACGCGCTATGTTATAGGCTTAGTGGTGTTCAAGCAATTCTATTTCTCATTCAATTCAATTCATTCAAACATAGCATGAATAACATATAATACTTTTCCAATATAAATATATTCATCTATTTCTAAATATAAATAAGCATTAAAATTAATTTATGAAATTTATGCATGTATCTATTATATTAATTTATATCTAATTACATAATGATTAATAAATTTTACAATTAATTTCCACTTCAAATTAATGTTCTTTAATTATTCGTTATGCATTTATATGTTTTTTTGTAATTGCCTCGAGAAAAATGTAGTGGAATTGCACCAACGAGTCGGGTAAGTAAGATTTTAAAATACAGGACTGAGTTCTCGAAACAATTTGGTCCATTTGCATATCTTATATCGTTACTCTATTTTATTATTATTTTTATATTTACATATCGAGACCAAGCTCTTTGAGTCATACAATTTGTAACACAAATCAAATATCTTATACTGAAATCGAACTCTCAACGTCATACATTCCGGTAACACATATCATGATGCAGTACTGCTAACTTCCTAATTAGCATGCCAACTATATCACATTCCTCCAACTCTTATCTATTTTACTAAGGACAAATCTAATTAATTTTCATTGAAATTTAATGATATAGTCTCATAATAGCCAATTTAAGCTATTCCACATTCGACCATGCTAGAAGAATTTAGTCTTTATGGTTTAACTAAAAATTTATATCAAGTGAGTATTAAATATAACCAGTTAAGCTTAGATTCACAACTAAACTAAATATTTCACATACATAAATTTGGCCAAAGTAAACGTTACTCCTTAATATCATTTTTTTCTTTCATTATTGGTTTTAATTTGGTTCATAAAACATTCAAGACATATTCATCTCACAAATTAGTCAAAATAACATATAGATCAAGTTTCCAAATTCAAACATAATGTAAGCCAATTGAGGGAAATACAAATTGTAAGTCCAAAATTCAAATTAATGACATATACTACTTCATTTAGCATCCACTTAAAAATCTTTTAATATTAATTTCATAACCTCCAATTTTATATCAAGAACTTTAAATTACATAACACAAAATTTTTAGGGAAAAATAAATTTGCATAAACGCATACCAAATTGATGTTCAATAAACTTCAATTTCATCATCGATTCCTTATTCCTTCTCTTTCTCGTTCTCTCTCCAATTCCTCTTCTTTATCTTCGTAATATTGCATAAAAATTCGATTTTATGCATTTTAGTCATTGATGCGTGCAACAACACTAAAATAATGTACTAAAAACAACTAAAATTTCATTAACTTACCTTGTTAAATTCATGTACGATTCATAAAAACTCATATACTTTTGTCTTCATCTTTTTTTTTCCCAAAATTCTTATTGATATGCTGATTTTAGGAACCCTAGGTTGATAATTTAGTATTTAATTATTGATTAGGAATTAAAGATAGGAAAATTTAGCTTAAAAATGGAAAAAAATGAAAGAAAGTTGAGAAGGAAAAAGGATAGTTGTTCTCAACATATTTGGAGGAAGCAAAATATAAATAGGTGGCAAAAATGTAATTTGATCCTTTAACAAAATTCAATGGTTTTAATAAAAAGGAAACTTAATCTAAGAAATATCAAACTTTGGCTCTTTTATTTTATTTTCCAAGATCCAAAATTAGCTTTCAATTTTAATCCATTAGTTGGATTTAATCCTACTAAAATATCTTCATATGATAATTTTTAAAATTCATAAGAAAAATTATTCGGGTGGTATTTAGTTCACAGGTCCAAAAATAACATCGATTTTTTTAGGGAACATCTTTAAAACCTATGAATTCTTTTCTTCTCTTCAATAAATAATATCCATTAAAATATCAACCACATAAATACTTTAATAAATATCATTTTTTTTCTACTAATATTTTCAAGTTGACTTTCACCCTTTTTTTCAAGACAAGCTTTGATCTCTGATCTAACTCTTGATCAAACCTTCAAAATGAACGTATTTTAACCTTAAATTTGATCATCGAGTTGTCCTTGAATAATACAATCCGAAGTCAAATAAAGTGTAGTTTGAGTGCCAAGTGTCATTATTCATCTCATCTCATGATACACTATTTACAGCACTAAAAATACTATTCATAAAATCGAAATTTTTTAAAAGTTACACAATGCAACATAGATAATTACCGAACACTTCATGGAACTTCATGGCACAACAATAACTCATAATGACACCCATTCATATTTGCACAAAGAAAACAAAGGAACTTACCGGTATCACAAAAACTAGAAGAAAAAAGTTACAAATGTATACCGAGGGAGTTTGAATCCCATACAGAGATCAAACTTTTTAAAACAATTTTATAATATAAGCAAAACTCAAACTTTTTAAAACAATTTTATAATATAAGCAAAACAAATATGCAAATATAATAATGTTTAAGAGAATCTTTTACTAGATTAGATATGAGCTTTCTTAAAACAAATCGAGTTTAATAAATGACGCCTTGCAAAAGTTCATCTAATGGTTTTTTTCCCCCCCTCAATTAGATAATATTTTGGACACATTAATACTACATTATCTAATCACATATTTCATCTTAGTAAAACATGGAACAACTGAAGTGCTCAGTTTATTAGATAACTAAGCTGTGCAGTGCAGCTTTCATCAGGATCCTTCGATTCTCGTCTCCATTTCTACCGATAGATCAATGTTAAAAGTTACGCGTAATCAGCTAAGTTTGTTGAAAAATTCCTCCATTTCATCTAATTCATTCTCTAAAAATAAAAGCTCTTTGATCCCACAGGTGGCATTGTTCCAACAATGTTGTACAGAATACTCGCTCTCAAGATGCCCAAGAATTCACTAAAAGACTCCACAAAATGTGGCAACAGCAAAAACAAGAAACAAACCTCCGCCCAAGTAGCCCACCTGAATAAAGATACAGCAAGTTAAAACTTAAGAAACAGAAACAGGAGTTTTGTCATTAGCAGAAAGAAGTGAAGTTGAGGGTTTGTACCAGTTTCTCAGAGATATAGTTGGCAAGAAGTGCTCCTCCTAAAACTGCAATAGATGTTGCAATCAGGTGTCCAGCAATGGCGCCAGTTGCCACACCCCATGGAGACTGTAGAAAAAGAAAAATTAATCAAATTGATAATGTGAATATTAAATAGGATTGGCAGCTTTTATATCCTTGTGAAAAACACCTGTGCAGCACCCAGAGCAATTGTGGCAAGCATTGAGCGGTCTCCCCATTCCTAAAACAAGTCACACCATTACAAAACCAGAGCCTTTGAAAGATACAAGAGATATTAAGATTATATCAAAGTGAACTTCTCAATCATTATTCTCAGAAGTTGCCCGTGAAGTTTTAGAATCTGTAAAAAAATTGCCTTCCCAATTTATTATTTTGCCAGAAGTTGTAATCAAATTGCGTTTAATAATAAAGTAAATAGTAAGGGATATTGTCCAGAAAGCAAAAAGGAATGCTTACTGCAAAGAAGACAAGGCTGAATGACTTCCAGACAATCTCAAATGGATTTGTGAGTCG
>JANZLC010000201.1:22237305-22249266 GCA_026413385.1 Erythroxylum gracilipes
GAGAGACGACCCGAGGTTGCATCCTATACTGCAATCCTTGGTATAAATTATTTTTGACCGGTTTCTAAGGATCGATTTTAGGATCGAACGACGAGCCGCGATCAGTTCACGTCTAAGTTAAAATAAAAATTACAGCCATGAACTATTAAAATGTTACATGAATTACAAGCGTAGCAGACCACTGACACTTGTGAGAAATCATTCACTAATGTGAATTTCATGCCAGTTGTTCCATTTCATGATAGTTGTTCCATTTAACCTAGTTTTGGAATATATAATTAACATGTGTGGCTATTCTATAGGGAATAATTGAGAGAGTGGAGATCATCTCCATCACTAAGCTCTCTTCAGTTTACGCCAACTATCCTAATCCATTTAAAACCTAGCTTTTGGAATATATGAAAGGTGTGCGTGTGACGAAAAAAGGAGGGGGATGGAATAACGCACAGTAGTGAAGAGACCTCTAAGGTGTCATTAATCATCAATTTTCTTGGGTTTTCAAGATGGAATAACGTGATAGCTATGGAGATGTCATTTGTCACCATTTTCTCTTTAGTTTTCAAGGAGGAATAACGTGAACAACAAAGACAACATCTATTTTTCATCATTTTCTATTTGTCTTTCAAGATGGAAAGAGGCAATAACACCTATTCTTTTTGGAGATTAATGGGAAAGATGGAAGGCTAAGATCCTGATCCCAATTTAAAGGTGAAATCGACACCCAAGTCACGATTAAGCTTATCTCATCTTGTTAATGTTGAATCTTTCTTTTCATATTGTTATTGTTGTTTGTGTTGATTGAATCAGATTTTGAAAAAATAATCTTGATACGTTATTTGGATTATTTTATTACAAACCTATTACTAGAATGTTGAATATAATTTGTAATTACTATATTAGATGTTTGTTAGTAGCCACTAATGATCTTGAATCGTTAGGAACAACGTAAATAAGTTAGATAACCTGAACGTGTGAGATTACTGCCTATATTAATCCATTTTCCACTTCGTAATGCATCTACCAAATTGAATCTAGAGATTGTATCCTTGGTTATTCTGTGACTAGGTTTAATTAATAAACATCTAAGGGAAAAACTAGATTAGCAGAGCGTATTGTTAATCCATAATCAATATTTCGAAGAAAGGTGTGAAAACAATAGAATGATGGGCTATGTTTATCGTGTCTAAGTCAAGATTGATTTTTCTATAATTTGTTTTCACTAGTTTAATTTTACTTCATTTTATCAATTACATAAAAACCCAAAACCCCCTTTTGATTTCTTTTGCATCAATTATTTTCATTATGAGGATTAACCTAACATTCCCTGTGGATACAATCCCGACTAACCATTTCTATAAATGTTTAGAGTGCAGAGTTAGGTAAATTTTGCAGTGCACTCAACACACGTTATCATTTTATCATCCAAATATGAATCAAACTCCTTTATAATCCTTACTCCAACTAAGAAAGTCTCTTCTTGTTTTTACGGATAAACTTCACTCCCACTTACACCTACATCTTCTTGTATAGCTACATCATCAATCATGAATTGTATGATAGTGGACTGGGAAACATTGATGGGGATATCATCTTCAACCTTAGTAATGACCTCCACCTTAACATCATCATCAAAATTCTGCTCTAACTTCGATCTATGATTAGGAAAGATCTCTATCACCTTATATTATTCAATTAGCTTACATAACTCTAACACCAAGCATCACTCGTTTCCAACTCTATTAACCCATTTTTTAGAGTACTAGCTTTCTAAACTTTAACATCCTCTACAAGCTTCCTCTTAAGATCTCAATAACAAAAAATATCAATTCCAATGTGAAGTGAATCACACGTTAATACAATGCTTAATAATGAGATACAAATGCACAAGAAGGGGGAGTTGAATTGTGTATTCTTTTCGTTAATCCCCATTTTTGAAAATTTGTTCGTTCAAAGAACTTCGTTCTTTTTACAAACACTATTTAAAAAACAAAGTTGTAAAGTATTTTCAAAAATTTGTATAACAACAACAAAATCGAAGGTTAAAAGTTAAGAGAGATTAAGGGTTGAGAAATTTCGACACGACAATTTTATACTGGTTCACCCCAAACTGTGGGCTACGTCCAGTCCTCAGATGTCTTTCTAAGATTTCACTATCTTTCAAACTTTACAAAGTATTCTTTGTTTCTGAGCCTCTTCAGGTCTCTTACAAACAGTATTCTTTCACTCTTAACCTCTTCAGGCTATCTGGACTACTTTCAAACTGAAAGATGTTTCGAGCTTTGTTACATAAATAATAGCTCTAGATTGTTCGCACAATATTTCTCAAGAATTGCTAGGCTTTTTAATTTCGCTTGCATAAAAAAATTACAATCTCTTTGACACGACTTGTATTTATAACCTTCGTCTTCAACTGCTTCTTGAACTTTCAAGAATCGGTTATTCAGTTGAGTTCTGTAACTAACTCAAGATGATGTGTCTTCTTGATTCTTCCGTCTGCTTTCCGCTTTCACGTCTAGCGTCTGCTTTTGCTTTTAGCTTCCATCTGCTTTTTACTTAAGCTTCCTTCTGCTTTTGCTTTTAGTTTCCATCTGTTTTTCTTCTGTCTGTTTTTCACTTAAGCTTTTGTCTGCTTTTCTTCCGTTTGTTTTTCACTTAAGCTTCCTTCCGTCTGCTTTCTTTATATAAATTATTATTTGTTTTTCATCAAAATCATTAATCGTAAAGTCATTTTGACTTAACAATGATTATGAAAAAGAGCGTTAGGCTTAGATAACATGGACTCGATATCCACAATGGATATGGGCTAGAAATGATCTCGATATCTACAACAGATATAGGACAGTAAATTGGGTTGATAGGCACTTGGTCATAACAAAACAAAATGAGAATGGAAACATATAAGCATTTGCGTATACATCCCTACATGTATCAAATGATTGAATTGAAATGAATTATTGAATTATTTTGAAATAATGAATTACAATTGAAGTTAGTGGAGGATGTGTTGTGATATGCAATGCTAGCTTACATGATATGCTTGTGGAAGTATGATAAACTTTGATATACTTTTTTGTGATCTGACTTAAGTGAATACATTGATGATGGTTTACTCACTGAGTTTGCAAACTCATCAAAATTACAACCTTGTTTTTAAAGTTCAAGAGAGTTCTAGCTACTAAGGTGATATAGTGAAAGTTTAGGACTTGCATTTTAAGAACAAGAATGACTTAAAGGTCTGATTAGCTGAATCTGAGGAGACTAGTTAAAGTCTTGTGTATTAGCATTCCATTTCATGTTATATATTTGGTACTGAGATTGAATTAAAAAAATGTTGTGTAATGTATATGTGGATTCTGAATTGTAATGACACATGTGACTTTTATGTTTGTGAATGAAATGGGAAGAAATGAACATTTAGAATGCTTATGATATGTTTGATGCCTTTAATGAGTCGGTTTGATTGCCCTAATATACCATTTTCATATAATATGTTCTCAAATATTCTCTAGTATGTTCAGGCTTATGCTCCATAGGAGTGGTATGTTACAGGTATTTAGTGTTTTGTGTCTAGTTGGTTAGATGTTTGGTAAAAAGGGATAGGATTGTCTGGTCTGAAAAAGAGGGGGGAAGCATGTCGAAAAAGGAGGGGCACTTAGTGTAACAAAAAAATTTAAAATTCTTAAACTTATATCTAATTAAATAGACCTAATATATTTTAGAAGATATAAACATTTACCTAAATAATTTAATACTTATATTTTCCTTCCTATTAGTTATGTGAATGAAATTTATTAGATAAAAATTATAAATTAACTTAAATTTAGGATATTTATAATATAGGATTGAAATGAATTTCTTTTAAAAAATTATTATTAAAACTCGACGTATAAATTTTTTAGGACTTAATTTTTAAATTCGAAGTCTATTCATATGTTGATTAAGCCTAAAACCCTATATTTTTTTGGGTTTAATCCATTGAATCAGGTTTAAATATGACTGCGTCTAACTGGAAGTAGTTATTTTTTTAAAATTAAATAATATTACATTAATAATAGAAAAGTGATAAAAACCATATTGCAATGATACATTTAATGTATCCACAAATTAAAAATAATAATCTATAACACTAATTTACAATAGGCACAAGTAATTATAACATCCAAGTGACTTTCATGTTATAAGTAAGTGCATCTTGCTTGGAGTTTGCGATAAGACAGCTCAAACCCAATTAATAATCATATCTGCTACTTGATATTTTTCGGTTTCAAGTCCTTTGTACAATCTCCTGTTTCTTTCCCTCCATATTAAGTAGATGGTAGTAGTAAAGTCTGATTTAATGAGCAACCCATTTAACTTACCCTACTTGGTGCTATCCATTATCATATGCAAAGTTTATCCCGACTCAAAAGTATAGCGAGGGAATTGTAAAAAAATGCATCTTTTTGCTCCAAATTACTTTAGTAAAACTACAACAAAAATAAAAGTGATTCCTACTCTCTTCAGCTTGTTTACATAGAACACACACAGGATCATATCCCAAATCATCTATCTTTAATTCTCAGTCTATTCCTAATTACCAACCAAGAAAAGATTGAAGCTTTTGAGTTCAAAGTTTGCTTCCATAAAATGTCATACCAAGGAACTGCTTCAGCATTAGTAGCCATGATCCTATGACAGGAACTATTTGAGAAACCCAACAAAACTATCCTGTCCATGCATCTTACGAATCTGAGGTAGATAGCCTACAAGCAAGAAGAAACCTCTGAAATTGCTAAACCAATCCCTATTATGAATAAAGGTAGATACTATAACATTAGTTGCAATTCTATTCCTGTGTTAGGTCTTCTTTAGTGACTCTCTTAGGTAGAACAACATATGTAGCCTAATGAATATGTATACTATTTAAGACCGAAGTAATAAGTGTGTTAATCTAGCTGCAATAGACAAGAATCTATTTTACCATGCATAAATCCTACCTTTGATCTTCTCAATCAGAGGAACAAAGTCTGAAAACTTGGGTTTGGAGGTTGTTATTGGAACTCCCAAATATTTGAATGAAAGGTAATGCATTGGGAAGCCGACATTATTGAGAATTTCCTCTTGGTTTCTAACATCTGATGATATGTATAAGCTAGTTTTTTTTCCATATTCACTGTAAGCCTAGACTAACCTGCAAATATGTGCAATATGTGTAACAACATGCCTATAGAATGATTATCTATACTACTGAACATCACGAGGTCGTCAGCATAGATCAAGTGAGATAATATCTCGGCATTTGGAGTGATAAAGAAATCTGTCATTGTGCTCAATAAGCTTGGAGATCATTTTGGAAAGTCCTTCCATAGCTAAGGTGAAAAGGTAAAGGGAGAGTAGATCCCCTTGCCTTTATCCCCTTAGCACTTCTGAAAGTGGGAGTAGTTATTATCCTTAATGTCTTTTTTTTCTGACGTAAAAATGACCTAAATTTGTTCCCTTGATAAAGTTTGGCTCCCCTACTCAAATCAATTTTTACTTGACATTGTGACTTATAATTTCCCTAGAGAATATCCTCATTAGGAGAGCATAACTTGTAATCTTGGCTTTCATATGTATGGATTATCTTCAAAACTGTGCTTTTAATTTTAGAAATATATTATTTCTTTAATTTCCAAAATAAAATGACTTTGATCATATGCAGCGCCTTAATATTTTACAGTAAATTGGAAGTTGAGAAATTCGCCATAAGGCTTTTTTAACATGCACCATAGAGTAAATCATCAAATAGGCACCGTAAACATAGATCAATCATCAGAATAAAAATGAAATCCATCGGTAAATTTCAATCTACAAAATTACCAATGACAATAATCTGACTAAAAAGAGGTTTGTAGGGCTATTATAGAAGTAACACCTCCAAAATCGGCTTGCTCGAGTCTACAAATATGACGACACAATCAATAGAAGAATGAATTTCCGTTCTAGTATCCGGCCAAATCCATGGTGGGGAAACAATCATTAGATTACTCTCTCCTCACTAACCTTCCTCTCCAGAATTTGATTTTCATCTGATATCCGCATATAATTACTGAATTCGGTTGCACCATAATCTTTAATCAGAAACTCTTCCCTTAGCTAACAATCATATCATTTTAAGGCCATGGCTAGTTCCTCGTCTGCAGAGAGATTATTTCCCACATCAGACTTAACAACTAAGAAATCACTCTCTTTGGACTACATGGTCCATTAAATTGTATAGCAGTCACATTAATTGTTTGAAAGAGAGGAAATTTTAATTGAATAAAGAAATTCAAGTGACATATTTTGAAAGAACGATAAAATTAATCACATGTTCCTAGGACCAATTAGTTGAAGAAATTTCTACTGTTGTAGCAGAAGATTAAAAATAACGAGGAATTTTAGACCACCTTTTAGTGAGTCATCTGAGCTGTGCTTGTTTCTGGTCAATCTTCATGTTCGTCTTCACCTTCAGAATCTGCGGGGTGGCAATAGGCAGAAAGATGTCAAAGATTCACGTATAAACAAGGAGATCTATGAATAAGGAGACCAAGTGGTACATAACATGGTTCTATCTACAAAATTAATCATCATAGCATACATCATGACTTGACAATCTGAATGGACCGCAGTGCAAGAAATAGTTAATTGCCATGCTGGATATTCGGCTTCCACACAAGAATTTGGATACATTACAAAACCAAATAATGATAATCTTTTTGATATACCTGATCGAACATCATCACTAAGCTGTCCTCTTGCTTGGATTTGCTTAATGAGCATTCGATAAATAAGGACCCACCAATAAATATGAAGAACAAGCAAACAATATAGAAGAGTATTAAATGTGTAATAACAGATTGGACCCTCAACTGGGTGTTTCTCCTTGTCCAATGTCAGGATAACTTCATAGCTGCCACCAAAGGTAAGGACAAAGTCAAGAGAATTGTATGAAATATGAGAACAAATGTTAAAAGATTTAGAAGCAAGAAAACAAACAAATGTCCAACGAAATTTGGGGGGGAAATAAAATCCTGCAAGTATAAATGATTCAAACACCCCCCTGCACAAACAACCAATGGGACGACTTCTGGAGCACTGCATTTACAGATAGTACCACCATTCTAAAAGTAACCGTCAAGATACTCAAAATTAATGAAAATAGTTTAACATCAAGATCCCAGTAATATGTTCCAGGAAGATCTAAGAAGTCAATGACTAGTACGCATTAAATTATATGAACCTTGTACTCCAAAGAACCCAGAATGGATAGTAGACGAGGCGTAACAAGATCCAAGACAAGACAAAAAGAATAAATGCAAAGCTGGCAAGTCCTTCAGCACCACTGTACTTGGACATCTTTCCAACCTCCAAAAATATATCACTTGCATCATGAAGAGCCAAAACAACTGAACCAATTCGACCAAATCTGCAGGAAATAGATAAAATCTGAAGAAAACAGAAATGATGTATCAAAACTCTATGTTATAGACTTCCTATTACTGCGACAGTGATTTGTATGATTCAGAGTTCCTATTATTATGCACTCATTCCCCCACATATCAAGATTACCCCTTATGTTTACAATCTCAACAATCACAGCTACCCTCTTTGTTAGCCACAGGAAAACCAGCAGACCATCCTCGGACAGTTGCATTAATTGAAAATAATCACGTAATTATAATATATCCATAGTGCAAAAGGGATCTCTTTGATTAAATTTAAACTAAACCCAGAATCAACAGAATCACACTATCACAGGGAGTTCAGTTTAATTAAACAATAGTGTAGTTTAATTAAACAAATGAATATAACCTGGAACAAATATAATCCAACCACAATACCTTAAATCCAACCACAATACCTTAATATGTAGGACAAGATAATAAGAATGACAGTTGCAACATGATGACCCATTGATACCCCAAAGTCTGAACGTCTCGTTTCCCAGAAAATAAGGGCAAAGATGGAGTATGTATAGAATCCTGCAGCATACATGTATAATCCTTTCAATTTCAACCTGCAATTCATCATGTAACTAATTTATCAACTCGGCGAAAATAAAATTTAGAGAAGAGAATAATTTGAAATTTTTTTTGAAAATGTTACTTCATCTTTTGATCTGGCCAGGCTTGATTTCCAGGCCCCACCCAAAAGTTTTTTGTGTTTGTAAACCAAGGCTCATGATAGGTAACACAAAGAGCCAGAACTTCAGCAGAAAGAAAATAGATGCATTTCCAAGCTGATTCCTTGAATTTCCTAATCTTTTTCATTCTCTCTTCCGTCTGACAATCCAATGCCTGATGCTCCTTTCCAAAAATCAGTCGTCTTGCCACTTTCTGCAACATGCATATTCAGTTCAGAATGAACACATATAAGATCCACGTGAATCCAAGCAAAAGAATAATTAGAAGGAAAAATATCCAGCAAGAAGAAGTAGATTAATTTCCTTACATAGAAAAGAACATGAAAAGGAGATACTATATTCACTTTAAGCAATGCTCAAAATACAGGATATGCACCCAGAAAGTCAGAAGAATCGAAAAGAGGTTCTTCACATCAAAGCAACCGAGTTGGTTTTGATGAAAACTAAATCTACAATGATACAAGGTAATGTCATTTTTCTTTCATCCATTTATTCTATGGTTGGCATACAAAGAGACATAAAACTCTGCAACTTGTGTTCAGCTGTAGAAAAAACTACGTGTGTATAAGCTAAAATTCCAGATAAGGGCCATAATGTTTGTTTTCTATGTAGGTTTTGACGTTCACATAACTGAAGCAAACGTTTCAGATTATCCGAGTTTCAAAAGGTGGAGATACCGTATGATCAGAAGGTTAGTGAATCTCTAAGTATAATTCTACGCATTGTCGTTGTTACCAGGATGTAATGCAATCAATTGACGCATATCAAAGAGAAGCTCCAACTCTTTATGCATATTTAAGCAAACTTCACATCATAGCCTTTATCGTGATCTCAACCAATGCAACAGTGACTCTACCTGAATTCCAGTTTGAACAATTAGAAATGGAACAAGAGAAACAAAGTAAAATTTAACTCCAAAGCTTTGCAGATAAACAAACAAAACTAGAATACGTAAGTTTCTCTTCGCAAAAGCAAAAGAAGCAATTACAGCCAATGCCAGGGGAATTTAAAATGAAACACATCAATTTAAAGCTTAAATCTCATCCAAGCGAATTCACCAAAGAAAAAGAAAATAGAGCATTAACCAACACATTAAATCTTATCCAAGTAAATTCACGAACGCAAAAAAGAGCCAGCTTGTCAATGATCCACAAGTTATTCAGATGGAAAAAAAAAAAGCTATTCCGATAAGGAAATAATCGATAGGACACAATATCAAACATAGATAACCAGAATTCGGAAACAAAAACAGCACCTCGAATACGAATCTGTCGAGAAAGAAACGAACAGAGGGAAAGAAGAGCACGAAAAACGGAAGAACAAAGTAGTCGCCATAAGCAGGGTAGGATTCATCTTCCCCCTGGAGTGATTGGAAGAAATCGAGTAAACCCATCAGGGAATTAATTAGAGGTTATTGAATTGATCCAAAAGAAACAAAAAATGGGGAGAAACAAACAAGGAAATGGAAGAGAGTTGCTCGGAGGAGTTTCGCTAAGATTTAACAATCGGAGAGCATACATGACCCCCATAATTTCCACATATTTTCAAAATTGACCTTTTTGCCAACGTGTCACAGCTTAGTCAAAACGGCGGCCGCGGCTGCGGCTGCATTTGCACTTTCTTTTGACTAAGTTGAATTCTTCAATGAAATGGAATTTGATTTTGTTTTATTCTTCTTGGAATTGGAAGTAGGGGTGAGCATTAATTAGGCCGATCCGATTATCTGACCTAGTCTGAATTAATTCGGGTAAAAAAATTTCAAATTTTTGGTAATTTGGATAATTCAGGTATTACCCGAATTATTTTCGAGCCGGGGTCGGGTAACTCCAAAAAATTTCGGGCCGGCCCAATTACCCAAATTAGGT
Source organism: Erythroxylum gracilipes (assembly GCA_026413385.1). NCBI lineage: Eukaryota > Viridiplantae > Streptophyta > Magnoliopsida > Malpighiales > Erythroxylaceae > Erythroxylum > Erythroxylum gracilipes. The sequence goes on from JANZLC010000201.1 coordinate 22,247,314, forward strand.
TATAAAAATACAAAATTTTGAGTTTTTTTTTAATTATCAAAAAAACAACTTCGGGTAAAGCCGAACAAAATTTCGGGTAATTCGGGTAAGAAAAAATTCTGGTTCGGGCCGGGTAAGATGAAAAAAATTCAGGTAATTCGGAGCAGGCCCGAACAATGAAATTTTGGCCCGAATTACCCGAATGCTCACCCCTAATTGGAAGTAGGAAAATCGCCCTCTCCCATTTATAAGGTAGCATCCTAGAGAATTGGGTACAGATCTTCTGTATCCCTACCCTATGCCCACTTAGTTCCACTTTTATCTCAACCATCGTATAAAAGATTTGTTCCCTTGAGAACTATTGAGAGGGAGAGTGAATGAAATGGTTTTTTGAAAAATTAAATTGAATTTAATAAGAAAGGAGTTTAGTACAACCATTGTCCTACTAAAAAGATATCATAACATAGACAAAACTACATCTTAGACTAAAGACAAGTTACCGTGAACAAAACCATCTCAAGTATTCTCGGGTGTTCCTAAAACGATATAATAAAGAATTTCTTTTGGAGTTTGAATAGAAGTTTCTAAATTAGGGCTCCAAAGTCTCCTTCATCAGCGTCTTTGGATGATCATGGAGGTAAGAACTTTAATATTGTGAGGTTTTTTCTTTAGGGCAATAAATTTCAAGCCTGAGAGTTTACTGTTACTAACATTAATGTGCAATCCAAAAAAATTTTCCTCTCAAAATAATAGCTCATGGAGTTAGAGAAAAATATTATCTGTGAGGGATAAACTGAGGAACCAATTCAGATTTAGGATAGGGAATGGATACTCTACTCTTTTATGGCAGGATCCTTAGCATCTTAAAGGAATCCTAAAGAACTTCTCTTCACCAAGGGAGATCAATGGATCGGGACTACCTATGACAACAAAAGTTTTTGCAATTATTAGTCATAATGAGTGGAGATGGCAAGCAGTACCTATAGTGATCCTTGGTAACCTAGAACCTCTACAATACCAACCAAATAGCTTCAAACCTGATTATTTGGAATGGTTACCTAGCCCTTCAAAAAACTACACTAATGGATCAGCCTATAACTTCTTGAGATCTCCAACATAGACTATTTCTTGGCATAATTTGGTTTGGTTTAAAAGCAATAGCCCTAGGTGTTCTTTCATATTATGGCTGGCTTTTCTTCAAAAGTTGCAAACACGAGATAAACTTTTCTATCTCCATACTTTTAACTATTGTTCTTTATGCATCTCGGATAATGAGTCTAACGAACACCTGTGTTTTGAATGCTCCTTTTCTAATTCAGTATGGGAACATTGTCTCAACCACTTCCAAATACACATTCCCAATAGTACAACCCTTCAATCCATTCTCATTTGGTTTAACCACAACACCTCTCACATTAACCTTTTCCCTATCCTACTTTCTACTACTGTTTATAAAATTTGGATTGAAAGAAATACAAGAACATTCAAGGATGAAGCCATGGATGTGGAGAGCCTATACTCCAGAGTAATCTTCCAAGTTCTGGAACATCTCAGCTCAAATACTAAGGGAGGGTAATAGAGGTACAAATTATACACTAACAACTTTTCTGCAGGTTTTCTATTTCAAGAATGGTAACTAGAGATATAACCTCTCTTCGGTTCTAAAGGAAAAGAGTAGACAGAGGCAGCAATCCCTCTTGCTTCAATTCAGTACAAATGGAGTTTTGGCAGGATATGGTATTGGTAACATGGAGTTATAGGTTTATCGTTGTTCCGTTTTGTAGATCAAATGACTTCAATGAAGGTAAGTATAAGCTTTAACAGTAGGAGAACAAATTCATACGGATGTTTTATCACTGAAGGTATGTGAGAAAAAGGCAACCTTGACAGGGGAAAAGTGTTGGATCGGAAAAAGAAAACATGCCTTATTTGGAGAAACAGTAGATTTCAAAACTTTTTAAGAAATCATTTTGC
>JANZLC010000201.1:22252138-22263682 GCA_026413385.1 Erythroxylum gracilipes
GAGGATGAGCTTACATATGAGAAATTGAAGTGCTCTGTATGAGACTGTATAAAGAATGAAAAGAAAAATTTATACCGAATTTCGGATTGGCTTAGTCTTAGGGTTTCCAACGCGACGTTAGTTTTCTAAAATATTCGTTTGCGGATGTCGGACAATTTGTTTCAGTTCGTTTCGCTTTCGATTGGCTTTCGATTCTTTCGCTTTATGACTTCCGATTCGATTCGATCTTTTGAATTCGATGTGCTTTTGATTCTTTCAGTTCATTTCGCCTTTTGTTTCCGCTTCAGACCAATTTGTTTGTTTTTGTTTCCACATTTAGTCGTTTGGATTCCGATTTTATTTTCGTTTTTCGGTTGGGGTCTGGCTTCCGAAGTCGGGTCCCAACATGTAGGTACTTTCTCCCCAAACCTAAGCATATTTCACTCTTTTGACCATAACTTTGTCGTCCAACCTCCAAATGACCTGATTTTTAAAACATTGGTTTCCTAACACTTTCCTCTACCTCTCCATAAAACTTTATAGCTTTTGGTATTGATTTAAAAAATATTAATCGAGTCAAAGTGAGGGTATCAATTGCAAGAGCATGAACTGGACATTTTACTGAACATGTTTCAGTATTTTGAGGATATCTCGATCTGTAGAGCTCCAGATGAGATGATTCTTATTTCTAAATAAACTAGAGACATAGAGCTACAACTTATCTAAAGGAATTTATTTATTTATTTTTAGTATCTAAGACTTTCAATTTCTGGATGGAACTCGAGTTTAGTATGTAGTCTCGGTTAATAGCAGTCCAAGAATGTTTGGGTTATAACTTATAGAATTCTGAACCAAATTGAATGTTTTTGGTGTCTTTAGAAACTTAATTCAGTGGGGAACAAATATTCTAAAGAAGTCAAATCAAAATTCAGATTTGAGGTTTGCAAAATTATGCTCCGAGTTTATAAGAAATGAGTTTTATTATGGTGACTTATTTGTGTGGGCACACTATTGAACAAATTGTGAGGTAATTTTGGGATGTTATAAGAATGAAGATGAACTGTTGATGGCTTATGAGGGTTCATTGAAATAACCCTACAAGGTAATATTCATGCTCAAGGCATGTATCAGAGCAAGCGTTAGACTCTGGAAACAAGAGGGATCCAACAAGGTTGCTTGTAAAAATACATTGCAATTTATACCTATCAATTCCCCTCCTCATATTAAATATACATCAAAATGGAATTCTTAGCTCTCAATAGCTAAGTTAAGAAATGAGAACTATCTTATTTTTCCTTCTTTTCCCAAAAACTCTTTTCTTTTTGATAAAAAAATATGAATCAATTCTACCTTATTAGTTAAAATTCTCTCTACCCTATTTTACCTTTAGGTCTTATTGTATAATCTGACTGTTAACACTTATAGCCCCCCTTCCCACATATACACACTTTCTTTTTTTTAGCTTTGCACACCTTTTTCAATCCCACCTTAGCTTTAACTTTTATGTTTATTAAACCAGTCCACAAGATTTGTCATGTCATTTTTTCTAAGTTTTTTATTAGCCTTTTGCAAAGCTAAAATGTGAGCTCTTACAAGTATGGAACTAACCATAAAATTGATAACTCTACCACATGGAAAAGAAATTGATTGCTCTAAGAGTTTATCCTTTCCTAAACCTTCTTAATTAGAGGAGCATATTCATTATACAATAATCTCCTTGTGGTAATTGGTAACCCTAAATAAATGAAAGGATGAGCTTTAACTTGATATTTAGTAATCTTAGAAAGCCAAGGGGATAAGTGTTGTACACTCTTAGAAACTATGAGATAACTCTTTGGTTTATTGATAGATAACCTTCAAAGCCCTTAAAAGCTTGTAATGTTCTCATAAGAGTGTGTACTAATTGGTTATGGGCCTTTACAAGTAGTAATAAATCATCTGTAAACTTGAGATGTGTGATCCTCAAGCTTTTACATTTACTATGAAACTAAAAGGAGATAATATAAGCAATATTATGATTCAATTATCTAGATATAACCTCCATGCATAATACAAATATGAAAGGGAACAAAGGATCCCCTTGTTTGATTCTTTTCCTGCCTTAAAACAACTAGGAGGGTTCCCCATTTACTAGTACTGAACAAAATGGTGAGGTGATGCATATGATTATCCGGTTTTTGAACGTAAGGGGAAAGTTAAACACCTCTAATATTTGCTCAATAAATGTCTACCTTATTGTCCCATATGCTTTGTGCAGGTCAAATTTGATTGCATTGTTGCTAGGTGACTTATTCCTTGAGTAACCCTTGAATAGCTCATATGACATAGAATGTTATCACCTATATGCCTCTTTTCTAATAATGTAACCTGAGCTAGATTAATTATATGAGCTAAAGCTTTCTTTAACCTCTTAGCTAGGAGTTTTGAAATTATCTTATGTATGAAATTATAATATAAAAATTGATCTAAATTTCCCAAAGGATAGAGCATTTTGGAATTAAACAAATGGAAGTTTCATTTATATCTTTGAGGAGCTTACTTGATTCAAATACTTCTAGCATAACTTTGATGATAATGTCTTTTATTTTAAGGTAGGCTTTTTGATAGAACTTCTTATTTAGTCCATCAGGCCCTGAGGCTTTTCTCAAGGTTCATTTCAAACACTATTTTTTTAATCCTCAATATGATCAAAAGATGAGTTAAGGAGTTGGTTCATCTCATTAAAAAATTGATGATTAATGATGGATGACAGTAATGGGATAGAAAAGTTTCTCTCATCTTATACCCCTAAGGTTTCCTCAAAGTAATAGTAAGACACCTCTTTAAGTAAAGATTGAGATGACATCTAGTTACCATCCTAATCTACCCAGAAGTTGATTCTATTTGTATTTCTTCTGGACATGACTAAACTATGGAAAAAATTTGTATTGTAATCCCCGTTTTTTTACCAACTAAATCTGATCCTTCTTCATAAAATGGAATTATGTCTAAACAATGCTCTATAGTTGTTTTCAATAGCCCATCTCTCTTGATCTAACCACCAACCATCCTTAGAATGCTTTTAAACATGCTTTTGAATGTTATGCAAAATTCCCTTGATTATTTCAAAAATAAAGGAGTCTAAGAACTGGTCTGCCTTTTCAGTTTTTTCAACTCTTCTTTGATACTAGCTAATTTTTTGAAATAGACATCAGTTTTATGTCCATATATCTCCTTATACATTCCCCTTTTAGTTACCTCTATAAATCCCCCATTCTCTACTAAGTAATTGTTGAATCTGAATAGGGAAGTTTTCCTTTCAATCTCAAAGATTTTGTGGATCAATATTGGAGAATGATCTAAAACATGCCTTGCTAACTAGACATTTTTTAACCATTCCAAATGCACAACAATTAATAATTTTTCTAAACGAACTAGCTGTTGGATTGTTTGTTGATTTATGTGGCTTCAGAGCTAAAGTATATAAGTCCCAACTTTATAATATAGCTATTAAAATCCATGAAGAAATTCTTTAAATTCGCATTCCCCTAACCTCAGATTAGTGCAAAGTACTATTGAAGTCACCTAACACCATCTAAGGATCTTAAATGTTAAGTTGATGGCTCTATAGCTCTTCCCTTTGGAGTTTGTAATTCAAATCATACACAAAGGTCACTTTTAGATTTTTGATTTCTCTACATAGTAGAATTCTAATGTGGATATGCTAAGAACTAGAATGCATAACCTCAAGCTTAATCCTTCTTGTGTCAAAAGTCAGTACTACTCTCGCATAAAGATGATGATCATAGTTTGAGATAAAAGACCAACAAAATCCATTTAATTTAAACTTCATTCACTTCTTTTGTGAGAGTTTAGTTTTAAGTATTCCTAAAACTACTACTTTATCACTAGGGATAAACTTGAAGACTACTTATTACTTACTAGCACAATTTAGTAACTATAGACATTATGTAAGGGTCTTATTTAAGTACTATTTTATTTTCTTGCCTTTTCGTCTTTGTATTAGTTTTTATTATTCGTATTATTAACACCTTTGAGTATTATTATTTTTAGTATTTATTTTCATGTATTTTTATTTATACATATTAGAATTTGGTATTTTTTTATTATTTCTATTAGTTTTGGTGTTTCCTACTAGTTTTGGTTTTTCCTTATTATTATTATTATTATTATTATTATTATTGTTATTATTATTATTATTATTATTTGTGATTAGTATTGTTAGTGTTATTTGCATTTATTTTAGCTATCTCTTGAGATTTGGGTATTTTTATTATTATTTCTATTTAATGCTTTTATTTCCCCATTACTGGTATTTTCATTTATTTTATGTTTTATGAATTGTTTTTATTACCTGCATCATTCTTATATTGTCTCATTTGCATGTGGACCCACTGGAAACAGCCTCTCTACTATGTAGGGGTAAGGCTCCGTACTATCGGACCTCCCTAGATCCTGTTTCATTGCGGGATTTCGAATTGAGTGATGATGATGATGAGACATTATGTAAGGGTCCTTTAAGAAGAACTTCCCTTCTTCCTATTTTTTCTCGATTTCCTCTTTATTACCTCCGTAAGCTAGCTTCAGCTATATTTAACTTAGGTGAAGTGCATATCCTTGTAAAATTTAACATCATTTCCTAGTCCCCTACCTGAGTAGAAGTAAGTGACCTTAATTGAAAAATGATGTAATAAAAAAGATGGGATAACATATTCAAAAGTATCTATCCTTTTAAAAACTAAATGCCATATGGCATATCCACTAAATGCCATGTGGATGTCCATCTATTAGCTACATTAGCAAAAACTAATGTTTTGAACTGAATTATTAAAATTTTAAAAGGATGTTTATTCAATTTAAAATTTTAAAAGCCTGAGCATTAAATTGAAAATCTCAAAAAGTTGAACACTTTAGGATTGGTTATTCTAAAAAAAATGCCATACTTGAAAAATCATGTAATATCATTTCTTGGTCTCATAGATATAATGTTGAAAATTAATATCCAAGCTACCCTACTTGAAAAATGATGTAATAATGAGAATTAGTTTACATGGATAATTTGATTTGATTATTTCTCAACAAAGTTATTCCGTCACAATCTAGTAATTAATATCAAAATCAAGTTAGCAAGACATATTAAGAAAATTGTTGAATAAACATGACCTTAACTCTCATGGAATTCTTTACTACAATTTATATTGAATATTAGGACACTTGAATAGCCTGAATTTTATGGGTTTGACCCTCGTAATAGTTTTGGAGTGACTCAATAACAACGATTCTACTAAAATTATTGTCAATATTAATGAATATTCCTACACATTCGTCATAAAAAGGCTAACATAAAGTCATAAGAATTGCAAAATTGATTGATTTATTATTCTACTTTTTGATTCAAATTTAAGAGTCTTTAATAATTTTATTTATTGAAGACCAACAAATTATGATAATATTGACTGCCACACTTAGAGTTCGAGTTCAATTTCAAAGCTTATAATAAAACGCTACCTAATACCATAACTTAATCTTTCTAGCCCATCACCGACCTAAAATTAGTTACTTATTATTAATACTTACTGAATTGTAGACAACTAACATTCTCAATAAAATACTCTTTTAACTATAAAAGTAAAGTCAACTTTTATAGCTCAAACCCAAGGTAAGATACAATATAATACTTCTAAAAATTTTATTGAAAATATTTTTTTTAAATATAATTTATTTAAATAAAGCACAACTAAATTCTTTAGTATATTGTAGAGATACTATTTTTTTTTGGCTTATCACTTGAAAAAACACAAAGTAGGTACTATATTGTCAAATTCGAAAAAATCTAAAAAAACAATATAATGAAAACTACCTCTTGTACCTAAATGGTGTTGTAGACCTCTCTAAAATATCTTTCAAAGAAAGCCAACATGTGAATGTAATAATTTCAATAAAATCATAGCATAAGGTAGCACCAGCTAATTCACCTCAGCTATACCTGCCATATTATAGCTCCAATTAATTTGGTTTGGCCAACGAAATGATACTTATCCAATTTTAGGCGGTTAATACTTATCCAATTTCAGGTACATTGGAGATGTACCTGAAACCTTGTAAATGGCTATAAGTTTGAATATCATATATAAAGTACCTTTAGAGCATACTGGAATCTTTTTATTTATTTTTAACAATGATTGTAATACTTTTATATATACTATCAATAACACTTTTGTAACTGTAATTTCAAAGTTCCATTAAGGACATCCTGGAATTAAAAAAAATCCTAAAATAAGGTTTTTTAAATGTTATAAATATATGGTAATTATTACTCTTATTGTTTAAATTACATTTTTTGTCAACCTCTTCTAGTTATCATTTTTCACTTGGTCAAAGGTAAAGTTCTGGTTCTGTCTGATTCTGATGGGGCTGGACGTTGCTGCTTGGATCCATAAAGTTGGTAGATCTCAGCTCTGAGATACCTGCAAAACAATAAAGGCACACCGGGAGTTGACTTCCGGTAGGCCCCTCTGAGGCTCAAGTTAGTCTAATGGTCCGGGTTTTGGTGGCTAAGAATAAAGAATTATAGGGTATCAAAGTCGTACCTTTTCTGTGATGAGGTAGCACCTTATATACCTTGAATATTTTCTAGGTTTAGGTCTTTACGTATGCATGGAAAGTCACCATCTATGAATGGGCCGTCTATTCCTGGGCCTGGGTCTGGGCCTAGCATGACCGACCTAACCATAAGCCCCCTACTCCTCGGGTCTAATCATGGAGAAGAGTTGAAGGAGTACATAAGGATTGTGCGGCTCATCTGCATGATAGCTCATGATAGGCCCGATCGATCAGTGCATGACAGCTCGAGATAGGGCTGACTGATCGGACGTGGAGATAGGATCGATCAGTCGAATGTGGAGATAGGACTGATCGATCAGACGTGGAGATAGGATCGATCAGTCGCATGTGGAGATTGGACTGATCGTCGGTCGTGGAGATTGGACTGACCGATTAAACGTTGACGCTTAATCAAAGTACCATATTTAATCATTACATAACATGTGTCCTCTGATAGGTTTTAAAAATTTGAAATGGAGGGTTGCATCCAACTGTTGCGTCCTTTCCACTATTGCGCCGCTCGAGTATCTGACAACCCTAAATCGCACGGCTCAGGTTGTTCCATGTGTCCAAACTCGGCTCGAATTTCACCACGCGTCCAACGTTGATTGGAACGCCCGTTCAGTTGGTCTCAATTATAAGCGCTCGTAATCGACATACTCCTTCACTTTCTGCGCATTCGGCTCTCCGACATCTGATTTCTCTATTCTTCATCTCTTTGTTTGCAGTCGCCGGAATTTTCTTTCCACTATTTAAATACCAAACTCCAATCACTAAACTAGGTATTTCCTCTTTCCTCCCTTCATCCTATAAATTTATTTTTTGCAATCATGTCGTCAACTAGTCCTAGAGATGAGATTAGGCTTAGGAATGAAGCTAGCTCCCCCTCTCGTGCCTTATCGCCTCCTCGCCAGCCTTCACCACAAGCATCCTCGGGTCTTAGCGAAGAAGTAAGTACGGTTCTGAGGGAGCTCCATCGGGAACTGGCCACCGAGAGGGCTTTACAAAGTGTTGGGCCGCTGGAGAGAGAGGCAGAAATGGTGGGTGTGCCGGAGGCCGGTGGGAATGAAGCGCCGGAGACAGAAGGAAATGAGGAAGTCACGATAAGTGACCGGAAAGATGGGTTAGTCGTTGAAGAGCCTCCGAGAGACAAATCGACGATGACCGAAAAAGAGTTAAACTGATCGATCATCAGGCATAATATTCCTTCGTCCTGCAGGCCCAGGTTGGCTTTGAAGAACGAGCGAATTTATAGCAATCTGGGGGGTTATTTTGCTGTGTCGGATAGCTTTTTCTCGGTCAGCAGTATGCAACTTCTGTATGCTCCTATCGTTGATGTGATATGCTGCGACTACTTATTAAGGCCAAGCCAGATTCCTCTGAACGGTTGGAGGTTCATCAATGGTCTGGCTTTGCTGTGCCATCATTTCGGGTGTCCACCATCGGTTGGCATTATGCGTCATTTCCTGCTGGAACCGCTTCTAAAGTCCAAGCGTGGCGGATGAAGTATTTCTTTGTGAGGCCCCCAGGGTCTGCCTTTAAGTCCAAGCCGTGGAAGTATCCCCTAACCGAGTGGTGGAACGACATCCCGAATCTGCTCCTTAGTAGGGAGGAATGGGAGGTGGTCGATCGCATTAAGGCGCTCGCTCGATACGACTTTGATCGCCTCATTCTGGGGTATCGCAGGGGGGCCTCGGCTGATTCATTCTTAATCGACCCCCCGGCCCGAATTAGCTAGCTAGGAGAAGAAACTGCCCCCTCTGGTTGAACCGTTTGCTATATTTATAAGTATTGGTTTTGATTTCTGACCTGCTTCTATTATTTTGCAGCCATGGCAAAGCTCAGGGATTTCGCCAGGACCTCCAGCTCCACTAGAGGCCAGCGCAAAGCTGCTAGGCCCTCCTCGAAGACAAATGGGCAGGGCGAGAAAGGGAAGGCCAGCGCGGATGTCGCTCAGCCTACTGTCCCCGAGAAGGATGTCATTCAGCCTACTGTTCCCGAGCCGTCTGTAGTGCTCGTTCTGGTGGCTGTCCCCGAACAGCCAGCAATGATGACCCGGTCAGCGGGTAAGGGCCTAATGGTCATAGAGGGGGAAGAGGAAGAGATGGAGATACCTCTTAAGAGGAAGAAAACCGTTCGGGTTCTCGACCGACCGCCCTGCCCATCGAATAAAGGCAGGGAGAAGGAAAAGGAGAAGGAGATAGAGAAAAACAAAAGGAAGGAGCGGGCGACCAGCTCTGGGAAGTGGGTGTCCACAATCAGTCTGGATAAGACTGCATCGATTAGGGACATCGACATGTCCCTCCAAATTACCCAGAAGGCTGTTCCTCCTCTGGACAGGGAGCTTTTGGATACTCTAGGCAATAAGGAGCTGTTGGGTAGTCTCGTGCGTAGCTGCGCAAGGGTAACTTCCTCTGCCCTTTATCCCCCTTTTTTTTAATAGGATTCTTCCTCTCAGGGTTTGGCTCTCTCTTTCGCCACATATCAATGCCTCGATCAGCCCGATAGAGTCTCCGAATCGCTGGACTGGGAAGTCAGGGATCTTCACGAGTAGGTTCACGTTTTGAGGGCCGAACTCTCAGAGGCGAAGGAAGAAAAAGACTTTGCGCGAGCTCAACTTTCTTCTTTGGAGGAGGAGAAGAAATTTTGGGAGGAAGATAGGAGCATTTTGAAGGCTCAACTCGCTTCGGCGGAGGAAGAGAAAAACAGGATGAAGGAAGAGAAGAGCAGGGTGGTTGCGGCAAGGGACGAGCTGGTGAGGTAGTGCGAGGGCCTAAGGAAAGAAGTACTTGACGCCCATTCTAAGGTGAGGACGGAACAAGAGTTTCGATCCAAGTTCCTCTAGGATTTCCACGAGGCAATGAGGGACAAACTAAGGGCTGAGAATAGGCTGATGGAGTTGCGAAGCTCTATCAAGGAGGAAAGAATCGATGCAATCAAGCGATGGAAAGAGCGGTACTTACACGAGGAGTGCAAAGAATTTGCTTGTGATGTGGCTCTTTCCCTCTTGAGGAACTGCCACGGTGTTTGCGTCCCTGACGGGTCGGATAGTCCTTCATTTGAGGATTATGCTGAGTTGTTGCTTCCCTCTGATCTCGGCCTTTCACTGGAGGAGGTAGTGGAGATAGCGGAGAGAGAGAAAGAGGCATTACCGGATGAAAAGCTGGACCTTAGCTCGGATGAGGAGGAAAAGCACCCTGCAGACCCTAGTCCTAGCTCGGTTGCTTTGCCGACTTCCTCCACTGCCGATCGAGCCCATAGTAATATTTCTTGTAACATCCCGTCCCCATATTAAGGGTTAGGACCTGAAAGTCCAGTACATGTGAGCTCAAAGAGAAAGTAAGACAATGCATTTCCTTGCTCTTGCTTCATGTTAGCATATATGCATATAAATATTGAATGTTTTCGTATAAAAAGTAGTACATGCTTTCATTGACAACTTCCTGGTATAAATGCTATTAAATGTGGTTTTATTGAAAATAAGGAGTAGAAGAAATAGAAAGAGTGATCTTGGTACGAGTGGAGATAAGGAAAGATGTAGAAACAAGATTGATAGTGATCTGAAAAATATTGACTGAGTATGTTGCAGTATTTTATCCACAACGTTTTCTCTTGTTGTCCAAATAAGATGATTCTTAATTTGGATTAAACTAGAGATATATGGCTACATTTTGTATGAAGTCATCGAATTTCATTTCTATCTCTAAGAGTCTCAAAAGTTGTTATGAAGTTAAGAATTTGGTGCAATATGTTGTTGTATGGATGAAAATCCGTCTTCGCAATTTAGGGGCAAATTTGGGATTGATATAAATAGATTTTGGAAAAGTTTCCTTCTAGAAAGTTGTAGATCTATCTGTTATCTTTCCAACGGTATATTATATGAAAACTTTGGATATAGGAGTCAAAAGTTATGGTTTTTATAAGTGGAGATGTTCTAGGAAGAAAAGCAGACGAAAAAAAGTAGACGGAAGGAAAAGCAGACGATAAAAAGCAGACGAAAGAAAACAGACGGAAGGAAAAGTAGATGATAGAAAAGCAGACTAAAGAAAAGTAGAGGGAAAGAAAAGTAGACGGAAGGAAAAGTAGACGATAGAAAAGCAGACGGAAGGAAAAGCAGACGATAGAAAAGCAGAAGGAAGAAAAAGTGAGACGATACAGAAGTCAGATGATAGAATTAGCCTTTTATGTCTTCATAAAAGTTGTATATCTCGAAGTGTTCTTTCCAATGGTCCAAAAACAAAGTCAATCCAACATCTGTAGCAAAAGTTATGGCATTCTCACTGAGACATGTACATTTTTCGTAAAGGCATGAACGTGTAGGAGTATTTTGGCCATAACTTCTTCTCTAGACCTCCAAATGACCTGGTTCTTGAACCAGTGGTTTCGTAAGACATTTATCTACATCTCTAACAAAATTATAAGCTATCTGAAATTAAATGATAAAGATTGAGTGAAAAGAGTGATACGGGCGCAGTGAGTGTGTTCTTAAAGGATATGAACTGGTGTTATTCCACTAAACACATTTCAGTATTTTAATGATTTCTGGAGTTTTATTGATCCAAAAGAGATGATTTTTTATTTGTGGTAAAATAGAGACATGGAGTTACAAATGGTATGAAGAACTTAGAATCTAATTCAGTCTCTAAGATGTTTAAATTTTAGATGGAAGTGGTTGATAGTATGCTGTTTTGAACAAGAACAGTCTAAAACTGTTTGAAGTACATCTTCTGACTCACTGAATCAAATCGAATGATTTCGGTGGTATTAGAAACTTAAGACAATGGAGGATTTTTCTAGAAGAAAGTGTTATATCAGAATGTTCAAGGATATTTTTGGCAAGACACTTAAGTATAAAAACATAAGGCATAACTAGAAGGGCAAATGGGACAATTCTCAATCATTAATGGCATAGTTGGAAAAAAGAAATATTGTCTTGCTTATAAATAGAAAAGAACTACGGGA
>JANZLC010000201.1:22315622-22331387 GCA_026413385.1 Erythroxylum gracilipes
TTCACATTTGATCAATTAATTGTCAATTGTTCAATTTGGTTTAAATGTTGCTTTGATTTTAATTATCAAACTCAATTTCAATTATCAAACTCAATTTCACAAACTCAATCAAAACAACCGAATTCATCATTTCAGCTTCAACCTTCAAGCCTTCAACATTAACACATTCAAATTTTTCCCCAAATCAACCTTCATCCGAAATAAACCTGACAACCTCTACCATTTTTGGATTTTCCCTAATTCCACCATTTTTTCCTCATTCTTAGTATAAATCACCCTAGGATTTTCCCCAAATCCACCTCCATCCAACAACAACACCAAATCAACAACAAGTCAACAACACCTAGGAATCTAGGATCACAGAAGCAATCAACAACAAAATTCCATTAAAAATAAAAAACATACACCCAAAACAATCGGGTCTTCGGTGAGGGTCGACCGTCGGGTCTTTCTTCGGTGGTCGTATGGTGCGTTGATGAGGAGGAGGAGGGAGGAGCAGGCGGCAAGGAGCGGAGAGGAGCGACGAGCAGATCTGACGACGGCGAGACTAGATCCGACAACGGAGGAGCAGCGACGATGAGAGGGAGGAAGCAAAAGGTCAGGGGGGGCTGGCAGATTTTTAGGTTTTAAGTTTTTTTATTTGAAATTTCGTCCCTGGAAATTTTTTTAACGAAATAGTCCCCAAAATTTTGGTATTGACGGTACTGGCCGGTATCGACTGGAATCAGCCGGTACCGACCAGAATCCATACCTGAAATTTTTAAGCCCGTTCTGGTTCTGGTTTCCGGTTGGTACGAAATGTTCCAGCCGGTACCGACCGAAATGGTACAGAATCTGTTACATTGCCTGAATCACTTATTGAACTTCTGATTTCTATTTGAAGGGTGCAATACATAGTTAAAATTTCCTTTATACATTATTTTTGTATAGAATTTAGGACGGTTCATTTGTAATTTGGTTCAGTGATTTTCCACCATCATCACACATTATTTGATTCCATGGTTCTAGAATTTTCTAGTTCATTTTGGTCAGGATGGAGATATCCATGCTTCTCATTTCTTTCATTAGGTTATCTAGTTGTGATGTTCGGAGGATTGAACAGGTTAAAGAGTTGTTATGGGCTTTGGATTCATTTCATACATGCCTATTAAGATGAAGTGTTTTGGTTGGGAAAAATTTTGAGAAGTTTATGATGTATTTGTACGTAGCTATTGAGTTGTAACTGCATGTATTGCATAGTGAGGTTTTTAAAAGAAAAATGAACACTATTTATGAACACTCTTTAGGGTTAATTTTCACTCAAATTAAAAGATTATATTTAGGGTTATGCACAGTTGGTTACAAATCACCTTCTGTTCGTAGAAATGCTCCTGCTTCGGTCTGCTTGCTTGCATGTTTCTTACGGGGATTCTTTCACATCCATCCCTTGTTCTTAATGTTCCTCTGGACTTCTTTTCATGGCTGGTTACTCTTAGTTCCCTCGCGGATTTCCTTCGAGCATACTTTTTTCCTTGTTCCGTTAAGCTTTGCTCTTTCACTTTTATTACCTTTGTCTCCTTCCAGCTAGGCTTGACAATAAGGTCCATATTTGGTCCTACTTAGGCTGACCAAGCCTCAAGTCAGGCTATTCATGGGCTGCCCAGGCCCTGCTTGACTTGAGGCCCAACAAGGCATGAGAAAAACAAGAATATTTTGAATTTTTTAATAAAAATAAAAAGTCAAGTCGGGTTGGGCTGAGCTAGATAGAGCTCAGTTAAGCTCAGCTCGGAATAGCCTTAGGCCTGATGGAGCATGGGCAAAATAAAGACGTTTTGAATTTTTTTATTAAAAATAAAAGGTAGGACTAGGTTAGGTTGGGCTTAGTAGAGCCCAATCGAGCTTGGGTTTGAGCTCAGGTTCGGGCTCGAACAATTTTTGGTATGTTGGGCCCGGGCTCGAGGTGGCAGCCCGATTCGGCCCATTGCCATCCCGACTTTCATCTTTGTTTTGGTTCACTATTTAATTCTTTATGGGCTTCTCTCATATTACTCTGCTTAGTGTTTTTCTCTGTCTTTCCCCTTTTGTCCATTTTCCCTTGTGTGTTCTTTCTGCTAAGTGCTTGCCTTTCATGTTCTCCTTTTGTACACCACGTTTCTTATCTCACAACCTTTCTTGTCAACATTTATTTCTTTTTTTGGTAAAATGTCATCTACTATTAAAACTTTCCTACCTTTGTCAACAGTTTCTTCCCCACTAGCTTTTGTCAACCTTTCTTTATTTCCATTTTTTGTAAAATGTCATCTACTTTTAAAACTTTCCTAACTTTTCCATAGTTTCTTGTCCTCAACCTCTAGTTACGTAAATCCCTCCTTTACGAGCTTTTAGCATTGTTTCGGAGCTTGTTGCCAAGTTGTGTGACTCCTCTCCACTCCCAACCAAAAGAACCTTGCTTAAGGTTGTAAGGGATGGTATGCCAAGCTCTAACCTTCTTTACTATCTCCAAAAGAAACTAAAAGAGTCTCCTACAGTGGCTCCTCCTTTAGAGATACATAAGGAAGGTGTTACCAGGTCAGAATACTCTTATTGTGTTCTTCTTAGATAAGGGGCCCTCTTTTTTGATAATGAGAGCATGCTCTCTCCCACTCGAAGAAGAGTGGTCTAGAGGAGGTTTTGGTCTCAGAGGAGGACTCATTCTGCTTTAAATTTGGTAGTTTGACTCAAGCAAGTACTTGGCATGTTCACAATAATTACTTATTCAAAACTCGAAACGTAGATTATGGCTAGATAATATCAAACAAAATTAGGTCTTAGTTTGGATTCGAATACATGGTGTCCCGTTATAGTACAAGATGACCAAAGGGCTGAGCTACCTTGTCTTGATGCGTGTCGAATGCACCATAAATAAACCTAACTTTGTACACTAAGATATATAGCAGCAGTAAGGATCGTATCCATACGGAGTATTCATGTAGCTTTTACAATGAAAGAAATCTGTATTTAGGATATCGGGTGGGAGGAGTGGGGGTTTATTAGGATGCAAATAACAAAATAAAGTAAAATTGAACTAATAAAAACAAATCAAACTAAACTGACAAAAAATAGAAAATTGATGAATGAGTTTGGAATCTAATTTTTGGTTCAATCTCAGCTTACACACAATTAAATATACTTCATTGAATTGTAGTTTTCACACTTCTCTTAGAAACTAACAACAAGCTCTGCTAACTCTGGTTTTTTTTCCTTAAGTCATGTTTAATTAAAATAAACTTTTTAATTAAACATAGCTATCGAACAATTTAGAATAAGCTCTCTAGATTTAATCGGACAGCTGCATTACAAATAAGAAAAATAGATCAATCTAAGCAACAATCACAGAAACTCGAGTTATTTAACCTATGTTACGTTATCTCCAATGATTCAACGTCATTAGTTTCCACAAATAAATCTAAAACATAACTATTACGTATTGTATTTGAGATTCTAGCAATGAGTCTACAGAAAAACAATCTAATGAACACAATTGGATCATCTTTACATAAATACCCAAATTAATAGACATAGAATAATACAAACAATCCCTAAAAAGAGAGATTCGACAATACACAATGGAGATAAGCTCAAATGTGATCCTCAACTATGATTTCCCATCCAAACTAGAAGAAGAAGATTAGCCCCCCATAAATGCCCAAAAAGTAGGAGTTTTGTCACCCTTCTTGTTCCAAAAATGATCCATGGCCCTTTTAACCGCTCAAATGTCATTTTATATGAAAAACTAGGGTTCTAGAAAGACACACGATTAGGTGAACAACTATGCATCTAATCGTGAAAACCAATTAAAATGCCCAAATCGTAAATGTGCACAGCCGTGCAAAATCTTACACTGCATGATATATTCTTCTTTTTATGGTGTTTTCTTGTCCCATCTTCACTCTTTTCCTTCTCCTTTTTGTTCCACAATGACAATTGAGTGTGAACATCAAGAGGATGGTTCAAAGAATGTGCTTTTAACTCACTTTAGTATGCTTCCAAATTGTACCTAAAATCAAATATGAACTAAAATGAAAGTCTTAAGCATTTCAAAGCATTAATCCCTAAGTGTCATGGAGTAAATGTATAAACAATAAGGACACATCAAATTTCCCCACACTTAACCTTTGATCGTCTTCGAGAAAAACAACAAAATCAAAGTCACAAACCAAAACACTTACTTATTGTCACAAACCAAAACACTTACTTATTTTCCATATTTTCCAAGAATGGATAGTGATAGGCAAAGAGAAATAACTTCCAAAAGCATAGCAAGAATTCGACATTCAATGCTTCTATTCATGACAAATCAACAATTATTCCCTTAAGAAACTGAGCAATCTAAGGATAGAATTTTATATAATGTGTTTAAATATGATAAATTCATATGTACACTCAAATATCATTCATGATCAAGACATTCCACAACTTTACATATCATTTTATTTCGCCACTACTAAGATTCACATGCACAATCATGAATTAAAGGAAATTTTAAGGTTGTAATATGAGCAAAGGTTAAGGAGAGGTGTATTTGGGTAATTTATTATAAAATCTATCAAAGCTAGTGAAGTAAGAAAAACACTTAATATAGCATAAAGCACAAAAACCAACATTCACTTAAAATTGTGTATATCAACTATGAAATGCAAAAATTATGTTTCACATTCAAGACTTCGCACCATAAACCATATGAAGTATCTATCACTAACAAAGTTGACCATAAATAACTACAAGGAGTGTCCTTTGATGACTAAATCTCCCTCATTCACATCGTAATCAAATAACCCTTTCCATCCAACTTTAGAAGGAAGGACTAATTATGATTAACTTTACAAAACAAATGCATTTCCTCTTTGATAATTTTATTTAAACATATATTTTTCTTTTTCTTATTTTTTATTATTATTTTCTTTTTTTAAAAGAAATTGAAAGAAACTACATTAATATTGGAATTTATTGATAAGACATAAAATGACATCCCAATAATTATAATCAACCGACACATCTGCACATCCTCACACTTATACTTTTGTTCATGCACAATCATCAATCATCAATAATCAATAACTGCTTGATACGGAAACCCCAAGAAAATAAGGTTCTTGAAACTTCCTAATCCTATTGAATCTTTCTATTATAAGAACATGCTAGATCAAACCCCAAATCATAAGTTTGAGACCCAATCCTAAAGAAATTAGAAATCAATTTACGTTACAAGTACTTACTTATTGATGCAAATCAATTTTTTGAAGTAACCATGAAAACAATCACGCCTCGCTTGAAGAACTCACTCTGAAATTTTATTCATCATGCAAATCTAGGGTTACAAGGTTATAATAAGGTATAAATATCCTTGACTAAGTCCTAACCCTAATAGGAATGGGTTTGCAAGCCCATTGAACATAATCTGATCCAAGTCTTAAAATAAGTCAAACAAACAAAGCATATGCTACCAACTAAAAGAAAAACCCATAAATAAGTCCTTGGGCCTAAAATAATAGATAATAGATAATAAGCCTAAATTATAAAAAATGGGCCTAAATAGCTAAGTGCTAGCCCCTTCCAACAGCTTCTCTAATAAAGTCACAAGCTTGGGCATGCCTTAGTGTTCCTCTATGGATGATTCGGCTTCCTCATGTACTTGATTTGTGATTTGGGCTTGCACAAAAGCTTCCATTGCTTTTTTAAGCCTTGAAGCTTGTTGCGTTGTAATTGGACCACTTGGCATGGTAGCTTATCCGGTTGATGTGTAAGATGTGGAAC
This sequence comes from Erythroxylum gracilipes, assembly GCA_026413385.1. Lineage (NCBI taxonomy): Eukaryota > Viridiplantae > Streptophyta > Magnoliopsida > Malpighiales > Erythroxylaceae > Erythroxylum > Erythroxylum gracilipes. The sequence continues at coordinate 22,321,395 of JANZLC010000201.1, forward strand.
TCTATTATGAAGGCTGGTTGTATCATCCTCTCCCTCCTCAAAAGGATTCATCCTCGAATCAGACCCTGCTTTAATAAAGGAAGAGAGATCAGTAACATTAAAAGTAGCAGACACTTGATACTTACCTGGCAAATCAATCCTGTAGGCATTATCATTAATTTTGTCAAGTACTTGGAATGGCCCATCACCTCTAGGATCCAACTTGGATTTTCTTTGCTTAGGAAACCTCTCCTTCGTGAAATGCACCCCAACCCAATCGCCAAGCTCAAGCCTCAACAACTTGCGCCCTTGATTAGCCCTGTGCGCATTTGCTTCATTTCGCTTCTCTATTTACTGCCTTGCTTTCTCATGAATTCTCTTCACCAATTCAGCCTTGTGTTGTCCATCCCTGCTAGATAACTCATGTAATGGCAAAGGACACAAATCCTATTGGACCCCGTTTCCAGAGTCCAACCCTTGAACCATAAAACGTGGGCGTGTTCCAATTAAATCTCCTTAACCATTTTCGATTCATCTTGATGCTTTGATATCATAACATGTGGGCCTCGTTTTTGGAGTCCTACGCTTGAGTCATAAAACCATAAATGTTGGGTCCTGAGTCCAGAAGTTCGCCGCGGCAAAACATGAAGAACGAACCAACACTTCTGCGGAAACCCTTAGGGAAAAGTTCGCTACGGCGAGCTCTTGACTTTGCCACGACGAAGGTCCAAAATTTTCCCACCCGCTCCTCTTGGGATAATTATGCTGCAGCAAGAAGCTTGACTTCGCCGCGGTGAAAATGCAAAATTGACCATACTAATACCTTTCAGGAAAAGTTCACTCAAGACCCTTCCCTAGGTTTCTCCATCTATCCAAACCTTAGTTTCACTCTAAGTTGTCCCGAATTCACTACCTCTAAGGTAGCATCATTTCATGACAAATTCAACTACCAGTGTTATTTTATTGTACTCTCTAATCTCTTTACTCATTTAATTCCTTACTTAACACAATTTCTCATCCTTCACAATTTCCTATCATTCCCTTTTCTATAACACATCTCATTTTTACAAATAACAACAATTCGCATTCAATAACCCCAAAAGGAAGGAGTTTTACAAAGCTTTAATCATTTATAAACATGACATCATTCGCTTAATACAAAATTACACATAGATGCTTATAACACCCCACTCCCGCGTGACCCGAACCCGACATCGATAGTGATATCCGAGTCCATACCCCGCAAGGGTGGCGTGCTAAAGCACTCGCTCAATCAGAAATTGATATTTTTTTTGTATTTTTCAAACGCACGTAAAAAATCCATAATCGAAAATTTGGGCCCACTTTTATTTAGAAACATTTTTATTTACAAGAGTTGCCATCCCTTTTTTTAAAAAAATAAATCAGAATTTTGATTAACCCATTCCAGAAACAAAATATATTACGCTTTGACTAATTTCTTCTTTCCCAAATCGGAAAGTTATAGACAACAAATATACTCAAATACACAAGATACAATAATTTGCTAAAAATATAATTCAGTACAAAAATAAAGAGACCCAATGTAGATGCGAACTGATCCCGACCTCTATCTTTCACTTGCATACAGTAAGCATACTCCCGTTTGTCTAACGGGGTACTCTTCAAAGCCTAAAAAATAATTGTAAATTTTGGGTAATTTTTGCAAACTCAGTGAGTGACCATCATTGATGGTTCACCCAATCACATAACACATAATTCATATCATTACACATTTCACACTTCACATTCAATACAATTTAATCACTCATATTATGCATATACAGTGTACATGAAGCTCACTTTCCATTTGTTATTTTGTTATGACCGAGTGCCTAAACTGTCCCATATAGGGCTCATTAATAACTGTCCCATATAGGGCTCATTAATTGTTGAGCCTGAGGCTCTGAATCACTTTTGAGCTCGAAGCTCATTTTTACTCATTGAGCTTTAAGCTCTGATCGTTGGCTACTCTGGTCACAACTACCATTATATTTCATGCATTCATGATATGAAATGCATCACTCACATTTGCATAGGCTCATTCAATCATTTTTCCAGATCATCGGACCTTAGTCCGGCATTCAACATTCAAGTTGAGGAATCACACTTTCATTCATATGAAAATGTGCATTCAGAACAAATTTAACAATCACATTATGTACACTTAGTTCATCCGATCCACATTCAAGTAGCACTTCAATATTCCATTCAAAAATCACATCATCGGACCTTCTGTCTAGAAATCAGCATAATCAATCACATTCATACAGTCAATAGTCAATCAATCCAAAAACCTAAATAAAAACAACCAATAAAATGAGACCATCTCGGTCTACTCACAGTATGCTCCAGATTAGCATTGGCTTCCAATTTCTGGGAACGGCTTAATGAGGATGCTTATCCTGCACATCGACATTATGTCGTACATACATGGCATATACATTAATACTTGCACAATTATAACCATTCATGTAATGCACATATGTGTATATAGAATATGTACAATGCTTGCTCATGACAATCCTGGGTATTTTTCCGTCAAATTCATCACAATCCCAGGTATTCTTCAAGAACCAAGTCATTTGGAGGTCTAGAGAAGGAGTTATAGTCGAAAGAAGAAACCATGTTCATAACTTTACTCCAATTGAACACTCATCATATTCAACTGCAATGGTTTACATTCACCATCGTCACCTTCTGCATCTATAAACATGTCCTTCGGTGGCTCATTCTCTCCTTCATCCTCCACGATATATACCTAAAAGTGTTTGTGTTTACAAACGCGATTGGGATTGAATCTTTCATCACAATAAAAACACAACCCCTTCTCATTCCTCTCCCTAAGCATTTCAGGTGGGAGTTATCAGAAATTGCGTCTCCTAGCTCCTCCAGTCCCGTCTCTCTGGGGTAGGGTCAGGTTTGGAGCTACCGCACTCCCTTTCGTCTCCATTGCTGCTGGGGGTCTAGGTCGGAAGTCCACTGTGGTGGATCGGTGGAACTGAGCTGGCTTGTTGAGGATCTGTCACGGTACGAGACTTGCGCTACCTTGCTTCACAATTAAATTCCTCTCCTCCACCAGTAGCGCTATGTCCATCACCTCACTCAAAGACCCAGCATGGTGCAGCTTAAGTTCAGCCCTGATTTCCATCTTTAATCCATTCATGAATAACCCAGTGAGAATTCCTTCATAACTGTGTCACAATGGCCCGGTTAACAACTCAAAGTTTTCTCAGTACTCCATCATCATCGAAGATTGTTGCAGTCCAAACAGAAGCTCGTAAAGGTTCTTAGCTAACGTTGGCTGAAAACGCTTAAGCACAGTTGATTTAAACTCCTTCTAATCAGCTGTTTCATTTCGCGCCTCCCACCAGTTGAACCACACCAGTACCTTACCATCCATCACCACTACCACTGCGTCCCTTTTATCACGGTCGACAACCCCATTAAGCTAAAAATATCTTTCTATTCTATTCAACCAGCCATATGTGTCCTCTCCACAGAAAATCAGAATCTCTAACATTCTTCCTCTCTCCTCATAAACTCTCCCTTCCTCTCTCGCTTTAAACCTCCTAACCCCCTCAAATTTCATATTACTTCCCTGCCTTGTTTCTGTCGATTCGCCCACTCCACTTCCTTCGGTTTTCTCAGCATTCTCCCTTGGAGGACTCTGCTCCTTTTCCTTTTATATGTTGCATCATTTCCAGCAATGCTTCTTCCAGTCGGCGTGTCTTCTCATCATTTCTCTCCAACATCTCAACTAGGTTTGCTACACTCCTCTCTATCAAGTCAATTTTCTCCATTCTTCTAGTCACTACCATCCACTACCGAAACAAATTCAATCTAATGGCACCAAGAACGTGCTCTGATACCAATTGATAGAACCCACCCAAATATTACTGTATTATTGGAATAAATGAATCAAATGGATCCAACAATCTCATCAATTCAATATGATGTATTGATATTTAGTAGAAGTAAGCCAATACAACCGAAATACAAAACAACCTATATGAGGGGCTGTACCTCCTAAACAAACTCACAGTCCAAAAATTCATGCATACCCCCTACATGTCATTCCCCTCCTTATATATCCCATCCTACCCCAATTATTAGGTGACACCTATCCTATAATTGTAACTAATTCACGTGCAAGGATTCTCCACCTTCTTCTTACACCTACTGTATACTAATGGCCTTCTAGCTCTATTCGGCTTCAATAAACTTCTTGACATTAGCACCTCCATTATTCAATAATGATATGCTCAATCACACATTTTGATTGTTTCTAACCTCTAACATTTATATGTTGATTATTTCTAACCTCACGCAGTTATATGTTGATTGTTTCAGATAGATGAGCATATTCCTTTAGTTGAGAGAGTTATAATCCAGTACCAAAAATAGAAGTAGAAACTTCTATTCCCATACCGAGTGAAGATAAAAGTTCAACTCGAACTCAATTAAAAACTGAATTTTTGAATCACTTTAATAAGACTAGATTGATAGACGAGATAAGAAAAAGCATAATGTAAATATTGTCAGAAGTTATTGGTCGGTAGTTGAAAAGGTGGAGTGTCTCATTTAAAAAGACATATGAATTCATGTAGTAGAAGGAAGATGGTATTAAGAGATCAAACATTTTTTAACCCTAAACTTATGAAAGGAAAGAATGAATTGACCACAACAATTTATGACAGCAACAGATCAAGGTATTTGATGGCTTCTATGGTTATTGGAGATGAATAACCAGTGTCTATGGTTAAAAACAAAAGATTCAGGATGTTTTGTAATTCACTACAACTAAATTTCAAGGTTATAAGTTCAAATATAGTGAATAAGGATATCTTGAAAAATTACAAAGATAAGAAAAGAGAGATTTTAAGAGTGTTGTTGAGTGCCCCATGACGGATTGCCATAACAACGGACATATGGACAGTCGATAACCAAAAAAAGGGTTATATGGGAGGTGACAACACATTATGTTGATAATTATTGGACGTTACGCAATAAACTTTTGAGGTAATTTATATTCTTTAATATTTTTATCATTTATTTTTTCATTATTTTATGAGTTTATGATTGATGTTGGTAATATTTTTACATGATAGGTTCATTTATATGTTGGCACCACATACAAGTGAAAATTTGGCAACTTTATTGAAAGACTGTTCAATGGATTTTAACATGAAAACCAAAGTATTCACCATCACAGTCGACAATTGTAGCACGAATGATGCTAATTGAGAAGTTAAAGAGAAAGATGCGAACTGGGAGCCTATTAGTTGATGGTAATTTATTTCATATGCGTTGTTTTACGCATATTCTTAACTTGATTTTGAAGGATGGGTTGGAAATGATAAAGGTAGCAATAGATTTTATTCAGAATAGTGTTCTATATTAGAGTGCAACTTCTAAGATAGTTGAGAAATTTGAAGATGTTGCACAAATTCTATACATTTCGAGTACAAAGAAGTCGATTTTGGATTGTCCAACTAGATGGATCTCAACCTTAAAGATGTTGGAGTCAACAATCTTCTATGTTGAGGTGTTTATCAGACTAAGGGAAAGAGATTCCTAGTATACCTGTATGCCTACAGAAGATCAAGGGGAGTTGGCTAGAGAATTTTGTGTGAAGTTGGAATTATTTTATAATACGAATAAATTGTTCTCGAGAACAAAATATCCAAATTTGAACTATTTCTTTAACACTATGTCTAACATAAAGGATGCTTTATCACTGTGGATGTTTGACTCCAATGAGGATATTCAGATTATGGCGTAGCAAATGATGAAGAAGTTGAATTCTTATTGGTCTATGGTTGTACATATTGTTGCAGTATTATATTTGTTAGACCTAAGATACAAGATGGACAGGGTTGCTTTTATTTATGATGTAATGTACGGTGATCGAGTTCAAGATCATATAGATATAATTAAACAACTCTGGTATGAATTGTTTAATGATTATCAACTCAAAACGGAAATAACTCATGATCAGGATAGCAATAGTTCAGGCAGTTCAACTCCAAGTTTAGTTTCACGTTCAACCTTATCTTCCAGCCGAAGATTGTCACTTTCTCTTTCAAACTTTTATGAAAGAGAAAAGGACTAAGACTTCTTATAATATGATGGAGTTAGATAAATATTTGACTGAAGATTATGTGCCCAAAATTAAAGGTGAGCAGCTCGACATATTATTATGGTGGAAGAAATGTGGATTTTGTTCTAGAATGCTTATCTATTCTATGAGTCATATGATAAGTGCCAAAGAATAGGAAATTTTTTTCTATAAATATCAAACTTCTAAAGCCACCAAAGTTTGGATAAAAAAATGTCATAATCAATGATAAAGGCACATTTTTTATAGTAGTCTTATAGAAGCACTACTTAGGAGATACCATGTTATGTACAAAGTTTTCGCACCCTATCATCCATAAACCAATGGCTAGACAGAGGTGTCTAATAGATAAATCAAGCTTATACTAGTGAAAACTATGTAGCCTAACAAGAAGGATTGAAGCTTAAAACTAGATGATGCATTATGGGCATATAGAACTACCTCCAAAACACTTATTAGAGTATGTCCCTATATAGAGTTGTGTTTAGTGGAGTATGTCTCTATATAGATTAGTGTTTAGTAAGTCTTACCACTTTCTAGTGGAGATCAAGCATAAGGCATATTGGGCCATCAAATAATGTAACATGAATCTAAATAAATTTGTTGCCTAAAAAAGTTGCAATTGTAAGAAAATAAGGAGTTAAAGAGTGATGCTTATGAAACCTCCACAATGTATAAAGAAAAAACAAAATGATATATGACAAGATGATTTTTAAAAAGAATTTTATAGTGGGATAAAAGGTTTTGCATTTCCATTTTAGGTTAAAGTTATTTGTGGGAAAATTATGTTCCTGATTGGTTTTATCTTTTTTTAAGACTAACATTTCTCCTTATGATGCATTAGAAATTCAAAGCTTGAATATAGAAAAGGTGTTGAAGGAAAATGGTAATCTCTTTAAACCTTATTATAGTCTCCAAATAAGCCATATTAAGGAGATAGGATTGCAAGAGCCATTTTATAAGAAGGTGAGATTGAAGCACCCAATTTATAATGAGTAAAATGATGAAGAAGAGTCAAGCCAATGATAGTAAACGAAAAATCAAATTTATTTTTCTACTTCCATATCTCTCTTTCGTTTATTTCTTTTGTATGATTTTTTGTGTTAATTGCTCTTCTTTTCATTTTTTTAATATTAAGGACAATGTAGGGTTAAGTGTGGGTGAGAAATTGCTCTTGGATGTGCTTAAATTGGACTCCTTTTATTTATTTATTTATTTGCTAAATAGTTCAAAATAATATACATGTTATAGTTAAAAGGGAAGTTTAGAAAATTTTCAGTAAATTATTTAACCTTGAGAGCTTTTGAACCACAATATATTGAGGCATTTATGTTAATCTACGTCTTGTGTGTGTGTGTGTGTGTGTGTGTGTGTGTGTGTGTGTGTGTGTGTGATGTTCTTCTTCATGGATATGTCTACATAACTTTATTTAAACTATTTTGAAACAACATCAACATTTGCATGTATGAAAAGTAAAAAGATCATCATTGAATTAATCTTTTCAACTCAAATAGCTAATATGACATAATATATCTTCTCAACCCTTTTAATTCTTATAACTACTTTTATTTCATTAAAACTTATTATATGAGCTAAGCTTAAATTCCACTATCTTTACTTAACCTTAGGGGTAAAGCATTTGTAATGATTTTGTGAAAGACAAGGAAAGGTACATGTGGACATGTGCTTAGTAAATCAATGGTTTTTTAAAAAAAATTGAATTAAATTAAGCCTTGAAAGTAAGCAAGGAGTACAATTACAAAGCAATGCCACTATAAGCTTACACAAGGAATTTAACTATGGTTATAAATTAGAAAGTGATTACACCCTTCAACTAGAGCTGATGAATTGCAGATTCTAGTACTTATGCTTGTAAATACCAACATGAGTTCTGATAATCTTCATTAAGAGACTAAAGAACTATTATTTGGAAAGGCACTGGTAATGAAATATGCATTTATTTCTCTCATCCTATACTGCTATCGCCAAAAATGAAAGAGACATGTAGAAGCATCATTTGATAATTTTGGAAACTTCAGGTTAGAGGACCAAACCTTGATTTTATTTAAATCACATGCTAAATCATTGATCATACATCTATGCATTAGATCTTTCCAAATCTTAGAAACAAAGTTGCATTGGAAAAATAAATGATATGTGTTTTCCTTAACTTGTTTACAAAGATTGCACCAATTTATGTAGCTCATGAACTTTGCAATTATTTCAATAGTTGGTAACAAGTTCCTCATTGCAAGCCACAAAGTGGTGGAGGCTCTTAGTTGTTAGTGACTGAACCACACTATGCTAGTCCAAAGGAGAGTTTCCAAATTGTTAACCTGCCTTTGCCTGCATGATTTATTTGTGAATATGCCATTGGAGGTGCGCTTCCATATAACTATATCACTATTCTAGTTGAATGAAATCTAACTAATCTCCACTTTCAATGAAATGGGAATTGGGGCTTGTCTAATGAGCTCTATCTTTTCTAAAGCTTTTGCAACTATATTCTTTTGGTGAATCAGTGGCTTAAGGGTTGTAGCTTCATTCAATTCCTCCAAATTATCTTACCAAAATTTAATGAAACTACCATTTCTTATAAGGTGTATAAAGTTACCTTTGAATTTTCTTCTCATCTTGAATATAGCCTTCAAGGAAGCAGAATCAAGATTATATACATTCAAGCCCCATATATTTCTACTTTAAATGAATTAATTGTGAGTCCATTTACACCAAAGAGCTTACTTATTAGAAGATGTCTCCACTTAGTGAGTAAAATAATATTCATAGCTCTGAGTGAAATTATCCTAAGCCCTTCATGGCAATTAACCATCCATGGCAGTTAGGAATGCATACATCTCTCCATTTCATCTTAACCTTGCTAGGATTTCCTTTTCCTGAAGATTTGATTAATGATTTTGATATATTAAGAGGTTTTTAGTGCTCTAAGATGTTATTACGTAATTATTCTGTTATGCGTGACCTCAACCCAAATTTTAAAAGTGGTATCAAAATTAGCTTTAATTTTATAATTTGATTAATTGTTTGATTGTTATTAATCTTGAAATTTTGAATTGAAATTAAACCCTAATTTTTTTCAAATTTAGATTTAATCAAACTTTATTTAAGTCTGAATTATTTAAATTGCAATAACAAATCCTATTTCTTAAGAAATCAAATTAGATTTGATTAATAATAGTAATTCATAATCAATTAGAATAAGACTATAATATGAGAAACCCATAAATCTGACTTTTGAAAATCTTAAAAGTTAAGATTTAGAATCAATAAAAACCAAAAAACTTAAAACTCAATCCTTAGTATTACATTAAGGCAATGAATAACAATGGTTGGGAATTATGAAATCAAATTATCTTATGTTGGAGAATGTTCGGTGATGAGCAAGTTGGCCTGGGCCAATACTTACTTATTTTTATTTACTTTATTTTGTTCTTTATAAAAACTTATTCTTTAAACTTGTAAAAAATAAAAATAAGTAAAACAGAGTTCTTTTTTAACTTTACCTATAAAACGTTAGGAATGAGTATCATGTTTGCCTTTTAAACTCATAAAGAATAAAAATAAGTAAAATAGATTTCTTTTTTACTTTACCTATAAAATGTTAGGAATGAGTATCATGCTTGCTTCTTGAATAAGCGTCTAGTTCTGGTGTGATTTTTCTGTTAGTTTATGCCCTACAGCTAGTCGGCTTAGTTGTAGTTTAATGATAAATTATTTAAAGGCATTCTTTATCTTATATATGCTTAGATGTATATGATAAAATTCATGGGATAATTGTATATTGCAAATGAAATTATAATGAGATTATAATTATGAGGTTCATATTGCATTTATGTATTATTCCTAAAATGTTCCTA
>JANZLC010000201.1:22337315-22348607 GCA_026413385.1 Erythroxylum gracilipes
CACACACACACACACACACACACACACACACACACACACACACACACACACACACACACACACACACACACACACAGAATGATCATTTCTCTCTCTTTCTTTCTTTCTCTAACATAAAATCATCGTTTGAAAAATATCTACTAAGAAAGTAACTTGAGAGTATAATATCTCTGTCTCTCGAAAGATATAGAACGATCCTTGTCGTAATTATCATACGTAATAAAGAGAATGTAACGGTAACTATATTGGCATGGAAAACTACCAAGACAGTAGCATGAGTGTGATATGTCTCTCTCTAAAGACATAGAATGATGCTTTGACAAATTAGTTATCATATTGTAAGCTAATGAAATAATAACCAAATTTCATTATGGAAGATTGAATATGGATGAAAATGCGAGCAGCTAGTAAATTATTTCAGATCTTTTTGAAATATGAATAAAATATTGAATTAATATATCCAATTACATATCATTATCAATAAAAATGAATACTTGTGTATCTTACTATCAATACTATTAATAATATAATTTAATTATACTGTTGTGATATGAATACAATATGCTAGGGACTACATGTACAATTTTTTATTACATAACAATTTAGTACAGTTAAGTTGTGCCATTAAAAGGGTTAATAGTAGAATTCCCAAATATTTGTTTCCACAGATTATGAAATGAAAAAAATTGTGTGATATTTTGCTAGAGTTCATTATATTCAAAATAATTTTATTACTATGAAGAAGTTAATGAATTGCCAAAATATCAGGTCTTCATTCTTGTACTTAATTGTTAGGTCAACGTTCACCTAATGGAATGTAACTTCTCTATGTTTTCAGGCCTTAAGTGTCCAACAACTTTATAGACTGTGCACCATATATAACGATGATGACGATGATATGGAAAGTGTATCACCAGATGTAAGGAAAATATAAATTTTAATATCTTTCTAACATTTCTTTTTTGGCCAGGGTTAGAGGATTGATTTTATGTCTATACGTTCAATGTTTGTACAGGTCATTTCAAGCATGAAAAATATAATTACGGATGATTCCAATGATGATGACAGAAGCTCCTATGTGCTGGAAGAAGATTCCAGGTAAATGTCAAAACTTATATCCCTTTCAATACTCTCTCCTCTCTGTTGCATTTTCGAGTGATTCTTATTTCTAAGTAAATGTGATGTCTAAATTTTAATCAAAATTCCCTCTGAGTGCAGCATTCCTTTCTCAGTTGATGACATTTCTGGTTCCATCCAAGAAACTGATTTTTCAGATGTAAAAGCACCTGGAGTGCTTTTAGAGAATCCAGGCTTTGAATTTTTACAGGATTAAGGCCACAGGTCTTGCAACAATGTTTATCCTTACCATTGTCTTGCCAATATTGAGCTAGAAGTTTAACATTAGTTCATTTCCAAATTGTAAATTCGTTGTCTTCCTTTTCCATTCTTTTATAGTCTCCATGCCTCGCCCCACATGTAATATTATTCAATTAGAAGTGTAGAAATCCTTTAGGCTGGTCCTCATAGTTGAAGGGGTGTGGATGGATTCTATGTTTTCCTTTTGGCTTGCTGTCTCATTTTTTAAATGCTAACTTTCACTGAGGACCACCGTTTATGTAGGAATGAATATTCTGAATGTTCATTTGTGGACGAGTTGATTTCAAGACCGTCACAACTCCCCATTTACATGTACAGAGACGTGCAACATGTGAATTAACTTCTCTAGTAAAATGATTTGATTATATGGTTTAAACTTTTTCTTTTGCATTATGTATATTAATGTACTATTGCCTTCGATTTCCATTTTTTATAAATTAAAAAGTACATTAATGATAAATAAAAATTAAGGGTACGACCGACGTCTGGAGAGTAGAACTCTGCGACAACAACAATCCTATACGACCACGTTAAGTGCACAGTACAACATTGCAGATTCACTATAACCAAACATGACAAGAAATGACGACATTGTAATAAAACAAGGTTTGGGGAGATCTGATTGTAGTAAGCTTTATCCTTATATAGTAGAGAGACGGTACTTTTGAGTTGAATACCTACTGAGATTAAAAAAATGCTAGTAATCTTCTGCCCTCGTGAGATGCTCCTCTGTTTTACAGTTTTTTTTGGAGAAATCCTCTGTTTTACAGTTGAGGAAGTAAAAGGAATGAACTCATGTTAACATGAAATAAGGGCCATTCTAGTATCTCTGATTGCTGATGGTATTATAGTACGCAATTTGAGGTGGCTGGTCTTTGGCTCTACGAAGACTTCATCTTGTTTTGAGGTGTTAGGTTCAACTTCCGCTAGATGTGGTGCCCAGGTAATCACTATCAATTCAATTGCGTTCTTGTTTTTGAATGAAAATTTATAAAATAAAATAACAAAAGATAGGTATTTAGAAATATTTCATTACCTCGACTGTTATACAGTCGAAGTCCATTCATTAGCTAAATCAATGATTGCATAATCATAGTTACAGTGAAGAGAAGTAAGTATATGGGAGAGTTTGATTTAATGGCAGGATGATAAAAGTGTCTTTCTATTTGTCATAGATTCTCAAGAAATGTATGAGATACAAATTTTGCGTAACATAAGAATAAGAAATTTGAAGAAACGATGCGAAGAAATTTGACATATTTCGCTACAATCAAGTTTTGTGCCTTTGTTCCTTTGTAATTAAGTCTGAAATTCTATAAAAATTCATCAACATAAAAATAGGTTTACTCCAATAGAACTCTTCTCAAATTTCTTGAAATATAGGTTTAGTCTAAATTTGCAGCAAGCCATAAGAATCTGACTCGAACAACATTTCATAATCATACAAATTCTAATAAGCATAATATAGCTTAGCCTCATTCTAGCGTATAATCATCCCATTATGAATTCACACTAGAGGATTGAGCTCCTCTTATATCCATCAAGGCAGTGCAAATTCCAATCTCAGCAATCTGTAATCAACAAGTAATAACCAAATATGTAGTGTGGATTGATTCAACTTAAGATGAATTATCAGTTGCTCTCATGTGGATTTGATCAGATCTATTAAAATGAAGTGTAATTAAATTGTTTTACGTTGAAAGATGGCTTGGTTCTTCCTCTCCACTTGTAAATTTTTATTCTTAAGGAGAATTAAAAGGCAATAAATTCACCATTAACATTTTCTAGCTCAAGACTCTAACCCTAGATTAGCTCAAGCTAGTTAGATGAGGGAGCCATAAAATTGCATATGCGCTGGATTGGAACATGCTCTTGGTTAAGTGTACAAAAGATACAAATATTACGAATGCTAAAAAATTTGCACATTTGTTTAAGGTACTTAACCTACCTTTAATTGCCAATCAAAGAATGAAGGATGCTCTAGACCAAATTCGATGCACCATACTATCTTATGTCAGCCAACCTTAGGTGTATAATCCCTAATAAGCATCTTACATAAATTCTTACTAAATTTTTCAGAAGAGTGCCTACTCTAATGTGTTCACTTATAGGGGGTCAAAGATGATATTAAAAAGATTCATTGATCTATTAACCAAAATCATGGTTTCACATACTACATGTAGCAGTTTAAGAGTATCTATATAATGCCCAAACCACTATAGAAATATACACTCGGATAGGAAAACTAGGCTTTCAATAAAGACCACTACCTTTGTATGGACTTACAAATGGTACATGTCTAGACAACAGTATGAATGGGGAGTAACTTAGAGAGCTCTAGTAATTTCCTAATTTCCATATTGATCTACTCAAAGAAATGGTAAAATTTTGATTTATTAGAGAAGAACTAGGCAACTTAAAGATCCCTGAAGCTATATTAAGCCCTTCTTCTAATTGTAACCTTATTTGGAATGATACTGTCGTATTATCTGCTTAATACTCTATGGATATACTAAAGAAGGAAGATGAGTGTCCGTTGCCAATCATCTATTGGAACACCAATCTTATTGCCTTTTTAAGTTTGAGTATTTGCACCATAGTTTGTGAGGAATCATGTTTTGGTTTAATGGACCAAAGGTTGGAATTCCTAAGGTAGTGAGTATGTAATCATCTAACTTAAAGAGCTTATTTGTCTACAACAACCTCTAGATTCTCTTAATCATAAAAACATTGTTAGTGGTTCTAATAGACAAAATTCTAAGGCCACCTTTATCCTTTGGTAAACAAAGCTTGTTCCATTTAACTTTTGGTAAAAGCCTATTCATGTCACCTGACCAAAGGAGTTCTCTCATGATCCTCTTGATGTCTTTAATGATGTTTAAAAGGAAGAAAACATGAGATGACGAATATACATTCAAGTTACTCAACATTGAATTTATTAATTGAACTCTCTGCATCCTAATATAAGGTTTTTGTTATAACAACTTGATGTTATCCTCTGAATTATATCAATAAGAGGTTTGAAATCTTAAGAAGTTGGTTTCTTAATAGAAATAAGAATGTCAAGGTAGATGATAAGAGGATCCACAAGCTTTAAACTAGTTAAATTGCTAAGTCGGCTAGCAAAATGTTAAGCACTCTTCGAGACTACCAACTGATTCTTCTCCTTGATAATGGGAGAGACTTATCATGGGCTTGAAAGTGTTCAATGCTAAAAGGAGCATGCTAATGAACTAGATTTTGCCCTAGACAATATTAGGTCATCTGTAAAAGTAAGGCTACATACCCCCATTTTCATATATTTAGAGTGATATTTAAAGCATTGCTCCTAGTTTATCACTACTTTTAGCAGTCTTATAAGCACCTCTATACTAAGTGTGAAGAGATAAAAAAGACTGGGGATCTCCTTATCTTAATCCTCTAGCTCCCTTAATAATCCTTATGGGCTCTCCATTAATTAAGATGTTATATGAAAAGGGGGTTAAACATCACTTAATCTATCCAACATACATATAAGGAAAACTAAAAACTCTAAGAGTGTGTAAAACGAAGTTCTAATCAATAGAATTTAAAGCTTTATGGAAGTCTATTTGCTAGGAGCTTAGAGATGACTTATACCTAATGTTATAATAAGAAATGGACCTAAAATCCTTGATGTAATTAGGGGATTGCACCTTGGGTATAAGGTAAATAAAAGTTTTATTAATCTCTTTTGACATTGTTATTTTTTGAAATAACTTAAGAACAAATGTTGTAATTAATGATTTATTGTGATGTCATGTCTTTAAAAGAAGAATGCATTCATTCCATCTGGTTTAAGGGCTATATGCAAGTTAAGGGCAAAAAGGGCTACTTCTATATCATGCTCATATAGGTGTTCATAACAAAATAAACATTAAGGGTATTTAGGGAGAGTACCCTTGTGCTTCCTCTTAGATTTAAAGGCACTTTCGAATTCCATACCAGAGGATGAAGCCTTTGGCTCCTTACCTTAAACTTATTGATCATAAGTCACATTTGGGAATATTCTTTCTGTAAGGATGGAATTAGAGGGAGCATAAGTTCTTTGTGTTTCTAGAGTAGTTACTTGATCACTCCGCTTTCCATTAGCTAAAGAACCTATAGTATCCTCCTTTGGATGGAGATTAGTTTCAGGATTGAGCAAGACTTGGATAGAAGTTGAACTAATTACTATTTGAGGCTTAGAAATTATGTTATATACTCTCACAAAGTCTTCTTCTTCATTTGATTCATTCTTCTTATTGGTTGATTCCTCTTTGTCTTCCCCTTTAGCAAATCTATTACCATTTGATCCCCAATTCACTATCTTTTTGAATTCTCCTGTTAAGAACTTTTTACAGGGTGCCAAGCTTTTGCTTGAGAAGATGTATCTAATCTCCAGAAGTAGGAAACTTTAACCTCATCCTCGACTAGCCTATCCTTATCATCTAATCGCAACAAGGGAATTGTTTTAGGGAGATTCTTTTGGCTATTAATGAGAACATGTATTCTCGTATAACTGAATCTCCTCATTATTTCTATAGGCTTATACAAACACATGGGTTCAATAAAACTAGCAAGATGACTAAGCTACTTTGTAGTCCAATGTTCCAAAGGAATATTATGTATGTTGACCTAGATAGGGATGCAGTTTTTCTTGAGAGATTTGCTATTAAATCCTAGGTTTTTATTTCTGAATTAATATTGACTTATTTTTAAAATTCCATGGTCCTATTTCAGTGACTCTTTGGGAATGTTTGGGAGTGTCAAACTTAAAGAAAAATAAATTGTCCTCATTGACCATGCATCTTCTAATTCTTCTAAGCCCAAAGGTTCATAATAGGATATGAAAGGTCTTTTGTCTATAAAAAAGCCAAGAAACATAACCTCCCACCTAGAAACCCCTTCATTCAAAATTTATAGAGATGGAACTACTATAATTCTGCCATCAACCTTTATTAGAGTGTAGTAATGAAACTTCAGAGAGCGAGAGGAATCTCCTTAGACTTGCAACCAAGTTCTCTGGTTAGTGATGTATAAGTTAATATCAAAGGTTAAAGGGCTTAGAAAGGAAGAGCATGTTTTTCCAAGGGGGCTAGGATAATAGGCGAGCTGAGTAAATTTGTTATAGGTGGAGTGAGACCGAGTGAGAGAAAGTCTTCTAAGGCATGAGGGTATAAGGATTGACATTACTATAAAAGGAACAAAGTTGAAAATAAGATAAAGTTTCATTAGACTTTAGGAAGGAAGGCAAAGAAGGAAAAACTAGTGGAAATGAAACTAGAAGAGCAGTAATTGGAGTAAGAGAAGTGAATATTAGAAATGTATAGAGTAAAGAGAGTGATATAGCAAGGAAGGAGGGAAGCCAAGGGGAGTAGACTAAGGTAGCACAAAGAGAGTGGCAAGGTAAAAAGAAGAAGGGGATGGCTCTTTCAAGGATTTCTTAGAATAGTATGTGCAGGAAACGTAAGTGACATGGGTTAGGAGAGATGACCTACGTAAGTGACACGGGTTAGGAGAGATGCCTTCAGGTCACCTGAATGAAATTAGTGCAAGCGGGTCGGTACGAGCAACTTATAGAAATAAAGACGGAGATGACATATTAAGGATAGGCTCTTGGAACGTGGGAACCCTCACCGGAAAGTCCCTAGAATTGGCAGAGATTTTAGATAAGTCTAGGATACAAATAGCATGCATTCAGGAGACTAAGTGGGCAGGAGCTAAAATAAAGGAGATAGGAGGGTTCAAATTATGGTACTCGGGTAGTACGCGAAAGCAGAATAGGGTAGGTATTTTAGTAGACAAGCGACTTATGAACATTGTAGTGGGGATCACAAGGGTCAATGATAGGATAATGGTGGCAAAATTTGTTTTTTTAAACTGTAGGGCTCTCAATGTAGTATGTGTGTATGCACCTCAAGTAGGAGCAGATGGACAACAAAAACGTATTTTTTGGGAGATGCTGGAGGGGGTGCTTTCACAAATCTCTAATACTGAGTAGTATCATCTTAGGAGGGGATTTTAATAGGCATATAGGGGCAGTTTTAGATGGTTATATAGGAACTCACGGGAGTTTCGGATACGACACTAGAAATGAAAGTGGGGTGGATTTGTTAGACCAGGCTTTGGCATATTAGTTAGTAATAGTAAATTCCTTCTTTAAGAAAAAAGAAGTGCACTTAGTGACATTTTAGAGTAGCACGACAACGACGCAAATTGATTATCTTCTTGTCAGGACGAGCGCCAGATCATAGTGCAAGGATTGCAAAGTATTTCCGGCCGCATGCCTATTAACCCAAAATAAATTGTTAGTTTTGGATCTAGGAATTAAGGGATGGAGAGCACAACTATTTGCCAAGCCATGCTGCAAAATTAGATGGGGAAGACTCAAAAGGGACATGGTGGAACAGTTTAGGACTCGAGTAAGGAACAATGCACCATGGGGTGTGTGTGGGGATGCAAATCGGATGTGGTAGGGAATAGCCCCCATAGTGAGAGAGACCGCCACTAAACTCCTAGGGGTTTCTAAAAGACAGTGAGGGGGCGGATGGAATCCTGGTGGTGGTCAGATGAGGTCCAAGAGACGGTAAAGGCAAAAAAGGGAGCTTTTAAAGATCTGTTGGTAAGTGCAACAGAAGAGCCAAAAGAAGAAGAAGTCTACAGGCCTAAGGGAGGTGTCAAGAAAGCAAAGAAGATTGTCTCGAAGGGAACTTGCTTCCACTGTGGCAAGGATGGCCATTGGAAGAGAAACTGTTAGGCCTATCCGGAGTCCTTGAAGCAGAAGAAGGAATTTGATGACTTTTAGATCTAATACATACTGATGTATGTGGTCCGATGTCTATACATGCCAAAGGTAGTTCGTATACTTCATTACTTTTATCGATGATCATTCATGATATGGGTATGTGTATCTTAAGAGATACAAATTTGAAGCCTTTGAAAGGTTTAAATAATTCAAAAATGAAGTTGAGAAACAACTTGAGAGAAGTATTAAATCACTTCGATTAGTTTAAAGTGTTGAGTACTTAAGATAAGAGTTTTTGGATTATCTCAGGGATAATAGAATATTGTCCTAGTGGACTCCACCTTACATGCAACAAAATAATGGTGTGGATGAGAGGAGAAACTGAACCTTGTTAGACATGGTGAGATCTATGATGAGTTTAGCGAATTTACTAAAAACCTTTTGGGGGCATGCACTCGAAACTTCTGTTTATGTATTAAACAGAGTCTCATCCAAGTCAGTTGATGTTACTCTATATGAGATATGGACTAATAAGAAACGCTATCTTTCTCATATGAAAGTTTGAGGTTGTCTTGCTTATGTGAAGCAGATTTAGTCAGATAAGCTTGAAGCTAAATTTGATTTTGTAGGATATCCTAAGGAAACTATAGGATATCATTTCTACTATGTTTCAGAACAAAAGGTATTTGTTTCAAAACATGTTGTCTTTTTAAAGAAAGAGTTTCATCTAAGAGAAGACAGTGGGAGAAAAATTGAACTTGTGGAAGTTCAAGATGCTCAAATAGACACAAATCAACTACTTGGACCCGAGTCTATTGTGCACGAAGTTGAAATAATATTTCAACCTTCTGAAACATATAAAGTTCGTAAGTCAGGTAGAATACATCATGTTCCCAAGAGATATAGATTTCTTATAAGTGAACTTTGTTAAGTTAAAATGACTTTACAAATATTAAGTTTTGATGAAAAACAAACAAAATGAAAAAGCAGACGGAAGATAGTTAAGTAAAAATAGACGGAAGAAAAAGCAGACGAAGCAAAAAGCAGACGGAAGCAAAAAGCAGACAGAAGCAAAAGCAGACGGAAGCAAAAGCAGACGAAGCAAAAAGCAGACGGAAGCAAAAAGTAGACAGAAGCAAAAGCAGACGAAAGCAAAAGCAGATGAAGCAAAAGCAGACGGAAGTGAAAGTGGAATGGAAGCATCAGCTTGAGTTAGTTATAAGACTCAACTGAATAACTGTTTCTTTAAAGAATCAAGAAGCAGTTATCAAGAAGCAGTTGGAGACAGAGACTATAAATAAGAGGTCGAAGTCAAAGATTGTAGAAGAGAGACTGATACTGATACATATACAGACACACGTATTTAGTGAAATTACTGAAAAGTTAGCAGTTATTGTGACGAAGTTCTGTGCGAAAATACTGAGCGTTATTTTGTTATTGTAACAAGTTCAAAACACTGATAGTGATACAGATAGCCTGAAGAGGCTAAGAGTAAAAGAATACTCATTGTATTGAGACCTGAAGAGGCTCGGAGAAAAAGAATACTTGTAAAACTTTGAGAGATAGTGAAATCTCAGATAGGCATCTGAGGACTGGACGTAGCCCACGGTTTGGGGTGAACCAGTATAAAAATTACTGCGTCAAACTCTCTCAACTCTTTTACTCTTTACATTGTGTTTTTCAATATTACTTTCATACACAAGTTTTAGAAAATCATTTACAAACGTATAAGCATTAGTTCTGAAAGACAAACTAGTTTATAGTAATAAAAGAAGTTTCAAAAAGGGTTTAAAGAAAAAGTTTATCATAATTCAACCCCCCTTCTTGTGCGTATATATATCATTATTTTTTACAATATTAACGTGTGATTCACTTCACAAGGTAACTACATCTTATATTCTTATAAAATATTTCATATTATATTTTCTAATTAAAATCTTATTATAGGTTATGTGCAGAAATCATGGATTAAAGCTAAAATTTCCTTCCAATACATCTTGCAAAAATTCTAGTATATGGCATGTAAGAGTTCTACAGCTGTGACATGACCCGCCTTTTGGACCGTGTTAGCACTAGGGAATGGGTAGGCTTAATGCCACCAAAACCTATAGTAAGCCTAACTTTTTTATATTCTACTGATAATTCGACATGACCCATTCATTTTTCTGATTAGTCCTTATACCTGCCTAATAGGTTTGAAAGAAGTAAGGATCCAAATATGCAATTCTCACATACATTATCTACTTATAATCTGGCAATCTATGATTATCTCATATCATTAACTGACATCATTTTCAATAACATAGCATATCCATACATGTTTTATATACATATGATTATGACAAACCATTGAGCAGCTATAAGCATCTGCAATTGACATCATGCGAAAAAAATTACTTGTCTATTTATCCAAGAGAGTCTCAAAAGGCTTGGATTTCTATCTTGTACGATCTGTTAATCCCCTAAATGATGATAGTGAGAGGTGAGTCTACAACAACAGTGAGATATAAACATACTGCCATGCTTGTGAGGCTAGGTCACACAAGGCTAGGTTCACAAGAATGGTCTATGGCATTCTAAGCAACAATATATGGCATCAATGGATAAACAGGTAATAATATCAAATGCGGCAATCACATGAGTATCACTAATAAAGCTCAATATGAATTGTAAAAAAAAAACATGAATCTGGTTTCTGAAGTCTTTCTAAATTTTTGGGTTCTTTCTCTGGTAGAGTTCTACAGGATTTTCAATTCTAAGCTTTCTCATTTATGAGCTCTGATTTTTTGAATTTCGTAAGAAGAGACAAAGGTATTTTAGTACTACATATCTCCCCTTTTCTTATTGTAGACAATGTTGGCCTAACCCTACCCCTGGAGTCCTGCCCTCTCTAGGCAGGACCCAGATCTAACCCATCACTGGCTGGTTACCTATGTGCATATGGTCTGATAATACTCTCCATCAGCTGGGTATCCTGTCACCAGTCATGGTGATCGCGGCTCTGTCGTTCGATTAAGAAAATCGACCTTGGAAACTAGTTAAAATAAAATGATTCTAAGATTGTAGCAAGCTGAACCTCGGGTCGTCTCTCTCGAAGGAATCACGTGCGAAATTGATCCTAAAACTAGCCTAAGTTGAATCATGCAAATTAAGCAATTAAAATGGGGGGT
>JANZLC010000201.1:22386453-22400628 GCA_026413385.1 Erythroxylum gracilipes
TGTTTCTCGTGATTCCGTGTGTTTGTTTGATTCTGGCCGTTCCTGGGCATAGCTCCATCTTGTTGAAGGTTCTTTAGAACAAGTTCCTATTGGGTCTCCCAACATAGTTATACCAAGATTTGAATTTAGTCTAAGAGATCCCTACAATTTAACTATTAGGTCCATTTTGGTAATATTCCATCACTAATTAAGTTATAGTTTTTATAAATTTTGTTTAAACAATATTGCCTAGTAGTTAGAATTTATATTAAAAATTTTCTAAAATCAATAATAAAGTTTTAGGGAGAAGGCCTATTTTACTTATTATCACATAGACCTCTTCTATAAAGGTGAAACTCTTTATATAGAAAACAATAATAGCTTTATTATTTTTCATTTAAAGTTATTATTAATAATACAGAGCGCTCTAGTGATTTTAACATGAATATAAATTTATGATCCTAATCCTTGGCCCATGGAACAACTTAAGTTTTTGAATTTAATGGTTGATTATCATTGTATTCTCTTTTGCTGTGAGATTTCAAGGTCAAAGTAATAGGATGGGAGACTGTAATATAGTACAACACTTATTTTCAGTCTGTTTTGGTAAAATCGTGTACTTTTAGGTTGAATGATTTATTGTTATGGTTGCAATAACTTTGTTCCTTTCCCTAGTCTTATGATGAATGATTCTTGGTTCCAATTATGTTTGAGAGTTGAGGCATTCGTTATGATATATATCATCTAGATCACCTCTCAACTACTGTTGGAAATCTGAAGTTGTGTTTAGTTTGGAATGGAGAGAAGTAGTGCAAAACAGTAAAAGAGGAGATTTCTGTATATTGAAATCTGACCACTTTGGTTGTGTAATAACATTTGCCATATAATGGATGGCCTTTTATACCAGAAGATGGTCATAAACGGAATGAAACTCCTTAGAAGACATTAAACTCGAAATTAAAACTGAAACCTATAACTTTGTTTTTTTGGTTAAAAAACGTATAACTTTTAGGTTTCTTAGGCTACTAAATTTATTTCTAGAGTTACTTTGACTAGACTTTATGTTATAGGTTTTACGGGAGAGTCCAACCCTAAAAGCTAGCTTAAAGGGTAGGAGAGCCCATATATAAACCCCACATTCGACCCTCTTATTATCAGTGTGGGACAATTAGATCGTAACATTCCACCACGCTCTGCAGCCTAGGCACTGACGGGTTGGCTGTGCACTTGATGTTTTTTAGCTGGGCAAACATTGCAATACCGACGTCACCACACATGGCCCTAAGACTTGGAGGAGTGGTGTTGGCTTTGATACCAATTGTTATAGGTGTTGTGGGAAAGTTAGTTCCTAACTTCTAGAGATTACAAAAAAGTGAACTCAATAATTCTTGTTGTATTGAAAATATTTGCAAGACTACTTCATCTCTATTTATACAAGTGTGATCCTAGTATATTCAGATGGAATAAAATCCTATACAAAATAAAATCCCTATACAATAGCAGAATAAAATCCCTAGAGATTAGGCTCTGATTTTCCCACATTCAAATCCTTAAAAGTTAGGATCTAATTTTCCCACAGGTCTTATAGGAGAGCCCAACCCCAAAAGTTAGCTTAAAGGGTAAGAGAGCCCATAAGCCTATAAACCCTACATCAACTCCTCTTATTATCAATGTGGGACAATTAGACTGATAGAACTATAGCTTTATATACTAGAGATAGTGTATATTATTGAATATAAGAAAGGTTCTCTACTACTATTACAAAGGTGATTCTACTGAACACCCATCTCCCAGAGCTGAAATGCTCCTCAAAAAGAATAAAAAACCTCTCTGTCTATAGTATCTCTTTTCTCTACCCTTTTCTTCCCCCAATCCTCCTTCCTGCCCTCTTTATGCCTCAAAACTACTCATTTCGTACATTTTGTTACAATCCGACTCTTGTTCCAACTCAGCCCCTCACTAACTAACTAACTCACTCCTCTCAACCCCCTCTTTCTTTCTCCTCGAGTATACACTCCATATGCTAGGCTTATTTATGTTTTTCTTATTCTCTTCCCTTCTTGAAATACCCTCGACATTGGTCCTAACATTGCTCCCTTCAAGAAGAGCAGCCTTGTCCTCAAGGTTGCAATAAGGAAATTGACTGTGAAGAATGAATTCATCCTCCAATGTTCATTCTCCATCGGTTTGCCCTTCCATTTAATGAACCATTAGCATGTTAAGTCTCCTGCCTTGGTAATTACTTTGCTAGCTAGTACAGTTTCAGGTTCAACAACATCCTCCAACTCCACTTCCATTCCCTCTGGCAAGGTTGTCTCAATAGTGTAGTTCCCCACAGCCTTCTTTAGTTGAGACACATGAAACACTGGATGAACTCTAGAATGTAGTGGAAGTTTGAGCTTATATGATACTGCTCCATATTTTTCCAGAATTTGAAAAGGCCCAAAGTATCTTGCCACTAACTTTTGATTAATTCGTCGGCCCACCGTTAACTGTTTGTGGGGGCGGAGCTTAAGAAATACCCATTCTGCCGCCTGGAAAGACAACGGGTTTCTTTTTCTATCTGCATACTTTTTCATTTGATCTTGTGCTCTATTTAAATTGTATTTGAGCTGATGCAGATTCTCATCTCTATCCAGTAACCCTCTAACCACTGTCTCCACCTTAGTTTCTCCTTGTAAATACCGAACCAAGGTTGGGGGTTTCTTCCCATAAACCACTTCAAAGGGAGTTGAACCTGTAGACACATGGAAAGTGGTATTGTACGATAGTTCTGCCCATGAAATCCAATAGGACCAATGCTTAGGTTGTTCAAAAGCAAAACACCTCAAATATGTTTCTAAACACCTGTTGAGAACTACGGTTTGTCCATCCGTTTCCTGATGATAAGAGGAGCTCATTTTAAGCATAGTACCCTGTAGTTGAAACAATTCCCTCCAAAAATAACTCACAAACAAAGGATCACGATCACTTATGATTGATAATGGAACTCTATGTAGACATACTACTTCTTTAACAAGCACTTCAGCCACACTTTTAGCAGTATAAGGATGCTTTAATAGAATAAAATGACCATATTTAGATAGCTTATCCACCACGACCAATACTGCTTCATATCCTTTAGATCTAGGGAGTCCTATGATGAAGTCCATTGAGATATCTTCCCAAATCTGGTTGGGAATTGGTAAGGGTTGCAGCAGACCACCAGGAGATGTGGCAGCATATTTCTACCTTTGGCATGTGTCACAAGACTTGACAAAGTCTTGAATAGACTTCTTCATACCAATCCAATAAAGATTGCTTGCAATTCCCTTATAGGTGTGCAGAAAACCTGAATGGCCTCCGATAGGGGATGAATGAAACTCTTTCAGGAGTAATGGAATGAAAGTGGATTGAGCTGAAATCACTAACCTTCCCTTATACAAAAGAACTCCTTGGTGCCATAGAAACCCTGTTCTTGAGGTTGGATTCGGCTGTAGATCTTTTATAATACCACTTAAAATAGAATCTTGGTCTACCTCTCGCTAGAGGATTCGGCTATCGGCCCACAATGGGTAAGAAATGATGCTTCAACTCACCTTCTTCATACACCCATGACAAAGCATCAGTAGCTTTGTTTTCTGGACCCGGTTTATGAATGACCTCAAAATGATAACCCAAGAGCTTAGCCATCTAGCATTGTTGATCCGTAGTGGACACCCTTTGTTGCAATTGGTCTGAATAAACCACAACTGGTCTGCCTAACAAATAATGGCGCCAATGATGCACCGCTAACACTAATGCCATTAGTTCCTTCTCATAAGCCGATTTAGAAAGATTTCCTTCAGATAAAGCTTTGCTGAAGTATGCGATCGGCCTCCTATTATGCATCAAAACTGCACCAACCCATTGCCCGATGAGTCACATTCAACCTCAAAAGATTCGGAAAATTTTGGTAGAGCTAATACCGGAGATGTAGTCAAAGCCTTAAAAAGGTTTCAAAGGACTCTAAAGCTGCTGAGTTTCAATGAAACCCTTCTTTCTTTGTTAGTTGAGTGAGAGGTTTTGCTATTTTACCATAGTTCATAATGAACTTTCGGTAGTATCCTGTCAGCCTAAGGAATCCCCTCACCCCCTTAACATTTCGAGGAATAGGCCAATTCACAATACTTGAACCTTGGCTGGATCAACCGCTACCCCTTTTTCGGAAATAACATAACCCAAATATTCCACTGTTCGCCTTCCAAAATTGCATTTATGCTTGTTAACCGCAAACTGATGTCTTTTTAAGACCTCTAAGACATTCGTTAAGTGCAAAAGATGAGTATTCCAATGGGTACTATATGTTAGAATGTCATAAAAAAAAACAGAACAAACCTCCTAAAGAAAGGTCTGAAAATATTATTCATTATTGACTGAAATGTAGTTGGTGCGTTGGTCAATCCGAATGGCATTACTAGGAATTCATAGTGGCCATCATGTGTTCTGAAAGCCATTTTATGGATGTCCTCATTCTTGACCCTAATTTGGTGATACCTGGATTTGAGATCTAATTTAGAGAAGAAATCTGCACCATGCAACTCATCTAAGAGTTCATCCACCACCAGAGTCTAGTATGGTGACCATATTTAGCGCTCTATATTCGACCCACTTTCGCCATGAGGCATCTTTTTTCTTGACTAAGATTACCGGGCAGGAATAAGCACTAGAACTAAGACGAATGATGCTCATTTGCAACATTTGCTGAACTTGCCTTTCAGTCTCATCTTTATGATGGCGTGGATACTTATACGGTCTCACACTAATAGGACCTTATCCTTGCTGCAAAACAATAGAGCGAGAGAGGTTTCGTTGGAGAGTTAACCCTTGAACCTCTTGGAATACCTCCAGAAATTGGTTCAACACTAGGTTTAGCTCCTTTTCCTCTTTTCTGTTAAGCTGAATTTGTTGCTCCCCAGTTATAGTTACTCCTTCAACTGATAGGAAATTACCACTTAAGATTGCAAGAAGACCGTGTAAAGTTACTGAATCCTCACGGTACACACTTTCTCTTCTCAGTGCTGCCTTGGTTTCTGCTTTGCCACATAACTCCACCTTTTGTCCCTCATGTTGAAATTGCATGGTCATTTCCTCCCAATGTTTGTAACCAAGCAACCCCTAAAATTACCTCCATTCTTCCTAAACCCAGAACATAAGCATCAACCTTCCAGTCTATCTCACCCACCCGAATAGGAACCCCTAGACACCTTCCTTTAGTAGTCACCTAATGTCCATCACCCAATCAGATTCCTAGGGCTTTATTCATCTCTACTGTCAACCCAAGGCCACTACCTAGCTTAGGTGAAATGAAATTGTGGCTTGCCCCGCTGTCCACCAGAATCACAATAGGAACCTTGTGTAACTTCCCTTCTAGTCTTATTGTTTTAGTTTCGGGTACCATCACTTCATTAACCCCAAACACACCCATGGTTTTGCACTCTAAAGCTACCTCGCCTTCCTCTTCCGTATCTGCCTCCATTGCTATAATTTCTCCATCTTCATTTTTCATTGTCATCCAAAATTAGCAACCTCGGTTGTCTCTCCGCACATTGGTGTAGAGGGTGGAATCTCTCCCCACATCGGAAACAAAGACCTTTAGCCTTTCTATCCATGAGTTCTTGGTAAGAGATGTGACGCAACCCTCTGTTTCTCTCTGTCGACACTCTCTTGTCTCTCTCCGACCTCCTTATCGGTGTTGCCATGGGTGGTACAACAGTTCTGTTCTGCGCATGGGAGTAGGGTTGGTACCTGGATGTTTCCTGGGTTCTTCCCGCTCCAGATCCACAACCATATCTCCCTCGACCCATTCAGTTTGGGTGATCCGACTCCCTATGGTTCGGGTTGACCCGAAAATTTCCCCTAAAATGACTCCCTCGGTGTTGAGTCCTTGCACGCGATCGAGAACTCAAGTTCTCGATACCTCCATGTTCACTGTTCACCTCATCTTCCACTTCCCTCGTGATTTTCATCATCTGGTACCTGTTTACCGGCCCAAACGTGCGCACCCTTCTCCGTATATCAGATCGCAACCTACTCATGAAGTATCCCATAAATTGCTCTTCCGGTAATCGACTCTCCTACGACAATATGAACTCGAAGGCCTCGATGTATTCTTCAACTGTGTCAGTTTGCCACAAATTCGACAGCTCTTCAAATGGGTTTTCAAATCACCTCCCTCCATAACGATCGAGTAAAGCTGTCTTAAAATTTTCCCAATCCAATTCCACTTCTGTCTCCCTCAGAAGGTTCAACCAATGAATGGTTGATCCTTCCATACAAAGGTGATTCTATTGAACACCCCTTCTCCCAAAGCTGAAATGCTCCTCATAAAGAATAAAAATTCTCTCTATCTATAGTATCTCTTCTCCCTCCTTTTCTCCCCCCAAGCCTCCTTCCTGCCCTCCTTGCGCCTCAAAACTACTCATTCCGTACATTCTGTTACAATCCAACCCTTGTGCCAACTCAGCCCTTCACTAACTAACTAACTCATTCCTCTCAGCCCCCTCGTCCTTTCTCCTCGAGTATACTTTTCATATCCTAGGCTTATTTATGTTTCTGTTATTCTCTTCCCTTCTTGAAATGCCCTCGACATTGGTCCTAACATAGACTGTAACACTTTAAATACAGCAAAATATCTCATTTCTTTACAACTACTAACTTTGATTATTAGTACAGAATTATTTATGTTCTGGTTACTCTTTTTTTTTTTTTCAGCTGCTTTGACTATACTAATGGATTAGCGGTGAGTCTCCAGGAACATTTGACCCTTATATTTTTAGTTTATTCTTACTTCGTTATCTACCAGTTTATGCGCTTACTATTCCTTCATGTTTCAATTAAGCCTCTTCAAGTCATTGTATAACCAATACAAAAGTTGAATTATAGTGAAGCTGCTTACATATATCATAGCTAGTCTTTGGTATTACTTGAGAATTAATGTAACAAAACATGTGATGTACCAAAATTGCTATTATGGTTCAACTTTCTGTAGTTCTTTCTCACTACTATGGTCAATCATTTTGAGTCCAGGATCTGGTTGTTGGATACATGGGTGTGCCTAAATATCCTGGAGTAAGCATGACTGACCATCCACAATATATTACAGTCAGGTGATATAGATAATGTTATGCTGGCAATTTGAGATTTGCATTTCTATGTGAAGTTATCTTTCTTATCATCCCAATTCTCAATATACTTCTCAATATTCTCCTTCGACCCTTAAATATTTTCAATTGCAGAAATGAAAGAGGCAGGGAAATGCTTGATTTAGTAAAAGGCCTCATGGAGATTACTCCAACATCCAGTAGTGTAAAACACCATGGCCTGTCCTTCAGGTTTCTTAATTAATTTTGAAATTGAAACTTTGAATGTGATGTAATCGTATATTTCAGGGAAATCGACGACCTTTTGTCATGGAGACTGTTAAGGCAGATGATGATGCAAAGTTTGGTATGTATAATGCTTATTGTTGATCAACTTATGATAACTTATGATCTCTTGGGTGTTATGCCTTGCGGTTGGACTCACTAGGATGTGATGCTTGCAATATTAGGATATTGCAACTCAATTCCTAATGCAGTGATGTTGGACCAGTGATCTCAAATGGCACTTTAATTTCTCCTGAAATTCTCTTACATCTAATATGACTGCTTAATTATAGTTAATCTTGAGTATCATGTCCAAGATTTTCCTTTTAAGTATGAGTTACTACGAGGGGCAACACTTGAAGTATGAGTTATATAATATTGGCAATGAGTCAGAATCCTAATACTTTTCCTCAGGGAGGGGTCCATCTCAACCTGCACCGAAGTTTGTGGGAAATGTCATAGCTTTTTTGTTGGGCTTGGTAATCACTACTATATATGGTGATTTTTGAGTTAAAAGTAAATGTATTTTCATTGTCATTCTAACATAGATCTTTGGAATTAGGTTGGCCCCAAGGGTCTGGAATTTGCTCGTTATTCACTAGATTACCATACAATAAGGAACTACTTGTACACAGTCCGAGCTTGGGGAAAAGAAAGGTACTTCAAAATGCACAATGAATTTAACTTTCTTGCATTTGATTCCTGTAATAGCTATAATTTGTAATGCACGCAGAGCTGAGAAGCATACACCTTATTATGCCAAAAAGATTGTCGCACACTATAACCAGAATGGTCAAATTGATCAGATGCTACAAAACAATTGATTTTAATGACCATGTCTCAAAACGATCAAAAGCAGAAGCTGAGTTTGTGTCCTGCGAGCATAAGCTGGCTGAATATGTACAGACCCCAGTCGACAGTGGTGAATTAGAAGAGTGGAACAACTATCATAACTAAAATTTAGAACAAGGAATGGGGCTTTGAGAGACAAACTCTGAATGGTGGCCACCCCCATGCGTTCCTCATCTCTTGGTAACTGTGATGTCGAATTCAGGGGTTAGAGGACTGTGAGAGCATTAGAAATTCTAGGAATTGGACAGAAACAGGTGTAGAGTTTAATGTTGTATCCAGCAAAGTTGTACAATATTCCGAGCTGTCAAATCTTTACTTCTTGGCTCAAATTTGCCTGTTGACCGACGAAGGTGAGCACTAGATAGTATATTTTTATTAAACGTTGAAAATTGCTTCACTTCTTTACTAATTGTTACAGAAAACCTAATTAAAAAAATTACAGAAAACCAAAATGTAGAGTTAGCTTGTGGTGGTGAAGAAATTTTAGATGGGGGTCATCAGTTCGTTTATGCATGCGAATCTACAGCATGGCTGCTCAGATGGGTTGTCTTCACTTTCGTATTGGATTTGGTTTTTGTTAATAAATGGTCGTCTTTCTTTCGGTTAATTAACTTGTTCTTTTTTGTTGGTCCATGGTGGGAATGGGATTGAACTATTTGAAAATGGATGAAAATAAGTGGATGGTACCGCAAGCTATTAGCTAGAGAGCAAAATAGCATATCTGTGCCCACGTCTGTGCGTGCGAGAGTATTATTTTGCAAAAGATCAGAAGGTAGCGTGTGATGATGCTGGTGGTGCAAAATCATGGGAATTTCATACTTGTATGGCGACATCAGTCTTCATTGCTATATTCGTATAATTGATACTAACTATGATCTGACGTCGAAGTTATATTACAAGATCAGATCTTATTTCTGAGCATGGATTCTCGTCTATCTGTTGTATGTTACATCTCAACATTTTAAGGTTAGGATATTAATCATGATCAAATCATGTACATGGTTGGAAACATAGTTTTTTTTTTTTCCAGTTTTTCTATTAATCTATTTAATTGAATAACATAAAAAAAACATGGATTATAAATAAGAGATCAAGTTATGCCTGATTTAAATTCTTATAAAATTTTTCTCAACCTATATCAATCACAAGTTGTCCATATATTCAACCTTTTAACAGTAGAATTTCTAATTAAAATTAAACTTCTTAATTATAATTATAGTCTAATTCTAATTTTAATGAAATAAAATATCTTATCTTTCATTCTTAAAGTTTTAAAGTTAATTTAAATTGATTTTTCTCTTTTTAACTATTCTTTATGTATGATCCATTAGATTCTTAAAAAATAGATAATTATTATAAATTTTAATTTTAATTCATAATTAGAATTAGATAACTTAGTTTTTTAATATATCTTTAATTCTTCAATTATAATTATAGATCAAGATTGATGTCTAACAATATGTTAGGACTATCCAAATATTAAAAATGTTAAGATAGTTTGACTTTCTACCTATCCGTACATAATTGTAATGTATAATTTAATCATTTCATTATCCAATGTTCCAATTGAACATAGACTATAAAATTATTGTTTACTCCTTTAGATCTAATTAAACGTTCTTATTAATTAGTAATTGATTTATAATTGATATTTAAAAATATCTTTTCAAATCTCAATTCACTTTGACCAGAGAATTGCTTAAATTACTAGTAATCAACAACAATGAAACATTTTCTCTAATTACTTTAGAGTAATGAATCCTTCATTTAATTATTTTACTATATTTACATGGTTTATGTTATATCCATGTACTACTGATTGAGCTACTCTAAATAGAATAGAGTAATGAATCATTCATTGATTTATTTTACTATCTTTATATGGTTCATGTTATATCTAAGTATTACCGACTAAGTTATAAGTAGCACCAAAATATAATAATTTTCACATGAGATACTTTGATAATCTCAAGTATAAGGATCAATTAAACAATCATCATAATGAGGAAACTCATATACACATAAGTAATATTCCATTTAGGATCTCATAATTAGGCTAATTCAATGAACTTATTCTCTAATAAGCGCTTATACATTTGTTCAATTATCTCCATACTTTGATTTATAAGATCAATTACTTTCTTTATAAGAAAGAAATATAACGTACACTAATTTTACCACTCTATCTGTTGGCCCCCGAAATTTTTATTTATTTATTAAGCACAATTTAAGTTTATTATGAGGTTGATTGGATTAATTATTTTTGGAGTTAATTATTATGTCAAGGCTAGTAGGATTTTGTTACATGGGTTAATGGAATTAAAGTGTTAAGGTTATAAGAATATTCAAGGGTATTTTTGGCAAGACACTTGCGTATAAAAGACATAAGGCATGCCAGGAAGGGCAAATTGGACATTTCTCAATCATTAAGGGCATAATTGGAAGAAGTAGAGTTGTCTTGCTTTTAAATGAAGAAGAAAAACGTGATTTGAGGGAGAGAAGAGAGAAAAACGAAAATAGAAGAGGGAAAAGAAGAGAGTTGAGCTAGGGTTTTGATTTTTCTTAGCCTTCAAGAGATATTTTGGAGTTGTTCAAGAAGAGAAAAAAGAAGAGGAAGAAAAGAGCTTTCATTTGAGCCAAGAAACGCTTCATTTGGTGAAGAATCAAGGAAATCAAGAAAGGAAAAAGGAATAAGAGGAGAGGCTTCTTAAGCAAGTTTATAAACAAGGAAATCAAGGTGGGTTGTATGTTTATAATTGAGTAATGAGCTCTTTTCAAATTCAAGAGCATTAAATGATTTCGATTGTCTATAAATATTGTTTTTATTGCTTTTGAATGATTTGAAAATTTTACTATATGCTTTGTATATGAATTTATGTGATGAATTGTGAATTGCTAATGGAAAGGGTTTTCGAAAAATTGCATGTTCATGAAAATCAAGTTTCGAAAATGTGCCATTTTGGGCAATATGTTTACAAGCTGTAAAATAAATGATTATGTGGGTTTGTGATGGTCCCCTAAGTTAAGTCAAGTGCACTTTGATAAAAGGCTTCTCCCGCCTGCCTGCTAGCGGCATGGAGCTCCTTCATGGACTCCCCTAAGTTCACGACTATGTAAGACCATTAAGTGGGATTACGATAGTACGTTCTGTTCACGGCTACACAGGACCATTATGTGGAAATGTGTAGTACGTTCTATTTTGGATCCACCCAAACCATTTTGATGTGCTTATGTGCTTATGATAAATGAACAAGTTTGATGTATTCATGTTTTGTAGTTTGAATTTGGTTGAGAATTTAAGAACTATGTGTTTTATGATTCAATCAGAATTTTCTATGACAAGTGAATGTTTTCAAAGGTTTTACTTATTTTCCATTATAAACTGTTACCCACGAGCTTTCAAGCTCACCATCCTTTCTGTCCCATCTTTAGGTGAAGAGAATGAGATCGAGTAACCAAGATTTGAGGCATCATTCTACTTTTGCAATGTTTTTGTAATTTAAGTTAGATTTTGTAAAAACAAGACTTTAGATGCATTTCGAGAATTATTAGGTTTTGTATCTTTTGTATTTTGGATTTTGATGCCAATGATGTAATGTGGCTTGGAATGCCATTGAAGCTTTGTAAACTCTTATCATTTGGTGTTAATGAAATATGAATTGTGTATGTATGATGTGAGTTAGAATTAGGTATATTTGAAGAAGTTATCAACTTGAGATGATGATTTTTGAACATGAATTGTTGTTATATATATATATATACATAAGTGAGATGTTATGGAGAAGAAAGATATGAATTATGAATGATGAGAAACGATCTTTGAATGACCCTAATCTGACATCCTTAGTGAAAGTTATGCAAATTGCCCCAAAGTAGGCACAGTATGATTGAGGACATAATTATAGTCTTTGTAAAATTTGTGTTCTAACTTCAGGGGGAATTCTGGATTTATCTAGGATGAATTAGAGAAAGTTGTCTGCATGAAGGTTGTACATCTTTCTTTTATCTTTCTAACTGTATATAGTATGCGATTTTTGGATATCAGAGTTGAGAGATATAACTATTACAATTTAGTATGTCGCATAAGATTTTTGTGCGGGACAGCTTCAGTTGTGACCACACCTTGATTTCTTGCGATCGCACCCTCCTTGTGATCGTACACACCCTCCTTGCGATTGCACCTTCATTCGTGCGGTCGCATCTTTGTTTTTTGCGAGCGCACCCGAAGGGTTTTCTAGATCTTAAACATATTTCACTCTTTTGGCTATAACTTCGTCGTCCTTCTTCCAAATGACTTGATTTTTGGAGCAATGGATTCCTAACACATTTCTCTATTTTTTCATGAAAATTTATAGCTTTTAGTATTGATATGAAAAATATTGATTGAATCAAAATAAGGGTATCAGTTGGAAGAGTATGAATTGGATATTTTGCTGAACACACTTTGGTTTTTTGATGATATCTTGATCTGTAGAGCTCCGAATGAGATGATTCATATTTCCAAATAAACTAGAGACATAGGGCTACAAATTATCTGAAGAAATAGAATTCTAATTTAGTCTATAAGAATTTCAATTTTTGGATGGAATTTGAACACATAGTACTGTTTCAGTATTAAGAAGAGTTTGGAAATGGGGTATCTGACCCTCACGTTTCATGACATCTGATGTTGGGCTCCAAAAACGGGGTCCAACAGTTGTGGTATAAGAGCATGAAGATGAATCGATGATTGTTATAAGATTTCACTGAAATAACCATTTAGGGTAATACGCTCACGTTTTATGATTTCCAACAACATCACTTTTAATAGGCTCCTTTATCCCATTTGTAAAGTAGTCCAATAAAACAAACCCATTAAGATTAGTCGATCGATTGGCTAATATCATGAATAGGGTATAATATTCATTAACTGACCCAGTCTGTATCAACTTAAAAAGTTGAGCTCTAGGTGACTCAGAACGTGATGGGTTGAAATGCTCTTCTATGGCTTGAGTTAGTAAAGCCCAAGTGGAAATTAGGTTGGCCTTCTACAACATTTGGTACCAAGGAACCACTGTCCTTTCAAATTGCACAGTGGAAATAGTGAGTCTCTGACTATCAGGAGTATCATAGAAGGCAAAGAATTGTTCAGCTCTAAGATCCATGTGAAAGGATCTGTCTTGTTGAACTTCAAAAAGTCTATTTTAACCTGCCGAACTTGTAATGTATTAGAATAACCAGCAGTCTGAAACAAGCCTAAATTCGTCGATAACCCTCCTGTAATGAGACTCTATTCTTGACGATTAATAGACTTTCTAAGCCTCTTTATATCCTGAGTCATAGATTCCAATGTTGTTGGGACCCGATCCTGAGAATCGGACCCCAACAGAAAAACGGATACAAAAACGAAAAACGTAAATGAAGAATCCGAAAGAACGAATCGAAAGAACGGATTTCTTATCGGATTCGAAGCGAAATGAAACGGAAGCAAATCGAATCGAATCGACAAACGTACAAAATCGAACTCAGAATCTAACTGAAACAAATGTCCGATATCCGCCAACAAATATCTTCTAAAAGCCTATAGTGACGCATTGGAAACCCTAAGACTAATCTGAAAATCCCGATATGATTCTTTTTCGGTAGCGAAAGAAGCGAGCTCGAATCAAAATGAAAGCGAAACGAATCAGACTGAAACAATAGACAGAAACAGAAGCAAAAACAATCGAACGGATCGAATTCAAAGCGAATCGAAAGAATTTTTTGACATCCGAAGCAAACATAGCAAAATATCGCGCTGGAAAACTTAGACTAATCCAAACCCGAAAATCGGTATAATTTTTTTTCATCATTCTTATTATTCAATCCTTTTCTCTTTATCAATCTTATACAAACCAAAACCATATAATTTCCCTATTCGGCAATGCATCCTCATGCAAATCTCAAAACATCTTATACATACTTACTTGTCCCAAGATTC
>JANZLC010000201.1:22469604-22492700 GCA_026413385.1 Erythroxylum gracilipes
CAAATTAGTTTTGAACTGTGATAGCCAAAGCTCATTTTCAAGAGGATTTTATCACTTGTTTTAGTATTTTCATTTTCCTACATTGCATTTTAGTTCATTAACATTTTCAAAAATCAAAACCACCTTTCCTTGCTAATTTAACTTGCGTTTTATGACATATAGGCTGACTTAGGTCCATTTCATTAGGTTCTGATTAAGTGAGACGACCTGAGGTTACATCCTGTACTGCAATCCTTGGAATTAAATTATTTTTACTCAGCTTCCAAGGGATTTATCTTTAGATCAAAACAACGAGCC
Organism: Erythroxylum gracilipes; assembly: GCA_026413385.1. Lineage (NCBI taxonomy): Eukaryota > Viridiplantae > Streptophyta > Magnoliopsida > Malpighiales > Erythroxylaceae > Erythroxylum > Erythroxylum gracilipes. The sequence continues at coordinate 22,469,902 of JANZLC010000201.1, forward strand.
CCGATCAATTAATCTACAACTATTTGGAAGTTTTTGAATAATTAGAATACATGTTCTGTGTGGATACATTCAGTATTGAAACCTCATGTTGGGACCTGATCTCGAGACCGAACCCCCAACCGAAAAAGCGGATTCGAAAAGCATAGAGCGGAAGCAATAACATAATCAACATCGAAGAATCGGATTTAGCAAACGAAAAATACGGAAACTGAAACGAAAGAATCCGAAGCAGAAATATAAGGCAGAAATCGAAAGAACAGAACTAATCAGAGCGAAACGAATCGAATCAAATTTGAAATGAACTGAAACAAATGCCGACATCCGAAAGTGCAAAGCTTAAAAAAACATCGTGTCGCGTTGGAAACCCTAAGACTAAACCGATCTGAAATCTGGTATAAATTTTCTTTTTTTCTTTTTCATTCCTTTTGAAAAGGGTGGAAAAGCTTGAAAGCTCTCTAATGGAGTCCAAAAATCTGAAAATGGAGGGAGGAAGAGGTAAGTTTTGAATTTTTTTAAGTTGTGATTTTGATGAGTTTATGGTTTAGATAGCTTGGAAATGGTATGGGATTATATTTCCTAAGCTCAATTTTAGAGATAGCATAAACCCAAAAAGCACATAACATTTCAGAATGGTTTGGTTTCGGTCCAAACGGAACGTACTGCACATTCCCGCATAGCGGTCCTGTGCAGCCGTGAACTTAAGGGAGTCCGAAATCGAAACTCTAGTGCCACTAGCGGGCAGGCGGGAGAAGCCTTTTAAAAATGAGACAGTGCACTGACTCTAACTTATGGGACCGAACCAAACCCATATAACACAATTCATGCTTAAAAAAAACATATTGCCCGAAGGCACATTTCGAAAATTCAATTTTTTTTCATATCACGTCATATCAAACAAATTTCATTCATAATTTTCCCTAAATTTCAAAATTCACATAACAATAAAATTCATATATCAAAAAGTCAATCATAATTCACACAAATTCATACATCAAATGCACCATCATTTACAAACAAGGAATGCCACAATTTTTCATAATTTCTCAATTCAATCATAAATAAAGAATTTCATAAATTTTTATCACTTTATCAAAATCATCAAAATCATTTTAAAACAATAACTTTAATCATTCAGAAATCATAATGTCAAACATTAATCATAATTAGCAAGTGCTTAAATTATTACAAAATCAACGACATAATCATTCGAAAAATAGTAATAATTCAATTTTTGCTTTCTTTATTTTTCGAAAATTCATATTTAGCTTATAAATCAAAAAATAAATATGGTACCCACCTCAAATCCATACTAGTACTTTGTCCAAAGCATCAATTCTCCAAAGTCCTTCTTTCCTCAAATTTACAATCCCTAAACCCAAAATCATTCAAATTCAACATCATAAATAGCATAATCCTCAAAATTAACTACAGGAACCCCAAAATCATCATGTTTTCAAGCTCTCTAAAGCAAGAATTTCTAAAATCCCCAAAACTTCCTTCTAGAGAAATGTTCCTCTATGTCTTAATTTCATAATTGCCACACAAATCATTTAATTTGGTGTACTACACCAAGAGTTATAGTCCAAACATCTCGGACTATCATTATGCTGAAAAATTTTCCAGCACTTTACTTCCATCCAAAACTTGACAAAATTAGAGGCTGAATTAAAATTCACTTTCTTTAGAAAAATTGTAGCTCTATATTTCTAGTTTAATCAAAATCAAGAATCACCTCATTTGGATAACTAGAACAAAAATTATGGCCAAAATACTTTCTGATTTTTTTCTAATCCAATACTGCACACTAAATCCGACTTCAATTCAGAAATTGAAAGTCTTAAATTCTACATTAAAATTCACTTCCTTCATATGATTTGTATATCCATGTCTCTATTTTATTTTCCCTCAAGAATCAACTCAATTGGATCTCCACAAACCAAGAATTGCTCAAAATACTGAACCATGGTCAGAAACTTTTCAAATCATATTTGATTAAATAAATCTCTTTCAATTTAATCTAAAAATTTATAAATTTCCCATTTCTGATGAAGATAAATGTCTTAATAATCCAACACTTCAAAAACCAAGTCATTCGGATGTCGGACGGAGAAATTATAAGCAAAAGATTGAACAAGGGTCGGATTAGGGGAGGAGAAAAGCAAAAACAAAAGGATTTTTCATATATATAGAAAACCAAAATTCCAAAAAATCATAACTCGTGATTCTGAACTCCAAATTTGAAAATTTTGGTATCGATGGAAAGATAAAAGGAAGATATATAACTTCCATGAAGAATCAAAAATCAATTCCACCTCGAAAGGGGTCAAAAACTAAATCAAAGTTACTGCCCCTACTTGTCATCTCAAAACAGTAACAGAATTTCCAAAGATCATAACTTCCTATTTCATAGTCCAAAAATTCCAAACTTTACATCAATGGAAAGATAAAAACATAATTTAAAATGTTCATAAAGCACTTAAAGACAAATTCAACTTTTAACCAGGTCAATTATTCAATCAAAATTTCTGCCCTGAAATTTTCATCCTATACTAACACCAAACTTTAAATTTTCATATCTTCCAATTCCCACATCCAACAATTGCATACTTTATAGCGTTGGAAAGATTGACAGACAAGCTACAACTTTCATGTAGACAAGTGACGAGTGACCTCAAAGCCAAGTACCCGCAAATGTACACTTATGGACATTTTCACAAAATAAAGCAAAATACACTTAACTTTGACTGATCAAAATTTTCACTCCTGATATCAAAAAATATCAAACTTTATGGTGACAGAAAGCTTTCAACATAAGCTACAAGTTTCATTAAGATCATTTTCTCAAATTTGGCCTAAATCAAAAAGTCAACTTTATCTCCAAAAAGTCAAACTTTTGCAATTCTTTATTATTCACACTTTTTCTCTTTATTTCTTGATTTTTAACTTCTATTTCAGTCAACTCATTCACTTTAAACTTTCATAACCTAAAAAAATTTACTCAAATATCAAAGTCCTCAAATCTTTTCTCATTAATTTCTTAAAACACAATTTCATTTATAACATAATACATATACAAAAACACTCATTGAATTTTATTTACTATTTCTAAATTCCACTAAAAATTCGGGGTCCAACAGATAGGGTCCTTTTTTAATATTTTTAAAATATTGGAATTTTTAATACATATTAAAACATTAAAATCTAAATTAAATTTTGGTAAAAAATTTAATAGTTAATTTAACTCTTTTGTCTTAGAAAAAATTGAAAGACATCTATTGCATTTATTCCATAAATAGTAAATGTAATTATTATTTATTATATGATGAAATTGTAATATTTTAATACTTTGTATTTTTTAGTTTTATATTTGTAAGATGATTATCTCTTTCTTTCATATTAATTGTGGTTATTATTTATATGTGAAATATCTGAAAACTAATGTTAATAAAAATAAATAAAATGTTGTTATTTTAAATTTCTATTATTATGATTTTTAGAGATATGATTGATGTAAAATTATAAAGCATACAGTACAATATATTAATGGATTATTTTGCAATTTTTAAAAAATTTAGGCACAATTTTATAAATTTAAAAAATTGTTCGAAATGGTACCTAATATTGACCAGTGTGGGTACAGTGCTATACCATAATCTAGTCCAGTACTAGAGCCGGTACGGTATTCATAACTCTAACTATAACAATTTTTCATTTTGAGTATTTTGTTTTTGAATTTTAAAAAAAAAATCTCAATCAAGTATAACTTAAGTTCAATTGATTTTCTTTCTTCAATTATTCTATACGTATGACTTATTAGATTATCATCATCATCATCATCATCATCATCATCATCATCATCATCATCATCATCGTTATTATTATTATTATTATTATTATTATTATTATTATTATTATTATTATTATTATTATTATTATTATTATTAAATATTTCTAATTAAGAATTGAAGATAATTAATCATTATAATGAATAATTATAATCATAAACTAAATGTGGCATCTTGCAATTCATTATAAACACATTGCAAATGTTAAAGTAGTTAGATTAGCCTTCATTCAAATGATAAGGGTGTATACTTTTTTTTCATTTAATGTTTTTGTTATCCATTAAGCATAAAATTAATATTTACTCAACACAAAATACAAAATTATAACTTTAAAGGAGCTGACACTCTTCTAAATGATCTACCTACACAGGAGCTGACACTCTTCTAAATGATCTACCTACATACTTACCTAACTCCAATCAAATGGATAAGGTGATTTAGCTATGGACTCCTCCCAAAGATTTACCAATATCTCTTACTATGACTATATATTCCATTCCCTGAAAGTTCCCTTGTATCATCTTATTTGGGCTAAAACTCTATCCCTTAAGACTTCCTTTATTAGTTAGTTGGCAATGAGGCAAAGACTTCAAACTAAGCATAGGTGCTTTGGTATTCAAACATTTTTATGTCCACTTTGCCAAATGGCTCTAGATTTTAATGTTCATTTATTCTTCCAATGTCCTTAGTCTTAAGTTTTTTGGTCTAAAATTTAACATCTATTGCACCTTTGATGCAATGAGAGGGAATGACCACTTATTATGGGTTAGGTTGCTAAGAAGGCCAAACTTATAAAGCAGGATGCTTGTATTTTCAAAACAGCCTTCATAAGCTTCATCTATGATATTTAGAGGGAGCGCAACAATAGGCTTCATAAAGGCCTAGCCTTGGACAACTATGCAATGGCTACTAATACAATGCTTTGGATTAGAGAAATTTTCATGGAAAACAAAGTTCACCTAGGTGTCACTTCCTAAATGAAACCTAGTGGGAACTTGATTTTAGCTCTTTGGTAACTTCCTAATTTTTATACCTCCACACTTTTAGTTGTCCTATTTTTTAGTTAGTTAATGGATCCCTTTTAATGATACTTCTTTGTACATTCTATTGTTTGAAGCTTAATGCTTAGTTAATATAATTATTCTTTTTTGAAAAAATATTATCATATTTGTTCATACAAATTAGTAATTGACTTATAATTAATATTTAGAAATAATATTTTAAAGTATCAACACACTTAGTAACAGATTTTTCTAATTATTATTTATTAAAAATAGTAGAATATTCTGTCTAATTATTTTTATGACAAATCTTTTTTTAACTTTTTAAATTGTTCTTACATTAACACTACCTGTTAAGTTACTATAAGGTATAGCGAACAAATATAATTACTACTATATGAGATACTTTTAGTATTATCAAATTTAAGAATCAATTATACGACTCCTGTAATGAAAATCTTCATATGTCCATATGACGATCCACTTAAGGACCCCATTAGTAAATCAATTCAAGGAACTTAGAATACAATAAATATTCCTACAAATTATTTTTACATTTTAATTTATAATATCTTGTAAACTGAAAGCATATATTAGTTTTATCATTACATTAAATATTTTTCCTAATGAAACTATAATTAAGAAAATATAAGAATGATTCTACAACACAATCTAATTTTTCTGAAAATGAAACACAATCTAATTTTTCTGAAAATGAATAATATATTAAATCCTTAAAAGGCCATAAAAAATATAGTAGTTGAGATAAAATATTAGAGCACGACTACTATTATGATCATTGTATAATTTACCAGGCTAAAAGAGTGGATAAACCAGTATATTCTCCAAGTAAGCTTAGTGTCAGGGAAAAATTTATACTTGTCTTTGTAAGAAAATATATGAGTCCTAGTTATGCTGCATATTGTCTTCAAGAGTGTCTCCTTAAAGGTGCCACAAAATAATCCAAAATATTTGGATTAGTATTAAGTTAATAAGGTTGTTATCTTGAGTTAATAAGGTTTGTTATCTTAAGATGATAAATTCATATAATGAAATGTTTGCTGAAGATTAGGTCTAGGAGTACTTATTTAAATTCAATAATATTGTTGTTAATAGCGATTGGGTATTCTCAATATCTTTTAAAATCTTAGTTTTTAGGAAAAGTTGTTGTGTTTCCTCTATATTTATTATCATTCGATGGACTAAAAAAATGGCAAGCTTATTCAACAAAATTTTTGTGGTCTTTCTCACCTTAAATAGAAAACTTTTTGTTTTTTAAAAGTTTTGATTGGGATTTATCATTGGTATTAAAGCTTGACAAAATTCCAGGGTAGATTACTATGGCAAATAATAAAGAACATATTGAGACTCTTGGGGTAGGACTCGGTTCTTTGCGAGATAGTTTTGCCCACTTAAAACTAGGCATGGTTGATCGATTGCATAGTTTGAAAGGTGCCATTAGTAAGATGCCTAACGTCCCACTTTCAAAGCAGGAAAATGAACACTGCAGAAACTCTTCAAGTGGCCAATTTCACAACTTAGGAGATGACGATAGGAATACTCTAAATGGTGGGCATCCTTAGTTCTCTTTAAAGCTTAACAAAACTTAAATTTCCCAAATATTTTGGTAATAGCCCCACCGAATGGTTCACAAAGGTGCACCAATTATTTGAATATCAAAATACCTAGGAGGTGCAAAATGTTTATTTGGCTTCCTTCTGTTTGGAAGGTAAAGCTAATTATTGGTGGTAATGGCTTCATTAAGCTTACAAGGAAGACGACAATAAGGTGATTTGGGAACTCTTCATCGAGGAATTATGAGCTCGGTTTGGTCCTATAGATTGTGTGGACTTTAATGAGGCCTTATCCAAAATAAGATAAGTTGAATCCTTAGGAGATTACCAAAAGGAATTAGAGTGACTAGGTAACCATGTACATGGTTGGGCACAAAAGGCAATAGTTAGGACATTCATGGTCAAACTCAAGGCAGAAATTTCAGATGGTATTCTGATTTTTAAACCAAAATCATTGAATGAAGCAATTAGTCTTGCAAGGATGAGGGATGATTAAGAGAGTCAATAATCGAAATTCACCCAGCCAATCACTCGAGCAACAATTAACTCTCTTTTCTCAACACTAGTCAAGAATTCGACCCTAATGAAATAATTAACTTATAATGAAATGCAGAAAAGGTGAACACATGGTCTTTGCTTCAATTAGGACTAAAAGCTTACTCCTATTCATAAGTGTCGAGGACCTCAACTTCTAGTGTTGGAAGGCAGCGATGCAACTTGGAAAAATTCTCAAGATATATAGAATCGATTCATGAACCTTGTGGAAAAGGTGATATGCTTAGAAGGTCCTTAATCCATAAAATAATCCAAAATATTTGGATTGGTCTTGAGTTCACAGGGTTTATTATCATGTGGTGATAAGGTTTCATAAAGTCATATTTTGAATGCTTGCAAAAGATTAGGTCTAGGGAAAAACACTGTAGCAACTAAAAAAGAACGAATCGAGACTATTGAGGAAGGACTCGATGGCTTTGCAAGATATTTTTTCTTGCTTAGAACTCAATATAGTTGATTAGCGGCACAGTTTGGAGGGCTTCATTAGCAAGATGTCAAAAGTCCTACTTTCAAAGGAGAAGAAGCCATACAAAAACACCAATAAACACCGTTGGAACACTTCCATTGTTCGATTTCGTGACTCGAGAGATGAAACTAAGAATACTCCAGTTGGTGGGTGTCCTTAATTCTCTTCCAAACTTACAAAACTCAAATTTTCCAGATATTTTGGTGATACCACCACCAAATGGTTCACAAAGGTGCACCAATTATTTGAATATCAAAATAGCCAAGAGTTGCAAGAAGTTTATTTGGCTTCCTTTTGCTTGAAGGGTGAAGCTAATCAATGGGGGCAATGGCATCATTAAGCTTACAAGGAAGAAGGCAAGGCAATAATTTAGGAACTCTTCGTACAGGAATTATAGGCTTGGTTTGGTCCTACAGATTGTGTGGACTTCGATGAGGCCTTATCCAAAATAAGGCAAGTCGAATCCTTATGGGATTACCAGAAGAAATTCGAGAGAAACCATGTACATGGTTAGACACAAAAGGAGCTAGTTAGGACATTCATGGGCAAACTTACATTCAAATTTTGAAACCAATAACTTTGAAGGAAGCAATTAGCCTTGCAAGGATAAGGGGTGATTAAGTGAGCCGACAATTGAAATTCACCTGTCCAATCACTTAAGCAACAATTTACTCTCTTTCCTCAACACCAATCAAGAATTTAACCCTAATGAAATAATTAACTTGCGATGAAATGCAAAAAAAGGTGAACATAGGGTCTTTGCTTCAATTAGGACTAAAAATTTTCTCCTGGTCATAAGTGTCAAGGACCTTAACTTTTAGTGTTGGAAGGCAGCGATTCAACTTGAAAATTCTCAGGATATGTAGTATCGATTCATGAACCTTACGGATAAGGTGATATGTTTAGAGGTCCTTAATCCACAAAATAATCCAAAATATTTGGATTGGTCTTGAGTTGATAGGGTTTGTTATCTTGAGATGATAATGTTTCATAAAGTCATATTTTGAATGCTTGCTGAAAATTAGGTCTAGCAATATTTATTTAAATTTAATATTGTTGTTGGTAGCGATTGGGTATTCCCACTGTAGATCTTACTTTTTAGGAAAAGTAGTTGTGTTTCTTTTGGAGTAAAAAAAGGCAAGCTTATTCAATAAAGTTTTTGTGGTCTTCCTTACCTTAAGTAAAAAAAACTCTTTTATTTCTTAAAAGTTCTAATTGAGACCTATTATTGGTATCAGAGCTTGACAAAATTCCAGTGCAAAACCATATAGCAACTAATAAAGAACGAATTGAGACTATTGAGGTAGGACTCGGTGGCTTTGCAAATTTTTTTATCTCACTTAGAACTCGGTATAATTGATCAGTTGCACAGTTTGGAGGGTTTCATTAGCAAGATGTATGAAGTCCAACTTTCAAAGAAAAAGACGTCATACGAAAATACCAATAAACACCTTTGGAACTCTTCCAATGTTCGATTTTGTGACTTAAGAGACGAAACAAGGAATACTCCAGATGGTGGGTGTCTTTAGTTCTCTTCCAAGCTTACAAAATTCAAATTTCTTAGATATTTTGGTGATACTACTGCCTAATGGTTCACAAAGGTTCACCAATTATTTGAAAATCAAAATAGCCAAGAGGTGTAAAACGTTTATTTGGCTTCCTTCTGGTTGGAGGGTGAAGCTAATCAATGGGGGCAATGACGTCATTAAGCTTACAAGTAAGAAGGCAAGGAGATGATTTGGGAACTCTTCATCAAGGAATTATAGGCTTGGTTTGGTCTATAGATTGTGTAGATGATGAGGCCTTATCCAAAATAAGGCAAGTCGAATCCTTACGGGATTATCGGAAGGAATTTGAGAGACATCATGTACATGGTTAGACACAAAAGGTGCTACTCATGACATTTATGGGCAAACTTATGGCAGAAATCACGAACGACATTCAAATTTTCAAACCGAAATCTTTGAAGGAAGCAGTTAGCCTTGCAAGGATGAGAGATGATCAAGTGAGCCGATAACCGAAATTCACCCAGCCAATCACTTGAGCAACAATTAACTCTCTTTCTTTAACACAGTCAAGAATTCAACCTTAATGAAATAATTTAGGGTGAAATGCAGAAAAGGTGAACACAGGGTCTTTGGGATATATGATGGACTCTTTATTGGTTAAAAGCAATAAGGAAGATATGTGCATAAATAAACAATTAACTACCATTGTTTGAGATTAGATGGACAATCATCAAAAAACTATTTCAATGACTATGTTTTCAGTTTCATTGTTTTCTCCCCTGATTATTTTGTTTCTGCTATGCCAACTACATGGTAGGTGACTATATAAAATAGATCCGGTAACTTCCATTTCCTGCTGCGTTAAGCTAACTTGATTTCCTTTTAGCATTTTTGACAATGATTCTATTCTAATTCAAGACGGTGGATGTGAAGGGAAGGGAGGCATTAAAAGTTTGAAAGATGTAAATTTAGGCTAGTGGGTCCTATGTCGATTGCAAAGTTAATAGGGAATCTTTTGTCCTCTTGACACCGACAGGTTGGTCTTCTACCGGCGTTAGAGGTCGATTGAGCTTAGCTTCTTCCCACTAGCCTTTTTGTGGCGGAAAACCAATCTTATCCATCCAACATTTCATACTCTCTTTCACATAAGCCGTGTGTATATGCTATTAGAATCACTCAATTTCTAGTAACTTTTTTAACCATATAAAAGAGAACAGGCATAAGTTCCCAGGATAAATTGCCCACATCTTAACATGGACTCCTTTTGGCATGCAAGTTCAATTTTGATTTAATGTCCGAAAGCATTAATGAATGCAAGAACTAGTTTCCTAATTTTATTCAACATAATGTTCGATAAAATACATTTTTTCATGTGTTTTTTTTTTCAAAGTAAAAAATTAAATTTTATTTTCGAGGGCGGTACAGAATCTAAGCCGGGGAAGGGAAGATAGCTCTCTTGTATCTACATTCAATTTTATAGTCAATTACCTTTAGAGCATGCCCTCCAGGATATCCAAAATTTGGGTCTGGGTCGGTTAATCATATACTATCATGGAAATCAAACTAGAAATGTCAAAAGAGATACTTTGAGACAATTATACATAACCCCTACCCCTACCCCTAGTGGACATAACTCCTTGTGGATATTCTTGTATAATTCAAGAACTCCTCTAATTCCTTTAAATTAGAGCAAAAATCATAATCTTCAATAATGAGTCAAGGCTAGAACGGATCACAAATATCTCCTCCGCGTTGCCATTCACAGGATATTTTGGAGTGGCAATAGGATTTTGTTTTGGTGCCTGATAGTTTAGTATGCACAAATCCCAACTACGACCTTCTATAACCTGTCTTTCTTTTCCCAAACGTCTATTTCAGATCATCTCTAGGTTACCAAGCTTCTAACATGATAGAAAACAATAAACAGCCTGAAAAATGGAAAAAAAAAAAAAAAAGATTTTTCATTTAATTTTTCTTCAGAGACTGCCTATTCTTACCGTGAAGAAGATAATCTTCATAAAAAATTCCTACATACTCTGTAAGCTAGAAACATCTTGTCTACATTTGACTTGACACAACCATTTCAAATGTAGATTCCACAAGTATTATTATAAAATCTCATGGTCAGCACTCCTTTACTAAGTATATACTACTAAGATCACCTGCATGGAAAAGTTAATTTAGTATAAGTGCCACATCATACAAATACAATGGCTGAGAGTATCCATACTGAAAACTTACAAATGAGAGTTTTCACAAGAGTCTAAAGCAATATATAAATAGGTTCATGTGTACCACGCCAAACTAAACATTCACACGGCCTTCATCACCAATCATAGAAATCTAAAATTTAGCCTGCAACAGGAAATGTAGATCCAATTTTATCTCTGAAGCGGTAGCACTTAATGTTAACAGAATATGGACCCAGCTCCACGTAATTATCTTCTCCGCCCACAAAGAAGCAAAGAGTATAGAGGGCAAGTTCAAACTCTGGACTCACACCGATTAAAGTGCTAGAAACGGATTTGAGAACCCCATTCCACTCTAACTGAATTGTCAGCAATTGGGTTTCGGAGTCAGGCTGTAAAACAAATTAACACATAAACGCAGGGCGTAAAGAAGGTGTACAGAGATTACATGCCAAACAAACACTCATCTTGCTGATTGGTTCATATAACATCTGAATAGAACAGTAGTATTGTGTACCTAATCAACTATTTGTTTTCAAATCAGATAACGATGAACTTACTTGTTTCAAAATTGAACAGATTTATTCATTAAACAGAATGCAACATGCGGGTGGTTTTGGAGAAAATAACTGCAGTGTCAATATCATGAATAGGCACAAACTTTTGGTTCATTGGCAATTAATTTTTCATCAGAAGGGATTAGGGTCAGCGGTTTCAGCCAATATTGCTGTTTTACTCCATAATACTTTTTGAGGTATTCCGGCATAGAAAAACAATTTTCAACATCCTTGTTTCTAAACTTTAGGATTTCTATTTTATTGTTTTCCTATTAATTGGGAAGTAACATTATTATTTCTATTTAAAAATGCTTGTTTGCTTGGTAATTTTCCTAAATAAGGATTCTTATTTCTAAATAATTTTCTATTTAAAAATGCTTGTTTGCTTGGTAAATTTCCTAAATAAGGATTCTTATTTCTAAATAATTGTTTTTACTCTTTTGTAGTTGGAATCCTTGTCTATTTAAAAGGGAGGATCATATTTAATAAAAATCATTAATATTTTCAGTCAAGAGACATACAAAGGAGACACTATTAAAAGCTTTCAAAACAGGTTTCTCGAAGAACGGGAAAAGAAAAGAAAATCAAGACTTTTTCGCGAACTGATCAATGATGAAATCCTATTTATGGATCCTTAACAATTTGGTGTCAGAGCCAGACATCATGAGTGACTTAAAAGTAGTTGACAACTAAATGATCTAGAACACAAGCTCACGGAAAACAACAAAGAATCATGCAAGATCAAGGATGACATTTGGGAATTGAAGCGCTTGATGAAGCTACACTTTTCCAACAAGGAAAAGACATCATTAGGAGTTACAACCATAGGCAACCACCAACCAACTGAGCATCAAGTTGTTGCACTGGGAGCAAAGATCATCCACAAATACAACAGGCTGAAATTACCTTCCTACAATGGAATTGGGGATCCTTTGGGATGGATATTCAGATGTGAAAGATTTTTCATTAGCCAACGGACCGAGGAAAGAAACAAGGTCAGAGTAATCGCATTGAGTATGACAAAAGAGGCACAACTTTAGCATTATCGATTGGAACAGGAGGAACTTGGGCCCAACAGTTTGAGCTCCCACTAACAAGCAACCTATCGAGAGAACTAATCAACTTTAAACTACTGAAATTGTGGAAGAGTATCAATGCTAATTTCAAACCCTCCTTGCAAGAGCAACTTCAATACGGGCAAATCAACACATTAACATATTGGTAGGCTCCCCCAATAATCAACAAATTAAGAATAGAAAAAGATATAATTTAAGGAAATAAATAGCGATGGGAAAGAAACAGAGATGGATAGCTACAAAAATGGCAGATCTTTCATTTAAATGGAAATAAGATAAAGAAGGCAACCACAAGCTGCATTTGAGAGGTGCCACTGTCCTCACACTCACACTTTTCTCAGTATATCACGCATACCTTACCCTCTACCCACATAATATACCCCAAAGAAGACAACCACAAGCAGCATTTGAGAGGTGCCACTCCCCTCACACTCACACTTTTCTCAATATATCACCATACCTCACCCTCTACCCTCTACCCTCTACCCACATAATATACCCCTGACATCCTAACAACCTTGCCACCTCAATCATCTAGAATTCCACAAATTGACAAAATATGCAACAAACAAACATAGATAAATATTAAACATCGGACATCAACCTTTCACAGTAGACCAAAAAGGGCCTTTTCGTGTAATTTCCAACCTTGTTGCTCCCATCTGGATTGGCCGAGCCCTTTTTCTTCCTTCTTGAATAAACCATCTTAACTAGAGGCCTATCACATGTTCATCACGGCTTAGTGGAAATTTTGGGTGTGGATGGGGAAATGCAAAATCCCCCTAATTTGGAAACTGCTATGAATTTGGCTCAAGCCTTCGAAAGAAAAATACAAGTCAATCACGGAAGTATCAATATAGGGCAACCTCAAACAATATGGGAAGCTCTAAAACCACTCACAACTACTCCATATTTAGTAACCAACCGACAATAGAAAACATAGATGGAAACAATTCAAAACCGACATCCAATGAGGGGTGCAGTGTTGTTGCATCCACTATAAGATGCTTGTCCAAGGTTAAGATGTAAGAACGAAGGGCGAAGGGATAATGTTTTAATTGTGATGAATTTACTTAGCAGAGCATTAGTGCAAGAGACTTTTTTGCCTTTTGGTGGATGAACTAGACGATGACAATATGAATCCACTTCATTGGAACCCAAGATTTCTCCATACAATTATAGGAATAAAGAACTCTCAAATTATGCAATTGCAAGTGATGGTAGCTAGGAAACCAATACAAATCCTTTTTGACCCAAGAAGCACGCATAATTTAATCAGCGAAAAGATACCCTCAAATTGGAGCTGCCAATGGCAATCGGGTTGGGAGTAAAAGTAATCGTAGCCAACGACAAAAGAGTACACTTCCTCCCTCCTAAGCTTGTGAGTACAAAATCACTTTGATGATGAGATCTGAACCAATAATAATAAGGCTATATCGCCACCCACACATGCAAAAAGATGAGATCAAAAGGCAATGTGCTAAAAGTTGGAAAAAAGGATCATCAAGTCTAGTCGTTCCCCCTTTTCTTCCCCAGTTTTATTGGTGGCAAAGCATGATGGAACTTGGAGATTTTGTATCGACTACACGGTGCTTAATAATCTGACAGTCAAGGATAAATTTCCTATCCTAATTTTGGATGAGATGTTGGGTGTAATTCATGGTGTCTAGTATTTCACAAAATTAGATCTGAGGTCGGGATACTTTTAGGTTCAAATGGCTTTCAAAGGCGTTGAGACAACTACCTTTCGAACTCATCATGGTCACTTTGTGTTTTTAGTAATGCCATTTAGTCTCACAAACACACCTTCTACATTTTAGTCTCTAATGAATGAGGTATTTCTATCCCATCTTTGCAAATTCCTTTTAATATTCTTTGATGACACTTTGGTCTACAATAAAACTAGGGTAGAGCACGTGAATCATCTGAGGACTATCTTTCAACTACTACGCTAAATCAAGCTCTCCTTCAACCGTTCCAAGTGCTCTCTTGGAGAGAATCAAATCATATACTTGGGCCATGTAACCAACAATAAGTGAGTACCAATGGACAATTCAAAAATTCAAGCAATCAAGGCATGGACAACACTCAAATCAGCCAAGGCTCTATGCGATTCCCTCAGTTTGAAAAGGTTTACTGCAAATTTGTATAGAATAATGTCGTGATATCTGGTCCATTAACCAACCTATCAAGGAAGAATGCATTTCATTGGGATGGTACAACTGAAATGACTTTTGAAAACTTAAAGAATGCCTTCTCCACCACTCCATTCATGCAATTTCCGAACTTTGAACTTGAGTATACAGTTGAATGTGATGCATCCAAAATGAGGATTGGCACCCTTTTTACAACAACATGGAACGACATTAAAATTGCCATTTTATGAACAAGAATTGGCCAAGTTAGCTAAAGTAGTGCAAGACTTGAGACCATACTTGTGGGGAAGATCATTTGTTATCAAAGTTGATTACTATAGCCTAAAATACCTATTGGAATAGTGACTTGTCACTTCTCCCCAACAATACTGAGTTAGTAAGATACTGGGTTTGATTTCCAGGTTGATTATAAGGTCAAATCTCTAAATTGAGTAGTAGATGCATTGTCTAGGCACAATGAGAACACTATGCTCCTTTGTGGCATTTCAACTCCACGATTCACCTTATTGGATAACATTAGGCAAAAGGTGACAGATCCAACAAAGTTACAACCACTTGTTCAGAAAATTCAAGAAAGAACAACAAACTCAAATCGGGCTTTTACAATGGTTGGTGATGTACAAAAGTAGATTATATCATATGATTGATTCTTCTTTGATTCCCTCCATCATTTCCAATATTCACAACTTTACACATGAAGGTATTTAGAGGACACTCTACCATGTCCAAGTTGATTTCCACTAGCAAGGAATGAAAGCCTCTATCAGGGAATTTATCTAAGAATTGCCTACAACCCCTTCCAATTCCAACACAAATATGGGCTGATATTTCCATGAATTTTATAGATGGACTGCCCAATTTTGGATGAAAATCAGTCCATTATGTAGTCATGGATTGCTTATGTACACTCATTTCTTCCCTATTTCTTGTTCGTACAATGCTACTTCTGTTGTCCATGTCTTCAATCAAATATTTCATTTGCATTGGTTATTAGAAACTATTGGCAATTATAGGAACCCAAGTTTTACTAATACCTTTCGGAAACAATTGTTTCTATTCATTGGTACCACTTTAGCTTCATTTGCTTATCATTTTCAATCCGATAGTCAAAGACGTACCTCCGTTGCTTTGTTGGGGATCAACCAAGAAAATGGGTTGATTGGCTTCCTTAGGCTAAGTATTGTTATAACATTGTCTATCATTCTTCTTTAGGCGTGACACCCTTTTGAGTTATTTATAGTCGCGATCCTCCTCGTTTGTTGTCCTATGAACATGGTTCTATCGTTTGCAAGAGATTGATTGTTCCTTGCAAGAGAGAGATGCTCATTTGGTTGAAATATATATTTGTTTATAGCAATCTTAACTTTGAAGGGAATAAGCCTATGACTAGCATCATCGAGAATTGTTGTTTAAACTTGGGTAGTTTGTTTGGTTGAAATTGCAACCTTATTGACAACGATCTTTGGGATAAGTGTTGTTCATAAGCTAGCTCCTAAGTTTTATGGCCCATTCAAGGTTTTGCAGTGGATTGGTAAGGTCGCCTATAAGCTAAAATTTCCAAAGCATAGTAAAATTCAAGATGTTCCCCATTTCATTAATTAAGGAGTTTAATGGTGTTCCTCCTACTACTATTCCATCCTTGTCACCTTTAAAGGATGGCAAAATTATTCCCCAACCTCAATCTGTTATTCGTTCTAAAGTTAATCAGGGTATTGTTAAAGTTTTGGTAGAATGGCCAGCTTACCATTGGATGAACCCCTACTTTGACAAACTTTCAAAAAGTGTCATCCTAAATTCAAGCATGAGGACAAGCTCTTAGTCCAAGAATAAAGTAATGTTATGAATGCTTTTATTGGAAAGGAATATAGCCATAAACAGCAACAATACAGGGAGCTATAGTCAAATGATTTCAACATTCTTGTTTCTTAACAAAACTATAAGATTTCTATTTTAATTTTTTCTATTAATTAAGAAGTAACATTATTATATCCTATTTAAAAATGACTATTTGCTAGGTAGTTTTCCGAAATAAGGATTATTATTCCTTAAAAAGGATTCTTACCCTTTTGTATTTGGGATCATTGTCAATTTAAAGGGAAGGTTACTATTCAATTAAAGTAATCAATATTTTTAGTAAAGAAACGTATAGAGGGCAGTTGGTGATCTCTTACAAGTCACCGTTAAAAGATTGCAAAATAGGTTCCTTGAAGAACAAGAAAAGCAAGGAAAAATCAAGAAGCCTTTCTTGCTGACTAACTCGTGAAGAGATCCCATTTGTGAGCCCTTAACAAAAACAAAGTCCGAATGGACTATCAAACTAAAAATTTTGTCCAAGAAACAACACCATCTAGTAAAACTAGTTAACTGCCCAGAAATGTTTTGAGTTTATTACTTGCCATAACAAAATGTCAATATCATATAACCAACTCTGATCCTAAAAACATGTGAAGCAAGATCCTAGAATGAAACTACACATGCAATCACCAAGTTTGTACATGGCCTACCATTTTCCAAATAGTGTGGTTTATCTAGCATACTAATTTTACTTCTTGTTTGCTAGTCAATAAATATTGTTCATGATCTTTTCATAATGCCTACATAAGATTTCATGAATATTTTTGTAGTTACTCTTTTAAACAAGTCGGCAAGTATGGAATTAAGTTAACAAATATTAAGAAATCATGCTACCATTAATTTGAGGGCTATAAATATCATTTTCAGCCAAACCATTTTTTTATCATATGTGTTCCTTTCCAACTTAGTGAAATTGAAATAGATCACTTACAATCTCGCCACGACGTCGGGGAAAGATGTAACCTTGATAGTTGACTGTTCCTTTTGCTTCTTCTAAGTAAAACTGAATAACAAAAGTAGTAAAAGAATAAGAAAATTGATGACTCTAAGCTTCCATAAAGAATAACAACATCAAAGACAAATGTAAACAGAATCTGAATAGAGAAAAATTATTCTAGTCCCAATCATATGCGATAAAACCTTGCCCTTAGTCATTGAAGGAATAAATCCGCTTCCCATTGACTTTTAATATTGATTTACATATTTATCTATCAATAAATTTCACTACAACTTGTAATACATTGGAGAATGGTTTAGGTACTAACACCTCAAATTTCTTCAACCATTCCATCATAACCAATGGAAGAAGTCACCAAATAAATCAACCATACTGAAGGACAAGTTGGTGACAAATTTTAACAACAAATACCATAATATAGACTCCATTGTCATTTGGAAACAATTACGCAACTTAAACAGAAATTTGAGTACCGTAGAGGTTTGTAGACTGACCTAAAGTTTCATGTAAAAATGTTATTCATGGGCCACTTTGATACTACACAATGGCATTTATATGTATTGGTTATTATGTATAATTAAGGGTGAAGTGTATTTTCCAATACATATTTATTGTATAGGTTTTCTGTATATAAACCCAATTGTAGTGTTATGTTTAACATAAGTGTGATAATAAGATTATCGCTTTCACAAATCTTCATGGTTTCAGAGACTCTACCGATTTGAAGGTTGAGTTTACTCCCTTCCACAGTAGGACAGCTTGGAAAAATAGTTTCCGATATGCCGCTTTTTCGACAAGTGTGAAAAGGTGTTTCGTCCATCTTCTTTCGACACCACCTCCACCGAAGCAAAGCCTAGGTCAAGTTCGCACGTTAGCACACTCGCTGCCTTCCATTTCAGCAGCTCCTCCACTTGCCGGCGTGTGTTGCCATCTCCAACCACCTTCCATCAACGTTTTTCACCGATCTATGTCGGCCTTTCCCGCCTCCTACCAACTATAATCTGGTGACTTCTGACATCTTTGGTTTTATTGGGTCTCTTGTGAACAATTCAGCTGCCTTGTTTCTACACTAATCTGCTTCTTTTGGAGTCTCTGTTGATACTTTCAAGCAGGTTCTGTTTCTTTGGTTTCTTGGGGCTAATTTGTTTCTTTTTTTTTTTTGGAGCCTTCTCTATCCCTTTCATGCCATTATGTCCAATATTAAGGAGGAGAGAAACATTATCCTATTAATGACAATCCTTACTCTCATATTAGTCCCATTAAACTAGATGGTAGTAGCACTTATTTAGCCTGTTCTAGATCATGTTTGCTGTCTATCAAGGCTATAGGATTATATTGATGGAAATAAGAAACCACCACCTATTAATGACCGTTCTTTTATTCAATGGGACTCTAATAATTCATTGGTTATGTCTTGGCTTCTTAATTCTATGCACCCTAAGATCTCCCCACAGTATTTACTACTTGACATTGCGGAGAAAATATGGAAAGCTGCAAAAACCACCTACTCTCGGATGGGAAATAATGCTAGGATTTTTGAACTTCGAAACAAACTTCATGGCAAAAAACAAGGTGAGCTTATTGTTTCAGATTATTTTTCTGAGCTAGGTAGTTTATGGGAGGAATTGGATTATTATCAAGATTTTCAAGCCAAGTGTGTTGATAATGCGGTACTGATTCAAAACATGCTTGAAAAGGAGCGAGTATATGATGTCTTGGCTGGTTTGAACCCAGAATCTAATCAATTAAGAGTTCAAGTTATTGGGAGATTTCCTTTTCCCTCTCTTGAGAAGGCACATTCTTTAATCCAGTAGGAAGAGACCAGAAGAAATGTCATTCTTTATACTGTACCAATTGAGAACTCAGGCTTAATAGCCCATATTACTCATGAGCAGCTAAAGGATGTTACTTCTGATAAAGATCATTTGCACTGTGATGAGTGTGGAAAGGCAAGGCATACAAAAGAGACTTGCTAGAAGTTGCATGGGAGACGTCCTAGGAGCCGAGGGGGAAAACAAGCCAATCCCACAAGCAAATTTGTTAGAAACATTAGAATTATCCAAGAAGTCTGCTTCAGTTGACGGTCTCTCTTTTGATGAAATTCAACAATTCAGGCATCCCCTATCACAGCTCAACTCTTCATCCAGTGTCATGTAACACCTTTAGTCAACTTGACTCATGGATTGATTTTGGTGTGAAAAGACATATGGTAGGCATTTCAAAAGGTTTTCTTAACTACTCCCCTTGTCTAAAAAGGGGTGGTGTCAAGGTGGCTGATGGGTCATTAACTCCTATTTCTAGGACAGCTTCTATTGTCTATACACCTAATATCCTATTCTCTATGTTCCTCAATTCCTTGTCAATCTTTTATCTTTGGTGCCATCACCAAGACTCTAAACTGTAAGGTTGATTTTTTTCCTTATTATTGTATCTTTTGGGGTCTTCAAATAGGGAAGAGGATAATAAAGCCATTGTTCCTTTTATGCTTATTCATTATGATGTTTGGGAGCCTACACGAACTGCTTCTTTGTTTGGAAATCGATAGCTTTTTACTTTCATTGATTGTTGCACTAAAATGACTTGGGTTATTTGATTAAAGCAAAAAGTGATGTTTTCTCCTGCTTTCAATCCTTTCATAACATGGTTCACACCCAATTTGATGCCAAGATAAAAGTCTTGCGAATTGATAACAGGACGGAATACATGGATAGTAGGTTTGGTACTTATTTGGAGTCTCATGGGATTATTCATCAAACTAGTTGTCCTTAAACTAGTGCTCAAAATGGGGTAACTGAAAGGAAAAATAGACATTTGTTGGAAGTTGCTAGATCCCTTATGTTTACTATGAATGTTCCAAAACCATAGGGCGATGCTATACTAGTGGCAGCCCATCTTATTAATCAAATGCCTCTCAAAGTCTCCAATTCAGGACACCTTTAGAAGTCTTAACGAGGAAACATGGCTATACTACTCCACCAAAGGTTTTTGGGTGTCTGATTTGTCCATACTAGGAATGTTGGGAAATTAGACCCGAGGGCCCCAAGATGTGTGTTCATTGGGTATTCTCTAATCTTAAAGGGATATAAGTGCTATCACCCCCCATCTAGGAAGTTTTATGTCAGTATAGATGTTACCTTTCGGGAGTTTGAACCTTACTTGGGTACTACACAGTCATCTCTTCAGATGTTGAAGGGGAGAATATTGTTTAACATTTAGACATACCTAATTTGTTGAGATACTCGAGGAAGAATAGGTCTAAAAAAGCCATCATGCTTCCTACCTTGCAAGAATCCTCAGGTGAGTTACCTTCTGATTCTGATTTAAATTTATCCATTGCTCAGAGAAAAGGGATCAGGTCATGTACAAAACATTCCATCACTAACTTTGTCTCTTATGATTCCTCGTCTCCTTCCTATAGAGCCTTTGCCTTGTCTCTTTCCTCTATATCTATTCCACAAGATTGGAGGGAAGCTATCAAAGATCCAAAAGGGAAAGAAGCTATGGTAGAAGAAATGAAAGCTCTCGCTAATGATGAAACCTAGGAACTAGTTAATTCTCTAGGCAACAAGCTAGTTGGCTGCAACTGGTTGTTCACAATAAAACACAAAGTTGGTGATTCGATTGAAAGATTCAAAGCCATATTAGTAGCAAAGGGATTCACTTAGACTTATGGAGTTGATTATCGGCAGACATTTGCACCATATTACATCAGATGGATGTTAAGAACGCATTTTTACATCAGATGGATGTTAAGAACGCGTTTTTACATGGTGATATCACGGAAGAAGTCTACATAGAACTTCCATCTAGTATGCCCACTTCTTCTCCTAATGATGTTTGCAAACTAAAACGTTCCTTGTATGGCTTGAAGCAGGCACCGCGGGTATGGTTTGAAAAATTTAGTTCCACTCTTCTTGGTTTCTCCTTTACCCAGAGCCAATATGACTCTTCTATGTTTCTTCAACGGACATCTAAAGGCATAGTTGTTCTTCTTGTTTATGTGGATGACATCGTCATCACTGGTTCTGATTTAGAAGCCATCTCTAATCTTCAAAAAATGTTGCACACCACTTTCCACATGAAAGACCTTGGCCCACTTACCTACTTCTTGGGGTTGGAAGTTCATCATCGTCCCCAAGGTATTTTCTTAAATCAACACAAGTATATTCAAGATCTAGTTCAGTTGGCAGGACTTACAGGTAGTACTTCTGTTGACACTCCAATGGAAGTCAACGTGAAATACCGATGTGATGATGGGGAGTTGCTTAAGGATCCTACTTTATATTATAAGTTGGTTGGTAGTCTTATTCATTTGACCGTCACTCGACCAGACATCTCTTATGTTGTTCATACAGTTAGTAAGTTCATGCAATCTCCTCAACATCTTCACTTATCTGCTGTCCGACGCATCATTCGATACCTACTTGGCACGCCTAATCGTGGCCTATTTTTTCCCACTGATTCTTCACCACAATTGCAAGCCTACAGTGATGCGGACTGGGCTGGTTGCCCAGACACGAGGAAATCCACTACTGGTTGGTGTATGTTTCTTGGTAATGCTCTTATCTCTTGGAAATGCAAGAAACAAAACTATGTCTCCAAGTCATCCACTGAGGCAGAATATCGTGCCATGTCTGTTGCTTGTTCTGAGATCATTTGGCTTCGTGGTATTCTCACTGAACTTGGTTTTCCACAACTTCAACCCACTCCTTTGCATGCTGACAACACTAGTGCTATTCAAATTGCGGCCAATCCTGTCTACCATGAGCGTACCAAACATATCGAAGTTGATTGTCATTTCATCCGAGCGGCCTACGATCATCATGTTATTACCTTGCCTCATATTAGTACCAACCTACAGATTGCCGATATTCTTACCAAATCCATGACACGTCAGCGACATAATTTTTTTGTTGGCAAATTGATGCTTGTCGACTTACCAGCATCAATTTGAGGGGGGATGTTAGAAGATTCTGTAAATCCATCATCTGCCAGCTAGCTTATTTGTTAATGTAATTAATGTATTTTATATGCTTACCTTTTTAGATAGTCAAAAGGAG
>JANZLC010000201.1:22529781-22553502 GCA_026413385.1 Erythroxylum gracilipes
CACAGTCTCAGTCGATCGATCTATCGATCTTCACATCCAGTCGATCGATCGGTCATTAGCCGATCGACCCATTCAGTCATTCGGTCGATAGTCGATCTACACGGCCTCAGTGGATCGGCCACCATCCGACCATCAACTCTTATCCTTTGTCTCTCATTGAGGGGGGTCCTGACAAATGGAAAGCATGTTTACCACAAGCAATTGAAGAGAAGTTCACCTAACCCTTCCTTTGGGGACGGGATGTTACATATTAAAGGCTTTATCCTATGATCATTTCTTAGTGAAACAAAGATCTGGGATAGAATGGTTAAAAGGTGGTGATAGGGGATCCTCCTTCCTTCACATATTTATTATATCCAGAAAATGCTCTAATAGAATTTTCTGTTTGGTGATAAATAACCAAATCATCATTAAAGAACTATTGTTTAAAGAGGCCTACGGTCATTTTTCTAATAGCATTAATTTACCACTAATGCTCACTTCTCAATTGACTTGATGAAGAATATCATGGAAGGTTGCATCTCTATATAACATCCAGAAATTTTATCCAATCTAGTAACTAAACAAGAGATTGATCAGGTGATTAAATTTCTAAACCCTTACAAAACACAAGCCTAGATGGTATCCACAAGTTTTTCTTCACTAAAACTTGACCAATCATAAAAGACAAGGTTTGTGATGTTATTCGTAACTTTTATGAAAGAGGACACTGCACAATAATATTAACATAAATTTCATCACTCCAATTCCAAAAGGTGGAGAACAAGAAAATTTTAGTGACTTTTTACCTATTGCTTATTACAACTCCATTTACAATATTATATCAAAGATCTTGACAAATAAGCTCAAGGAACTCTAATTAATCATGTTGATATTTCCAAAGGGGCTTACATACTAGGTAGAGGGATGGGTGACAACATTCTGCTTATGCAAGAATTCATGAAGGGATATTTCAATAGTAAAGTTGGAAAGAATTATGTGTTGCAAATGGATTTGAAGCTTTTGAAAATGTATTTTATACTTCCTTTTTAACATTATAAACATTGTTAAGTTTCGAAAAAGTTCCAAAGAATAGATGAAACTGGGTTTTACTACTCCTACATTCAGCATGCACATTAATGGTGAACCCACAAGGACATTCTAGAGCTCTAAAGGCATAAGGCAAGGAGATCTAACCTTACCATATATTTTTCTCTTGTCATGGAAGTTTTTAATATAATTTTTAAGAAAATTGTACCCAGAAATAATTTAACTCTAAGTGAAGAATATTAGGTATCACAAATCTCATCTTTGTTGATGATATAATAATTTTCGCAAAAGTTGACAAAAATTCAATACAGCTGTGATGAAGGCCGTTAAGATGTTTACTAGGTTTTCTAGTTTATATCTAAATAATGATAAGTGTTCCTTTTACATATCCAAGAGTGCCTCTGATCAGGAGCATAAGGTGAGTGGCATTACTAGATTTAGGGGTCTTCTTTTACCTTTCATTTACCCTAGAATCCTAATTACTTCTACAAGATATGGTAGCTTCAAACCTTTGGTAGATAAAATAGAAGCAAAAGTCTTTAGTTTGAGCATGAAAACATTTTCACCATCTAGTAGAGCTTAGTTAGTCTCAGCTATTTTAAACTCCATTAATATTCATTGAGTTACATATATGGCTATTACTAAAGCTATGATAAAAAAAATTAACAAAAAATGCTCAAAAGATTCTTATGGTCTGGAACTAATAATGGTGAATGTAGAGCTGCTATCAAGTAGTTTGAGGTATGCAATTCAAGAAGGTATGGAGGCTTAAGCATAATCCCCTTGAGTTTTTTGAATACATCCATGCTTATTAAGAGATTATGGAGGCCAATTGATGATAAAAAATCTCTATGGTCTAAATGGGTACTAATAAATAATTAATTGATTTTATTTATATGCCCATATTTAGTGTGTTTTAATTGTTGTTTAAGAATGTTATGGTATTATGGTACTATTCTGCTTCAAGTGTGTTTTAGGTAATAATTTCCTTCATAGACCAAGAGGAGAAGAATTTAGATGAAATCGTGGCATAGAATGGAAGAATTGAAGTGACTTTGGACATACACGACCACATAAAGGGACTGTCTAAGTCACTATAAATGTGTGGAGCTTTGAAGATGATGTTTATGCCTATGTGAATATACAACCTCATGAATAGTGATATACACGGCCATGTATGTGCTCGTGTAAGCTTTTATGACTATGTAAATCACAATTGAGAGGCTTTTGTAAATACACGAACGTGTTAGTGATTGTGTATGTTCTAAAGAACATAGTTTTTTGCTACTAAAGGATATTATGAAGGCTATACAAAAGAGGAGGCAAATTTCAACGTTAGTGGAGACACTAAAAGAAGGAAGATAAGCAGAAAAAAAAAAGAAAGAAGGTTGCACATCCCAAATAAGAAGATAAAAAGTGGAAACATCAAGATCAACTCTAGCTTTCCAAATTTTTTGTTTCAAGGCTTCAAGCTTATTTCATTCTCTTCTCTTTTTCTATTTCATCTCTTTGTATGCTAAATCTGAATAATTATGTTTTGAACATGATTATGGATTGCTAAATCTATATTATGGTATTATTCTTGAATTTTTTTGTATAATTTTTACCTTATTGAATTCATTCTATTACTACTTTGTGATATTTTTTGTGCTCACACTTGGATTGAATCAAGAGATTAAATCAAAATATTTTTGTTATGTTACATAACGAGAGTTGGTACCTTAATATACTTACAAATATCAAATTGATAAGCAATTGAATAGAGATCTTAATTTGGTGTTAATTATCCATAAGATTGCTTCAAATTCAATTAAATAGTTAGAAGTACTTTTGAGAAATCGAGAGGCTGTAACTCAACTTTTATCTATTTTAATTGGGATTATTTGATTAGATCTCAAAATAGGGTAATCAAAACCTTTAGATATCCAGGATCAAGCATAGTTGAATTAACAAGGCAAAGGGAAGATAAAACAAGGATAGAATAGTCCCTAAGTTTTCATTATTGAGTAACTTCAATTTCATTGTTGTCTTTTAATTGTTTAATCAATAAGTTTTGTGAGTTTACTTTAATTTTTGGTTAATTCATATTTTGGTTACCTTACATAAAGTGAAATTCAAATTTTTACGTGACTATATTCAATTCTTATGGGATTTATACCAATTATATTACAATATAAGACTCATATACTTGTGGTATATTATAAAACAAGCAAACAAGTACACGAATATCACATCAAAGGTAACAATATATGGGAAATTGATCTATCAAAAAGGAACATTTCAACTACTCTAAAAGAGATTCTCAAGTTTAGAAGCACAATCAGACCCAACATTTGTAATGGGCTCAAAAAAATTTCTAATATGATAATTGGATTATATGATGACCTCTAATGAATATAGGAGATTTACAAGCTCTAAAAAGTAAAATACATGAAAATCAAAATGTTACAAATGGATTACTACACATAAATGGGATTTCGTCAAGTGTTTTTAATAAGAAAATGCTAAATAAACTTAATAAACTAGTGTTACGTGAGAATATGGAAGATAGAAAGTGGTGGTTATTGTGCCCAAAATAAATTCTAAAAATACCTAGGCTATCCTACTTACAAGTATACAAGGTAGTTGTAATTGATTACCTAGGGTCATCTCCCATGGAGGTGAAATTGGTTTACTTAAATTAATTTTGAATGAAAATAAAAACAGATGCAATCCTAAACATTCTATCCCGATTTGTTGAGTGAAGGCTTTAAAGAAAATCATGAAATTAAACTGAAAAGTAAACATAATTAACTGAAAGAAAAAACGAATAGATTAATCAAATTAGAAAACTCTTGACAATTAATTTCACTAATTTAATCTTCTATGCATAACTAAGGGGAAATGATTGGATAGTCGTCTTACTAAAATTAACAGTTGGGTTCTAAGATCAACTCGAATAATAAACTAAGTCTAACTTTCATATTCGATAAGTTGTCATCTAAATTAATTATGGAAAGTCATCTAAATTAATTATGGAAACCCAACTACTAATTACCACTTAAGTTAATATATTTCTAGTTCTTAATCTAAGTGTTTATAGTTTCTTGTTCCATATTAAACTTCTTCCTTAGATCCTTCGTTCAATACCAAAATGACGCAAAGTTTGGTCATGCTATTACATCCACTCAGTTCAGAAACTATAGCAAACATAAGACAACAATACAGTCCCTTAATCATACATATTTAACTAAAATAGCATCAGCCCATCACGGAAATAACAAGATTCATCATATTCAAATACTTCAATCCCATCTTTATCAGTATAAGAGAAGAATTTAAGCAATAAACTAAGTAAATAACCAAATGAGCTATAAAAAGATAGCAGAGTATCAGTCGGTTAAGTTAACAGGGTAGTAAGTTCAGTAAACAACAAAAAAGTAAAACGTAGAGAAATAATGTAACAATTAAAGAATAGAATAAGCAAACAAATATCGGATGAGGGATTTACAGTGGTCTCTTGCACTCTCAAGCTCTCTGCATTGGTTCTTGCCTTCTACTCCTACTTGGTTCTCACATAGATGAGTGGATGCTCAAGATGTTTCCACTCTCTACTATTCTTCTTCTTCACCTTACCTGACTGGTCTCTGCTTTCTCTCTTCTCTTCTCTACCTTCTTTCTTTCTCTCTGTTTTTATCCCCAATTGTCCCTCGGGTATGTAGAATGTGGAACATGTAGAATGATATAATGATATAATATTAGAATGTGTCGCCACCCTCGTCTCTTCTTTCTATTTGTAGTCTCATTTTAGGTCTAGGTTTTCAAGCCTTCATCCTACAAATGCCACGTAATAATTAGAGGAATGAAAGAAAAAACATGTCACAAGGGTAACTTTGTTTGTCACCCACGTGAGGGCTGGTCACCACAATGACTTAAGTGTCACGATCTAAACTTGTCACAGTGGTGACAAGCTTAGTTACCACTTTTCTTTATTTTTTTCTTTTCATGCAAAATTTACGTGAACTTTCATTTTTCATGCAAAATTCATAAAATAATCCAATTAATATTCATGCAATATTCACACCATTTTCACTCAATTCATCTCTCATTTGGGTCAAAACATAAGAATTTGTAACCAAAATTAAGATATGAAGGCAAGCAAAGTCAATAGAAATTAGACACAATAGTGGTGTCTAGTTAGCAATGAAAATTTCAATAATGCCTCATATAGGAAGCTATTTCAATAGAATTTTAGTTATATTCCATAGCATAAACTTGTTTTGTGCAAGTTTAATCTCCCTAGGGCTACTACTACTCTATAGAGAGCCATCAATGATAGATTACTTACTATTAAGAGACTAAACAAGTTTCCATGCATGAAAAATTGATGTATTCTTTGTAAATGTCAAATGAGAGTGTCCCTTTCTTATTTTTCCAATGAAACTTCATAAGAATATTTCATAAATGTTTTATTAATAACCCTCCAAATGATTTTCAATATATCAAAATAGACATTAACTGATGTCTCTATATTACTTTATATTACCTTATGCTCAACATATGGGACAAAAAAAATAGGTGAATTTTTAGCATCATAAAAAGGAGTTTGGAGACTTTCACAAAGGAATTGTTAAATGCAATTAGAGTACACGTCAACCTATTGTTTGATAAGCTTTCTTTAGATTTAAACTGTATTTATATATGGTTCTAAGAGGACGCTTGTAACAATTATTGGCATTTTAAATAGTATAGATTTCTAACTTGGTTCTGGAACTCTCATCCTTTTGGTGAAATTGTATTTCATCTTAATTTTCCTTTTCTTATCTTAATTCAATTTCTTTTCCAAAAAAAAAAAGATATGTAATCAAGCTTCTTACTATGAAAAACTCTTCTATAGTATTACTTATCTTTTAATGTCTTAATTTGGGAAGTTTCTCCATTTTAAGTGATACTAGCATGAATTCTCCACCTATATGCCTTCTTGCACTTAGTGGTAACCCTCAACTTTTCATTTTTTTTTATAAACAAATCCAAAACCTTCTTATACATAATGGTTCTTTATTGTGTCTCTAAATGTATTCACTAAATTGATAGCATTCCATGTTTGAGTTGAATTTTAGAGTTCATATCAATTAATGCTCTTCTATGGAGGTATTTGTGCTGTTTCATTTCATTAACTAAACTCCTATTTAGGTTGTCTATGCCCTAATCATTAACTACCAATTATAGTCCCCTAGCTCAACAAATTCAGCACTAATAGCAAACTTAAGCATACAGTGTTTATCATCTTTAATTCTAAAATTAAACATCGCATGTGCAATTTCTTCATTATAATGTTCAAATTCATGTACTTAGGAAGACACTAAATCACTAAATCTTTCTTTTGACTTCTTTTTAGATCTTATACCTCCACCAATAATGTTTTCTCCACTAACAATATTTTTATCTACATTGTTACAAGTTTAAGGAGATTTGGTTGTGTTCCTTCATCTTCCTTAATCACTTTAATTGTTATATCAAATGTTGGGTTAATAACGTTAGACAATTTATGTTGTTTCTTACCTTTAAAGTTAAATTTCAATATTTTTTATTCTATTCACAATTTTATTGATCAATTTTCTTGTATCATCATCATTTTAAAGTGGTCTCAACCCCTCTTTAAATGGCTCAATAGGGAACTTGTACGTAAATCATTATGGCTAATTTTTTACCAAACTTTTAACATTTAATAAACTCTACCAAGTGATGTAAACCAATTCTCTTTCAAAATATATCTCTCTCCTATCATTATATCTCAATATTATACTATACTTGTAACAACCTCCATGCCAACATTAAAACCTAATCTCCAGAGCAAATTTTCCATCCATTTTCAAAATTACCTCTATTGGTTAAACATGAACAAAGAAAAGAAAGACGATGTATAAAGTAACTTGAAAAAATTAAAATAGAATACAAAAAGGAAGAAACGATTTAAAAAAGAGAAATTAGCTAATAAAATACCTTTATGGCCCTTTTTTAATGTAAACAAGAATATCATTAAAATTAGCTCAAAAGATCTAAGAAACAAATATAACAAGAATATCAGTAAAACTAGCTCAAAAGATTTAAGAAACAAATGGTACAAATTACTCAATCTTAGTTTGTAAGAGTTACCTAAGCATCTATAAGTCAATTAAAATTGCCTAAAAGTTAAAGACAATATATTTCATTAAAAAACAGTTGAATATTTTTACAAAAACTTACTATATTGTATCATCAATGTTCCTTACCAATGCATCTTCCTTGATCATATTTAGTAGCTTTTGGTAGATGATTGTTGAGCATATGTTTTTACCGTTAAATATCTTAATATTGCTTAATATAGCACCAAAAGCAAGTTTGAACAAGTTTAGATTTCCTTTTGTTTTGCATTTAAGCTTGACTACCCACGAGATGATATTTGTGTATACTATATGAGGACAGGACATATTTCACAGTGACATAATGTTGTTTAAAAGGAAGCTAGAGAATCTATAATTTAAAAATAGGTTGTTTGTATCTTTTTGTCGCTTTTGACAAAAAATGTAGTTATGGTTTTATTGCTGAAATTTTGTCTTTTATCCTCAATTTTCCTTTAATTTCTAGCCATAAGATAAAGGATGTCTTAGGTATGAGATTAGCATTCCATACCAATTTATGTCATTCTGTCATGTGTCGAGATTATGCGATCATTCTCCTACATGTGATGTTGGGCAGTGCAAGGATTTGCTACTGAGCCATATAAAGGAGACCTTTTTAGAGGAGTTAGGGATATAAACATGATGGTTATTCCTGAATAAATCAAAGGCCTTTTAAGCTTGTTGATTCCATCTCTATATATTGCTATTTATGATTAATTCCAACTGGATAGTAAAAAAAAATGATAACCCTTAATATATCAAAGTCTTGAAGCTTATAAAGTGGTCCCCATTACGCCATTGGTCAAACTTAAATGATATGTTCTTCCCACTTTCAATGTTTTTCTTTATAATAATGCTAACAATTTCTCTCAAGCTTAGGATATACCTTAAATTCCATGATGCAGATGTTTTCTCCTTGATTGACCATATATTTTTCCCTTCTAAGAAATGCATATGTATCCATTTACCTAATGAGACTCCTCGCTAGTGAAAATCTTTTATATCATTTTGATTACGAGCATTTTGCTAAGAGTTCTAGTAGAAATAAAGCCCTAGTGCACAAATTTCTTTCCATTTAACTTTATGTGCTTTAGCTTTCTCTTTAAGACTAGACCATAGGAATCTTTTAGGAAGCTTCTCAACAGATTTGAAGATCTCCTTACATAGTGCCAAGTGTGAGGTCCAGTAAATGTGTCAGTTAAATACATATTTGATCATTTGTATTTTACCACCATAAGATAGTGATCTTATACCAATTCTTCATATTCTTTTACATTAAGTCAATTATAGAGGCATAATCTGTATAAGAAAGCTTCTCAATAGTGATAAGAACACCTGTGCACTTCTCTAAGGCCATGTAGATTCACGAATTCTTAAGATTTTGGGTTATGCATCGTTTGATTCATGATTGAGTTTGGTTTTGTAACAGCCCGGACCATCCGTTCACAGATATTGCCCATTTTGAGTTGCCCCTTGGGCCAAGACCCTCACGGTTTTACTCTTCCTGCACCTGGAAAAACGTGTCCTAAGGAGAGAGGTATTTATACCCTTATAAGGCGTACTTCATTCCCCTCTCTAACTGATGTGGGATCTCACAATCTACCCCCTTTTAGGGCCTAGTGTCCTTGTTGGCACAACAGGTCGGGAACCGACTCTGATACCATTTGTAGCAGCCCAGACCACCCACCCACAAATATTATCCACTTTGGGTTGCCCCTTGGGCCAAGACCCTCACAGTTTTGCTCTTCCCGCATTCAGGAAAACGCATCTTAGGGGGAACGGTATCCATACCCTTATAAGGCGTACTTCGTTCCCCTCTCTAACTGATGTGGGATCTCATAGTTTTAAATTTCAATATAAGAAGACGTGTACAGCCTCAAATTAAGGGGACAAATAGAAGCAGATGTTAAGAGTCAATTCCAGAAGTGGCGATCATTCTCAAGGGGCAATTTTGATCTAGAGAAGTGGGAAACATGAAGAAATCATTGAAAGATCCATCGAAATACAAGATCAAACCTCTACTTTGCCAGAACATTCAATAGAATTGAATGGGAGATTTAGAATTATGAACCATCTATTTTCTATTCATTTTTCTTTCAGTTTTTGTTTGATTTCGTGTTCTTTCATGTGTAACTAAATGTCTTGTTAATGTTTAGGCTAGATGAACCCTATGTTTATACTTTAACAATGTTTTGATTCTTTTATTAATGCAATTGGTTTGATTGTTATATTGTGATCCAATCACTTGTTTTATTATATTCTAATAGATTCGAAATATTAGATTATAATATGATTTCATACATAAAGATTGAAAAATCCTGTTTATGAATAGATCTACTGTAATTGGAAGGAGTTGATTACAACCCTAGAGATAGGATAACATAAATCTTTCATATTAGAGTCAAACCTAATAGAGGGACTTATAAATCAGTAACACAATCTTATAAACTTTAACCTGAGTAATTTGATTGGAAACCTTAGGATTAGTTGTTAATAATTAAGGTCAGCTATTAGCATACTATAGGAGTCTCCATGGTCCAATATATCAACAAAATAATTGCATAATAAAAGATCAATTTGTTAAGGGTTTAGGGGGATTTGAAACCTATATACTAATTTTCTGAACCTAGATACTAATTTTCTTATATCGATAATTTTCTTAGTGCTTCCTTAATTCTTTCTTCAATATCGTTGCCCATTTATTCTACTTGCTTTAGTTTTATTTTTTATTAAAATCCAAAATTAATTTGTAGGCTAGATAATAGAATAACGTAATTACTGGTAATCATTTTCTTCGTGGGATCAACCCGTATTTACTGGTACTAGCTATAGCTATGTCGTGCACTTACGGTTATTACAATATTGACTAATTCACAAATAATTCAATCATTCATTTACATCATTGATCCAAGGAGAACCAATGACAAGTAAAAGTTCATAGGGAATGAGATTCGAACAAGTAAGTATACCTAGATTACCTTCTTGCTAAAGAATCTTTTCATTCAGTTTCATTCGGATGCTTTTCTTCGTTTTCTGGCCATTGCTGCCCTCAATTAGTTTCCTCTTTTAGTAGTGTTTCGTAAAACCGTATCCCTATTTCCACATCTTTTTGTGCTTTGTGTCAATGGTATCAAAGATGGCTATGACGAGTGGAGAAGGCACATATTAGATAGGAATTAGAAAAATAAAGAGGTTCTAGTTGTACAATATGGTGAATTCTAACTCAAAAACTGGAATGAAGTGAAGATTTGAGTTGATGAAATGACTCCTTATGACATGGTTTTGTTAGGTACAAGTGATCCTAATGGGGTTGCATACATTCGGAGAATGAATATGGACGGTGAATCAAAACTTGAAGCTATGAAAATTGTCACAGAAGTGATGGGATGTGAGAAGAGGTGCATTAGAGATTTGGGCAAATCCTTAATTTTCTATTCACAATATGTCTTTTCATTAGGAATATAAAAATTAGGGATATAATTATATTATTATTAACTATAATATGGATAACAAAAGCTATTATAATTAACTTTTTAAAATTAATCAAATAATAAGCCTCAAGTGAGGCTCATTTTTAGGTTAAAAATTAGGAATAAATATCACATTACCTTTGACTTTGTATTTAACCAACAACAATTAATTTCAACAAATATTTCAACCACTTAAAGTTTACTTTAAATGTTTGTAAATGTGAAAATTCAATTTGAGCATCTCGAAGCATTATAATTCAACTTGTATTTTAGTATAAATGTCCAAGGCCAAAAATACACTTTTAACCGTGATACAAAAGAATTGTTAACCTTGAAAGGATCATTTTCCGCTCGCAAAAGGTATACAGAAGGTGCTCTACCATTGTCGTACAGTTAATCATCGTACATTTCACTTTGAAAGGATCATGCTTCGCTAGCATTAAATTTTCCGGAAAAATGTACATAGAAGGTGCTCAACCACTAACATACAGGTTCGCAGCTTTCATCAGAAAAGTAGTCCATGAGTCAAATAACCATTACTTTTAATTACTTGGACAATAATAAAAGTAACAAATTACCAATCTTTTGACATTCTCCTTTTTCTATTCTGGGAAGCAAAGGAGACTCCCCGACGCGGTAATATTAGCAGCTACAATGTCACTAAAGATTATTTTATATTCCATGTAATAAACTAGCAATAACGAATAAAGGCTGACTTACATGCACAAAATGTTCGGCTTCACACTCAACTTGCTCCCAACACTTGTCAGGACTCTTCCCTTCCCTCGTTTTCTTTACAAATCCCATAAACTATCTCCAATTATCTGGTCGGAATAGTTGAGGAGTCATTCTCAAGTATGTAAATTAATTTTAAAACATAATATATTATTTTTATAATAATGAACATAAGAGCATAATTAAAAAAAGTTGAAATAAAAATCAAACGTGTTCTTGTTTTTAATTTTTCATTGCAAATTTTAATCAATTTTTTTTGTTTTTTGTTTTATATTAAATATCTTGATCAAACAAATTTTCGATTTTTTAATTAAAAAACATAAACCAAAAATATTATAAAAAGTAAAATCACAATAAAAATAAAAATAGAACCAAATGATCCTAAGTTATGAATTTCTAACCTTTTACATTTCTTATGCTACTTGAATTTTCTTTCTTAGGCTAATATAATGTTTAATCAATTTTCAGAATATCTCCAAATTGAGAATAAATAGGTAAGGTGATATGAGATCTACTCGCCTAAAACCCCTAAAACCTCTTACCCTTTGATCAACTTGGTTAGAGGACAATTAACTAAAATGTTATAATAAATTGTTGTTACACATTATTGCCAAAAATTTATAAACATACAATATCTTTTATTTTTACAAATAAAATAGTTATTACAAAATAGTAAATCCAATAAAAATATAATAAAATTGAATACATCAATCATTTGATTTAATACTTTAATATCGATTTTATGTTTAATATTATTAAAAATTTTAAAATTTATAAATTAGACTTGAATAGTAAATATGGCTCAACTTGGAAATTACGTTAAATTATTAATAAATTTAAGATTATTAAAATAGATATGTTACCGAAAAAATAGTATTATTCTATAATGTGATTAATAAAAACATTGGGATATTTTTCACGGAAAGTGGAAAACTTGACGAGCTTTCATAATTTTATTGTCTATTAATTAAAAAAAGTAATTGATTTAATAAAAGAAACTTTTTGCCTTAAAAGGGAATTTGGTTTATAACTACTTACACGCTTAGGGTTTAGCGCGTCATTGTTACCTCTCAGTTCTCTACAGCTTCAACCATGGATGCCTCATCAGCGCCGCGGACATGTTGGAGCAATGTCGTGAAGACCCCTTCGCCGCCGGAGAAGCTGCATACCCCGTCGACGTACTCCACAACCCAATCCTTCGTGGCGAGGTGCAAGTCCGAAGGGGGAATATCCATAGCGGTTGTCGACGCCAACGCCGTCATCAACGGCGGCGATAAGCTCCACCACTTGGCCGACAAGTTTGTTACCGTCCCTGAAGTTCTAGACGAGATTCGAGACCCTGTCTCCCGCCACCGTCTCTCGTTTGTTCCTTTCACTATCGACTCCATGGAACCCACCCCGGAAGCTCTCAACAAAGGTAATTTCCCCCCTTTCTTTAGTTAGATTTGTTAGATTCTGTTTCTTTTACTTGGGCAGTGCGAGAAACTCTTTTACTTTGTTTGCCTTTGTGAGATGCTCATATTGATTCAAGTCTAATTAATATTTAGGTTCATTGCGAATTTTATTTGTGTGTATGTGTCATTAAACTTGCACGATTGGTAAATATTTGTCTCCTGTTTACGCAAATTCACTTTTTACTTTCACTAATTGCCAAGCTTTTCGATTAATGTGAATATTACTCCGTGTATAAGTCATTCCACGTTCCTTGTTTTCTCGACCTTCATATTAATGAAAGTTTTATTTTGGAGATAATTTTGCGTCTCAATGTTCGATCTTATTCAAATAGTATCCGGAACTAATACTCCTTGTACAAACCTTTTATTTTGGGAAGCTTACATTGGTATCTGTTGGAAAACGAATATAAAGATTTGGACTTTTGAGTTGTAAAGGTCATTCATTTCAATATCATTGACATTTAGTTTCATTACAATTTCTGAAAGCTGTTTGTATGTCTATCATGTTTTATTAAATTTACAAGTCTTATTAGTAGTTTGATTATATTTATCTGTTCATTGAATGTAATGTTTCCTGGAAATTATCTTTCGATTTTTTTTATTTACACAACACAATGTATTAACCTGTATTGTTACTCCTTGGAGAACTATTTTCATCTTGAAGTTTTTCGGCTTTGATTATCAATATTTAAAGTTTTATCTCGAAGTTCATGGTCATGTTGATTCTATGTTTATTTTCATCTACAGTTATTAAGTTTGCAAGGGCCACTGGTGATTTGCAGACCCTTTCAGACGTTGATCTTAAACTAGTTGCCCTCACTTACACGTTGGAGGCACAGATACATGGGATCACACATCTTAGGGATGCTCCTCCTCCTATCCGCACAGTCAATGTAAAGAGGTTGCCAGAAAAAGACCTGCCTGGTTGGGGTTCTAATGTTCCTAATTTGGAAGAATGGGAAGCACTAGAACGTGAAGCAGGAGATGGAATGAACACTGGTTCAAGAATTGTTCCTTTGAAGGACATAAGATTGAATGTTACTTCTGTAGATGAACAATCCCCAGATGGTTTGATGGTGAACATGGTTGAAGCACATTCAGAGAATCATGAAGATGCCATACATGGATTTAGAAGACACAATAGGTATCTGCCCAAGAAGACGGTGATTAATATAGAAGGGAAGAAGATTGTTGCAGCTGGAGTTGATGCATCTCAGGGACAGTTTGATGATGATGCTGGTAATTGGAGACCTGCTGTCAGTCGAAGTACACATAGGAGATATCTTAGAAGAAAAGCTCGACATGAACATAATGAGGCTCTCTTTGAGAAAGATAGTCAACAAGATTTTGACAATAGTGCGTCTAACAATGTTGTCAAGGAAATTAGTGACCAAGGTCATATCTTACTGAAAAGTTCTAAAGCAGCAGATTCTGTAAATGGGACCTTGAATGAGAGAGAGATGATAGAGGATAAGAGCTGCAGTGAAGAACTCTCTTCTGTACTAGATCAAATGAGGATGGAAGAAAGTCAGGTAAGCATTGAACAAGGAGAAGAAGATAACATGGATTCTGCTAGACTAGACTTCAGTTATTCTTCTGAGATGTTAGCTTCATCTGATCACAATACAACCATTGGTGGTGAAGTTTGTGAAGACGATGGTCTAAATTCAGAGGTGAATCATTCTGAGATGTCAAGCCACACCAACAGGAGTCTTGATGCATCAAATGTGGACGATGTTGGTAGTGAGCAAAGCTGGATGCTCAGATCCTTGTCAGAATCTAGTGTGGCTTGTATAACTAGTGACTTTGCAATGCAGAATGTTCTTCTGCAAATTGGTTTAAGACTGTTGGCATCTGGGGGAATGCAAATCCGTCAGCTGCACAGGTACAGAATTGTTTCTAGCATGTAGCATGCATTATTATGTTGACTTGCTGACTTGGAGAAGACAGCCTTTAACTATCGAAACATGACAATTGGAAATGGAAGAAAATGAAATGTCCAAGGAAATACATTTGGGATTTTATATCCCTGAGATAGTCTCCTTGGTAAGTGACGATATATTAAAATGCTTATGTTTAAATTGGCTTCCTTGGCAGGTGGATATTAAGGTGTCATGCCTGCTATACCGTGACTGCTGAAATTGGAAGGATTTTCTGTCCGGAATGTGGAAATGGAGGCACCCTGAGGAAAGTAGCTATCACAGTAGGCGAGAATGGGATAACTGTGGAAGCCAGAAGACCAAGGATCACTCTGCGTGGCACAAAAGTAAGCATAATTCTCACTGAAATATGGTTAAAGGTCAAAGTTTCTACACTTGGTTTCGTATCTTGGTTTTGAATCCGCCTGTGTACTTGTTTTCATAGAATACTTGTTTATGGTTTATTCTCGTTGCAAAGTGCACTCCCTTTATTGTATCAGGGGCTTAGCCATCTACTGAAGCTTTCCTATTTATATGTTACTGAACATTTGCTTTATGCAGTTTTCATTGCCCTTGCCGCAAGGAGGAAGGAATGCCATTGCAAAGAATCCTATTCTACGTGAAGATCAACTGCCACAAAAGTTCCTGCACCCTAAGACAAAGAAGAAAACAAATAAACAGGTTGACTTTCTTCCTTTTTGTTCTGACCTTGTTCTAGTTCCTCCTTATTAGACGATATTTTTTTCCCAATAATTTTATAAGATTTATGCTGATAGAAGAAATGATACCTTTCAGGGAGATGACTTCTTCTACTCGGATGACGTCTTCAGCCACCACACTGACAAAAGAACTTTTCAACCGACAGTAAGGCAGGCGCTAGCAGTTTTCAGTCAGAAAAGAAATCCTAATGACAATCATTACTCTCGTGTCAAACGTTAATTGTAGCTGTGTTCTGCTTCTTTGAGAAATTGGACCCTCTGTTGCATCGAAATTATAGCAAGAGTCATTGTTGAGCCCAAGCGTGAAATATTAATTTTTTGTTTATCAATGGATATTTGCTCATATGAATGAAGTTTTGAAACGTTTGTTTTAGTGATTTGTCCCTTCTGTAACACAAATGTTATTTGCCAGTTGGTACAGTTTGATAATTATTACAATCGATATTCTTGAGAATGTTATGTTATCAAATGGTTAAGATTGTTGTACTCTGTAGTTTGAATTGGTAATAAAATTTGGCAGATATAGAAATAGTTCGATAATTTAATTGATAAATATTTAGTGATTTAAAGTGTACGTTCTCACTAATTAGAAGAAATGACAGCTCAGTAATTGCATGGGTTAATGGTGAAAAAAAAATTAAACTTTTTTTAAATATTTGTATAAGTTTAAATAAAGGTATCCTATGAAATAAGTTATTATGCGTTCAATCATTAATCTGCATCTTGTGATTAAAATTAAAAGCAAATGAAATGCACAAATAAGGTGTTAAAAATAAACAAAAATTGTTCACAAACTTAGTTACCACATGATTGAACAAATAAATAAAGTTCAAGATGGCATCTATGAGTATTCTCTGAACTCTTTTCTAAGGATGGTTCTTTTTAACCCCCCAGCAAAATGACAGTGAGGTGCAGAAATATCATTTTATTGAAGAATAGTAGTTAAGGAAAATTTGGCTGATAAAAATCCTCCCAAAATTATGTATTAACCAGAGTGCTGAACGGTGTGAAAGGTGGTGATCAATCAAGTAAAGCTAGCAAGAAGGTTTAAATCATAAAGTAAAGCTAGTAAAACTAGACTCAGTCCTTCAACGCTATTTGTCATTTAGTCGCAATTTTACTCGTCATCCAGTGGTATACAAGAGCAAACTTCTGTCATTTACAAGGACCACCAATAAAACTTAACTGTGGGAAAGAAAATATTGAGAGAAGAGGGCTTTGAAGAGTAATACAATGGTTAAAGTATCTGAATTAAACTGTTAGTTAAATCCCTCACCTGCATCATGATGCAAGCGCAAGTTCCGCCCAAGCCAAAGAAGATGCCTTCATCTCAACAGACACAGAAGTGTCAATTTTGTTCTCTAGCATGGAGCTTACTTCCTCCATTGATGGCCGCTTGGTGGCATCTGGGCAGATGCAAAGGTTTACCACTTTGCATATGACCTCGAGGTCCTCATATCTGAAGTGCTTCAACTCTGGATCAACCATATAAGACATTGCTTCGGGCAATTCAAGATATTCCTTCGCCTGCATTATTGTGTAGTTTCATGTTTTGTATTTACTCCAGATAACAAAATTGTCAAATTTCATACTTCAAAGGTCTCCTTACCCACTTCCCCAAGCACCCTTTGTCCTTGCAGTATGGTTGCCTGCCGCTTATAATTTCCAGTAAAAGGATACCGAATGCATAAACATTGCCCTGGATATCAAGATGGCGTTCCTCCACGGAGTTTGATAGTACACAAATAGCACCTTGGCTGCCAATGGACAACGAGTTCTTTTCTGATCTCTCAAGAATACTTTTCCAACTTTCAAAATCTACCAACTGCAAAACATTGATTTTTTTTGCTCACAGCATCTCATTTATGTACCTTGATGTCCATCTTGTGCTTAGCATAAACTTTAATATAACCAGGGGAATAATTAGGTAAGACATGCTATATATTGACTTTAAGGCACAGTACTGACCATATTGAAAAATAGATGCAGAAACACATTTAAAAAATTCAAGAGATCCTTTCCCCAGATGGCAAACATCAAAGTTTTACTGATCTTGCTCACCAACTTCTAAACAAACAAAGCTAAGTCAATCCTATGGCTATAGTGTCATCACACTAATATGATTATGTCATCTCTGGTATGCTACCATTGTCCTTGATTCAAACTAATTAAAAAGAAGACACATATTTCTTGAAAAGAAAGGCAAGGTTTGTGGTATACCTTGGGGGAAAAGTCTTCCGTTAGATATACAGCACTAGAATTTAACTCGGATAAGGTAAAAGGGGGATCAAGTTCCTGATGAAGATATTTGAGTCCCCGAGCAATGCCTAAGATGATTTTCATACGTCGTGTCCATGATAGGTGGCATCCTTCTCCATCTGCAAATATTTAGACTAGTACTCAGCGCTTTGATCCAATTAAGAAACCCTAACAAATTTTTTAGTAAAAGAAGTTGACTTACAGTGAAGATGCTCATAAAGTGTGCCATTTGAGGCATATTCAAAAACCAACATCCTTGTAAATGGGGAGCTCTCTCTACAATAACCCAATAGCTTTCCCGTGTTTCCATGACTTAATCTAGCCAAATCTGCCACCTAATTCCAATAAAACAATAAATCTTCAGAAAATTTCTTTGACAAAGGATTTTGTATTTGTTATGCATTTGGTCACCTCTTTCTGGAAATACAGCTCAAGATAGCCCGTCCAATGTTCTTTGATACAGATGGAGATCACTGCAATCTCAGGACCACTTTTCATGGTGCCCTTATACACCAAACGGTCAGGAGAAGAGCCAATAATGTTGCTGAAGTCTTCACAGGCCACTTCAAGCTCCTGTCTGTTGAATCTCACTACATCTTTCAACATCTCAGAATCTGTTTGCAAATAAACCAAAAATGAAAATAACCAACTTACCGATAAAGACAATGATAAGAGTACTGATGTACAGTTAGATGGTGCTAAAAGGTAAACCAACCTATGTATAGATGGTGCTAAAAGGTAAACCAACCTATGTATACTGTCATATGCTCCTTCTGGCTAATAGATTTCTTCCAAGGTATGATGATTGAAGATTTGCTTTTGCATCTCTGAAGGGCTGTCAGAAGAGCAATGACAGAGAGAGAACCTACCATGATTCCTGTCACTATTTCCAGAGCCAAAAGCCAGGTGGGTTTTGATGTTCCTTGATGCGGTTTGGATGAATCCCCAAGAGGCTGATGCTTAGAGTTCAATGTCTGTCGGGCCCTGGGAGGCGGTGCACCATCTACAAATGGAACAATATAAGTTTCTTTAGAATTCGTTAAATTTACAATAATGTCATAAATAAAGAGAATTTCAAAGCTACATCCAAGGAAGCACTAAGGAGTGGGGACAATGATCGAGAGATTTTCAGAAGCAGAGTAAGACTTTCCATGGAGGACAGAGTATAGAGATGATCACAGTTTCAGCATATAAAATCAAAATATATTCCATTATTAAGAAAATTTCAATTTTCTAATATCAAATTGATGCCTTGGGTTCTAACCAGATTCACTCAGAAAAGGGACGCTACAAACTTGGAAGTTACAAATACATCAATTTTCTAATATCAAATTTGATGCCTTGGGTTCTAACCAGATTCACTCAGAAAAGGGACGCTACAAACTTGGAAGTTACAAATACAGGGGGGAATTCTGATTTTTGAATATTTTAATCTGCATCTGAAGTAAGAAAAAAAGTTTGACGGTAAAGCTTTGCTACACATACAGCAGATTGCTGCAGAACGCTGCTTAACATACTTGAGTTGAAGACAGTTCCCTTGGAAGCTTGTCCTGTATGACACAAATTGTTAGAAAGTAGCTCACTTAAGATAAATGAGCCAGGAAGAAAGGCTGACAAAACAAACCTTGGAAGGTACTCCAAGCACTTAGGTATGATTCCAACAAAGAAATTGTATGAGAAATCAGCCACTGTCAATTGAGATGCTCTGCACAAGCCAGTTAAGTTTGCAATGGATGCATACCTGAAGCAGAAATGAACCTCGATGAAGAAAACCAGAGAAGAAAAAAATGCACAACAAAATAACAATTTCCAGGATTTTGACACATCTTTGGAAGCAACTAGCTAACACTGTGACCAATGTCCAACGTACAATAAGCTATTCAAGGAGCAAAGTAAAATTGACAGATGTAATGATATTCCTCTGTAAATCTCCAAAAACTGAATTTTGCCCAAAAATTATTTGCATGGCTAGTAAATTTCTGCTATGAATATGAACACCTTAAAACCTGTAACAAAAATTGATGGACTAAAAATTGGTAATGGATATGTTTTCCATCTTTAAATTGTCTCAAAATTTTGTTAAACACACTTAAATCCATACGTAAGAATATTTTGCAAATTTTACCAAAAAGTGAGAATATGGAGCTCAATAGAACTCTAGTAGGCAGGACTTTCTACTTACATTCCGTGTAACTTAGGCATGAAATCTGAATTGTTATCAGCAGGAAAATGTCCTTGAAGCTTGTTTCTATCAAGCTTAAGTTCCTGAAGGTTCTTCAGACTGCCAATCTCAGGAGGTAAACTCCCTGTCAACCCATTGGATTGAAGGTTTCTACAATAACATGAACTCATGAAGTAAGAAAAACTGTTAACATTTCTAGCCAACTTTAGTTTACAGCATTAAAGGTGATATTTTACATCTTCTTAACACTGGTTAGACTGGCTATCTCTGGAGGAATTGAGCCTGTTAATTGGTTCACTCCCAAATCCAGGACCTCAAGGTACTTCAGCATGCACAGTTCTTTCGGTATAGTCCCAATCAGACAATTGTTGTGCAAGATTCTACACAGTGCAAAATGATGAGAACAGGCTTCTATTCAATATACGATAAATAAGTACATTTGGATTGTGGCATGAAGTTCTCAAGTGCTTAAAGGTGCATACAGTTCTTTCAAATGTGTGATCCGACCCAATTCTGGTGCAAGAAATCCCTTCAAAGATAATCCAGATATATTTCTGCAAAATGAACCTCCATGGATAAATGGAATACACAATCATAAAACAATACACCATTAAATATATCTTTGCTTCTCAAACCTACAGACAGAAAGTACTTAGAAAGTAACACATAATCCTCAGTAAACTTAGAAAGGAAAACATAATGTCTTACATCTTGATGACATGGTCTCGAGTAAACGAGCATGAAATGCCAGGCCAATCACAAGGATCTGAATCTAGAGCATTCCAATTGGCTAACACTAGGAGTGGGTCTTCATATATAGCCTCCTTGAATGCAATAAGTGCCAAAACTGCCCACAGCACACATTAAATAAGTAAAATGGCTTGGATTCTCTGGCAATTCACTTCAATTATGATCTTATGGACACCAGAGTATCCATGTCTAATATATTTACAAAAATGTGAACACAGGAACTCAGATCAGTTAACTTCAATGAACCCAAAAATAAATAAATAAATGGACTATGATTAAACAAAATATGGATCTTGGAACAGGCGAAGTAAACAACCTAACAGCATTCAATTAGTCTTTGGCAGAAGACGAAGAAGAGTCTATCTTATGAAACCTCAAACAACATCAACTGCAAAATAAAGAATCCTCGTACACTATGCTTTTCCACGTTTTCTCCCAGCACAACAGCTTTCCAATAAAGCAGGTAACCAAGATCTGAGACTAAAATGGCGATACATACCTTCATCTTTGGGAAAGGAATCGCATGTCATAAACAGAACAAGAGAGATTGCACAAAGAAATTGCAGAGAATAAAAAGAACGCATTTCCGCTGCAACTATTATCATCCCACCACTCTCTTTCAA
This sequence comes from Erythroxylum gracilipes, assembly GCA_026413385.1. Classification (NCBI taxonomy): domain Eukaryota; kingdom Viridiplantae; phylum Streptophyta; class Magnoliopsida; order Malpighiales; family Erythroxylaceae; genus Erythroxylum; species Erythroxylum gracilipes. The sequence continues at coordinate 22,551,062 of JANZLC010000201.1, forward strand.
GAAAACAAGAAAGACCCAGAACAGCTCATCAATCCAGGAATCAACAGCAAGATTTAACTGAAAGGAGAGAGCAAGAAAAAGAAAAGAGAAAAAGTAGCTCGAGGCCAAGGATTTTAACGCGAGAACCTAAGTAATGGTATACAGAGTTCGAAACTTTTGATACTTTAATTTGCTAAAGTTGGCAACTTTGCTTATCTCATATTTAACCGGAGTATAAATCCAAGATCTGCCAACAACCCACGAAAGCAAAATCACTTGAATGAGTAGAGAAGAAATGTGAGTCTCAGATCACATGTTGTTAAAGGGAAGAAATGTGAGTCTCTGATCACATGTTAAAGGATAAAATCTTGAAAGAGAGGAGAGACTTGGATTCAAAGAGAGGTTTTTAAATTTAAAAGGGCGGTTTTTTTAATTAAGGTGGGTATAGGTAGGGTTCTTCAAGAATTGATGTTCTTTTTGGTTGATTAGTGGAAGGTTTGATGTTTACTGCTAATGATTGCATGAGCAAAGATTCATACCTAATATCTCATGAGAAGATAAATTGAATTCAAGTTCTTCTGATGAGTGTTCTGATAGAGCCCTTGTCATTAATACAGGAAATCGATGGTTGATTGTAGATCGCACGGCTTGGGAGGAGTTAAATTGATTGATGCATCTTAGGGTAATAGAACAGAATGACCTGCTGCTCCAAAATGACGTTATAATGGATTGGTTAGTGGCAAAACGTTAACTCGCCTCGCAAGTGACGATTTTCAATTTTCTTTTTGGCGATTGAATAGCTCTCATTTTCACGCGACTTTGTTCCCCTCTTTTCTGCAAAATTTGGATGTGTGTTTACGTATGAGGTTCAAAACTTTGAACAACTTTTTTATTAAAAAGATTTGATAAAATAAACATATATCTGAGATTTTTTTTGCTGTTAATAAAAATTTAAAAATTAATGTATTTAATTTACTTATCATTATTTATATTAAATAGTATATTAATATTTAATAGATAATATTATTTTATTTTATTAATAACTAATTAGTATTATTTGTCATATTTTATTAATATAACAATTTATTAATTTTATATAATAATAAATTTCATATTTTATCACATTTTTATTTATTATCTAATAATACTAATAAGTAAGATGATTCATTTCTCATACTTTATTATAATTAATAGTTTATGATACATTATGTAAAAAATTTTAGTTATTATTTATATACTCATTCTATTTATAAATAAGTATTTTTATATTTGTAAAAATATTAATCTATAAATAACTAATTAACTAAAAATATTAATTTTAATTAGGTCTAAAAAACTAATTAAAAAATAATCAACATTATTATAAAACTACTAAATAGTTAAGATATGAAAAATTAATCGTCACTAATATTAAACTCAACAAACTTCTTAACATTGAATATCAATGTTATAAATAAACTAGATTAATTCTGGTACAGTATTGTACCAGTACCGGTTAATACTGAGTACCATTTCAAATAATCTTTTGAATTTATTAAGTAGTTCCTAAATTTTTTAAAATTGTAAAATAGTCCCTTAATATATTATACTGTATAATTTATAATTTTACATCCTAGTCTCAAAAAAACATCATAATAGAATTTTAAAATAACAATTATCTATTTATTTTTATTACAAAATATTTAAAATATTACAATTTCATCATATAATAAATAATAATTACACCAAAGCATCAAATAAAAAGAATAATAAATATTCATGACTTTCTAATAATTACAATTTACAATAAGAGTTTGTGCTGAGGAAACAATGAACTAGAAGTGAAATCTTCAAACAGAAACATTTACAATTATATTTATATTTATATTGTATAATGCATATATAGAATTTAACATATATATCAAATATAAGTGAAATTAAAAGCAGATGAGAAACAAAAACTTGAAACTTCATTCATTTAAATACCTAGTAAAATCACGTTAACTCTAATTCTCATTTGATACAAAATCCTCATCATTTAGAGGAGCCTCATCATCATCATCATCATTTAAATTCATTACATCAAATGACATTTCAATACTATTCCATCTAAGATTATCTTCCAAGTCATTCTTATTTATCAAACATGATTCCTCATAAACTGAATCTGCCAAAAGATCAATATGATCAAGACAAATTGGATCTACAAAACTATTTATTTTATTAAGAGTCCTAGTAAACAAAAAATTAAATTATCAAGAAATTACAAGAAATTATATCCAACTTAATAATGATAATAATATACCTTTTTCAAAGCTTTAAATTGTATTGAAGAAAGACCAAGTTGTTCAATCTTTGTTAGTAGTGTGCCCTAGGCCAATGAACATTTGTGATTCATATATTAACATTATGATTGTTAATAATATATTATGAGGTATTCTTTTCATAAATGCATGTATTTCGTTTATGTAATGTGATTTACA
>JANZLC010000201.1:22578568-22593322 GCA_026413385.1 Erythroxylum gracilipes
CCGGGTACCAATATGTGATATGTGTGCGGCATTCAGTCACAACAAAATAAGAATGAATTGAGTCTCATACTGCATAAATAGATGAAATTGTTATATATTTGATCTGATTGAAAATAATTAAATGTTATGCCCTATCGTGCAAATTATTGAATTACAAATGAATGTCTGAATGTGTAAATGTGTACTATGTGATTGTGATGTGATCCGGTGAATCCATCGATGATGGTTCACTCACCGAGTTCGCAATTCTCAACAAAATTGCAATGTGGTTTTTCAGGTACGAGACAGGAGACCCAGTTCCTTAGTCAGACTTAAGGAACCCTTTTGTTAGAGTCATGGCTCAGAGGTCTGTCAGCTGTCACCAGGAGTAGTCTAGCATAACTTTTGTAATTGTGCTATGAATTTGTAATATGTTTGTAATGGTTTTCGGGTACAACAGTGTAAACCCTTATGAATGAATTGATTGAATGGTTTTAAAAATTTGTGATTTCTGGAGTATGCTAGATGATGCCATGTGTAGATTTAGATTGCCATGTGTAAGTTGGATATGATTTGCCACAACACACCGTCATCATAGGGTATTTACCTTAATGCCCCTCTGGTATTCCGGGTATTTGCCTTGTGGTGGCGGGATGTTGCAGTGCATATATTAATTAAATGAATAAGATGAAACCAAATTCACTAATGAAGGATAGGCTTATAGAAAATGAATAAAAAAGATTATAATTAAAGTGATCAATTCAATCAACTAAAATTACGAATTTCAATTGATTAATAAACATTGAGATTTTATAATGAATAAATTTATAAAATGAACATATATTGATAAAATGAATAAGACAAAACCACGTTATAATTGATAAAGAAGGATAAGATTATAGAAAATGAATGATTAAAGTGATCAATTCAATTAATTGAACTTACAAATTTCAATTAAGTAATAAAATTTAGATTTTATAATGAATGAATATAGAAAATGTACATATATTAATTAAATGAATAAGATGAAACCAAATTAGGAAATGAATGAAAATTATTATAATTAAAGTGAATTCAATTATTTGAATTTATGAATTTCAATTGAATAACAAAAATTGAAATTGTACAATGAATGAATATACAAAATGTATATATATTGATTAAATGAATACGATAAAACCAAATTCATTAATGAAGAGGTTATGATTACAAGAAATAAATGATAAAGATTATAATTAAAGTCATCAATTCAATTAATTAAAGTTACGAATTTCAATTGATTAATAAAAATTGAGATTTTATAATGAATAAATATATAAAATGCACATATATTGATAAAATGAATAAGATGATATCAAATTAATTGTCTTTAATAAAGTAGGATAGGATTATAGGAAATGATTGAAAAAGATTATAATTAAAGTGTTCAATTCAATTCATTAAAATTACAAATTCAATTGATTAATAAAAGTTGAGATTTTGTAATGAATGAATATATAAAATGTAAATATATTGTTAAATGAATATATTACAAATTCATTAATGAAGGAAGATATGATTATAGGAAATGAATGAAAAAGATTATAATTACAGTGATCAATTTAATTAATTGAAATTATGAATTTTAATTGATTAATAAAAATTGATATTAATATATATATATATATATATATATATTAGTAATTAATGGAGGATAAAATTATAGGAAATGAATGAAAATGATTATAATGAAAGTGATATATTAATTAATTGAAGTTATGAATTTTAATTGATTAATAAAATTTGATGTTATATACTAAATAAATATATAAAACATACATATATTTATAAAATAAACAAGATAAAACCAAATTCATTAATGAATGATGACAAAATTATAGGAAATGAATGCAAAAGATTATAATTAAAGTGATCAATTCAAATACTTAAAGTTACGAATTTGAATTGATTAATATAAAATTAAGATTTTATAATGAATGAATATATAAAACATACGTATATTGATTAAAAGAATAAGATGAAACTAAATTTTATTAATGATTAATGAAAGAAGATAAAATTATAGTAAATGAATGATAAAGATTATAAATAAGGTGATCAATTTAATTAATTGAAGTTATGAATTTCAATTGATTAATAAAAATTGAGATTATCCAATGGATAAATATACAAAGTGTACATATATTGATAAAATAAATACGATAAAATCAAGTTCATTGTCATTAATGTAGGTGGATAGGATTATAGGAAATGAATGAAAAAGATTATAATTAAAGTGAGTTCAATTAATTGAAGTTACGAATTTCAATTGATTAATAAAAATTGAGATTTTTTTAATGAATGAATATATAAAAACATATGTATATTGATTAAATGAATAAGATGAAACCAAATTCATTAATGAATGAAGATATGATTATAAGAAATGAATGACAAAGATTAAAATTAAAGTGATCAATTCAATTAATTGAAGTTATGGATATTAATTGATTAATAAAAATTGAAACATTATCATTAATTAAGGAGGACAAAATAATAGGAAATAAATAAAAAATATTATAAGTAAAGTGATCATTTTAATTAATTGAAGTTGTGAATTTCAATTGATTAATAAAAATTGAGATTTTATAAACTATAGTGCATAAAATTCATAAATTGATGACATAGTTTACAAAAATGATTATTCAACTTTTTAAATGATACAATTTACAAAATATGATGGAGGCCAGAGAGAGGAGAGATTAAAAAAGCTAAGAGAGCAGCTAATGGTTGTAGTCAAGATTGTCAATAGTTTGCATCACTTCTTATATATGTAGAAACATTATATTTAGTAACGTAATATGAAAATTAAAGGAATATTAAGGACATGGTAATAATTAATAAATAATTAAATATACTTTCATCTTCAAATATTTTATCAAAATAATTTTCACTTGCTTGATGAGTATGACTAGTCACCTCTACATTAGTACTTGTGGCTGTATTAATATGCAATTTGAAAAACAATATAAGGTAAGATAATATTTAAAAAAATAGATGAAATTGATAATCAAAAAGAAAAGAGTTTACTCTCAACATCTTCATCACCTAACTAATTTTGGGCATACATAAGAACTTACATAGTATGAGGATGAAATCAACCACGATGAGTACTAATAACCCAACCACTAGTGTTAAAAGCAAACTTTGAAGCAACAATGAATAATTGAATTGCTAATAGGTCTCGTGCAATTACTTGCATGATCAAAATTTTATTCTATAACTCTTCCACTATAATAATACACCTTCAACTTCGACCATGCAATCTTCTGTCAAATATTTATCTAATTTCATCATATTGTATGAAGTCCTAGCTCTCGTTTCTTTCATAAATTTTGTAAGTGAAAGTAACAAACTACTCTTAGAAGATGAGCCTGAACCTGAAACAAAAGTCGGAGTTGAACAACTTGAACTACTATGATCCTGATCCTAAATTTGTTCATTTTAACTTGATTATCGTTAAATAATTCATACCATAATGGTTTAACGACATCTACATGCTCTTTGGTGGGCCCAATTACTATACAACATGTTATATACAAAATTAGCCCTCTCTATCTTGTATCTTGGATCCATCATAAATAAGATTAAACAATATGTCTAACAATATACCAATAAGAATTCGACTTCTCCATTACCTGCTCTACCATAACTCAAATAACCTCATTAGAATCAAACATCCAATCAAATAAAGCTTTTCTAAATTTCACACATAGTGCTAAAGCAATAGTGTGAAGTTGGATATTTTGTTCCTATTGAGCAAGTTTTATATCTAATAAAATCCTCAATACACCGTAAGTATACGGATTGTATCTTGTAATATATAAGGTTACCATTCTAACAAGGATTATACAAGGTTAACTAATTTGAACCTAACTTTATCTAAGGTATTTAGAATGGGAATTGAATAATAATAATAAACAACAAAAATTGAATCAAATAATAAAATAAAGCAATTCATTCAAATAATAATGAGTTACTAATTAAAATAAGGGTTGTGATCTAGATTGAATACTTAGGACTTTTTCTTAGCAATCATGAAAGAAGGTATTATAAATTGATTTTGATGATGATGATGATGATGCTGAGTAATAAGAGCAGTGTTAAGTATGGTTGGTTGCTGCAAGTTGACGTTAAACAAGCTGGGTTAGTGTTTCTTTCCCTTTTGCATATCTATTAAAAACAAGCATAGTTAACAGTTTAACATTTTTCCAATTTTTCTTTGAACTTTTAGTTCCGCCTTACCTTCCTGCCTTCACTGTTGCTAGGCTGATAAGGAAATTGTTATATTTCTCCTTATCTTATGACTGATGGGAATTAAGACATACACTTTTTCATGTTAAGGTGAAAGTCAAGATATTATCTATTTAAGAACTTGCCATAAACATATCTTATATAAGAATATCTAAGAATATTATTTTCAAAAACTTAATTATTGAATCGACAATATATTGTTATATTTTGAATTGAAATTGTTATATTTTTGGAATATTCAATAAAATATGAATTTCAGGTTAAAATATGCCACCAAAGAGGAAACCAAGATATGATGTGATCAAGGTTCAAACTATGATTTGGAGCCAGTTACTTTCCAGGTGAAGTATCACATTCTGCAACTGCAACATAATCAAATGTTGTACCTCTAGCTGCTATATATGTAGATAAGGCATCAACTTTTGTATTTGCTGCTATACCATCCAACATCTTTACACCATCCACCACCCCTACACCAGTAGAGATATCAAGGGTAAACGTTACGGATGAAGGAGGCGGCCTCTAGCCTAGAGCTGAAGGAGTTAATGAAAGAACTTTCATCACAATTATCAACAATTTGTAAGTGAAAATACATGAAACACCATATGTTTATAATTAAGTTATAGGTTTAAATTTAAAAATGATATAAAATTGTGTTTATATTAGGTTGATTTTGTCTAGACTGTACTCAAGAAACTTGATATCCAAGTTCATGGAAAAGATTGATCTTGAGGGTTATATATGGAAGAATATCTCTCAGGCGATAAACGATTTTTATTATCAGGAGTTTGAGGTGCGAAAAATATATTTTTTGTATTTTTTGTAATTAATTTTTGTATGTTAATTAGATAAATATTGTAGGTTATACATACTTATCGTATGTTTTTTCCTTTTTTTAGAAAGATTTTTTTATTATGAATTTGACGTGGCTATTTATAAAGTATGGAAGAGACGAGCTCGTACACGTTATAAAGACTTTGTTGGTACGATACACAAGATTGTTGTACGATCTCCTTATATTTTTAAAGAAATATGGAGTCGTTGGCAGCAGTATTGAACATCACTTAAGGCAATGTTTATTTCAGAGCGTAATTCTACCAACAAACGTGAAATACCGAGGGCAAATAGTCTTCCCGTACACACTAGAGGATCTATTACCCATCACAAGCATGCAGAGAGACTTGTAAGTATCTACTCTTTATACATATTCTGGTCTTTTTTACTTTGATGTGTTTCAATTTAATTCGATGTGTAAATTTTGGAACAAAAATATGCGTATGATGGAGAATGATAATGTTATAAATGTCTGGTGTCATATATAGTTGTGTTGTTAAGTTACTTTCTTTGTTTAATTGGAGGTAAATATCATAAAAATAGAAAAAAAATTTGTCAAAATTTTTGTAAATTGTAGTTCATTTATAACATTTTATTCTGATGCAAGAAAAGTCTATGAGCAGGAAGCTTACACTCCGTCAGCTCTTTTTGCACACTCACATTAAGAAGCATGGTTGTGTGACCTTCGTCAACACCAGATGTAAAGAACTAAATGTATGTGAAATTTATGCTTTAATATTTATGCTTAATAATTATCACTTATTAACATAAACATTATCTTCTGATAGGACCAAATATAAGAAAGCATTCAACGACCTTCTCATAGTCAAACATATCTTCATGTAGTGGGCGGTAGGGACCGTCGTGGAAGGATCTTTGACTCAGTTTCATTTGTAAACACATGTTATTTGCAATCCTCCACATCCAGTACAATAACATCTAGTAGGCGGTCTGAATCCAATGAAGTCCATGAACTTCGGAGCATAATACAGGCACTGGCAACTCAGTTGCAACAGTCGATGGAGTACATAATCTAGCTCCGTAATCAAATGAATGAGTTGAATGAAAAAGGCAGCACCTCATCACAATATTCAGAGCATCCACATTCACCAAATGAATAGCATAGTTGTAGTCATTTTGTATGAATTAAATACTTATTGTTATAGATAGCAAATTTTTATTATCAATTAAAATAAGTTTTACTTTATATCATCAATCAACTTTCTATTTTAATAAATTAAATGTAGAAACAAATCAAAATATTATCAACAAATAACTGATAACTATATAAATTATACATCAATCATAAGTTTATCAAATAAAATTAAATGTAAGGAAAATATTAGTAAAACAATATCAATAAATTTACCAACAGAAAAAAAATTTGCCGATAAAATGCAGTGAATTTACCGACAGACAACCGAAATATATTGGTAAAATGCAGTGAATTTACTGACAGACAACTAAGATCCATTGGTAAAATTAGTCGTAAATTTACCGACGGACATACCAAATCTGTTGATAAAGTTACTAACAGAGGAGCCTTGTTCGTTGCTAAAGTTAGCAACCGAGAGAAATCTTTCGTCACTAAATTTACCAACAACATAAAAATCACTAACTATAGCGACGGAATAGAAAATATTCGTCGGTAATTTACGACAGAGGATTTAAACTCCATCATCAATTAGTACCTACGGTCGTTTCTCCGATGACTCATTCTGTTTGTAGATTCCGTTGCTAACGTAGCTTGCCGATGGAAAACTTTCACATTCTATCGGTAATTTTCGTCGCTAAATTCTATTTTTCTTGTAGTGTATAAGAGTTACCTTTAGAGATTGACAACCTCTTTTTGATGCCATTAAGGGAAGACAGACGTAAAACACAAAGAATTTATCATATGATGGGAGATTGCAACTCATCTCCTCTATTTTGCATAATCTTCATGTGCACTAAAGATCTCATCTATGTCTCCGATGAAAAACAACTAAAGCAATAAAGAAATTCGTTAAAAAACTTCTTATAAATTTAGGATCCAAACAAAGCAATACAAGCAAAGGTTAAATTGAAAAATGTTTGTGCCTCTAAAGTTGAAGGGGTGTTTCGGGATCAATTATGTTAAAGTTGTGAACAATTTGCTATTAGCTAAAAGAATTTGAAAGCTTCATATTGACAAGGAATCCCTTTGGATAATATGGATACACACCCAATTTCTCAATAGAGAAAACTTTTGGAACTTCAAATCTCAGGTATGCACAACTTTTACATTACTTCAAATGTTAAAAATTAACGATATTACATATTAAATGCATTATTGGATATGGGAATGTGAGTTCTTTTTAGTTCAATAATTGTCTTATACAAGGTCCATTGTACAAGCTTCCTGGCTTTCACAACCTCAAGGGTATAATGCCAATCAATGCCAAAATTAGGGAAGTGGTGAGTGGAAGAACTTGGAGTTGTTAGTTAAGAGGATTCATAAGAATGTTCAAATTACCAGGATATAACCCCAATCCTATAAGAGAAGATATCTGTGTGTGAGAGAGAGCTTGTCCAAAACTTTCTCTTCAAAGGTTAAATGGAAAAAACTAGTATCGGATCATAATTGAAATCCAAAAGCTACTTTCATCCTCTAGTTCATATTGAAACAAAGTCTATTGAATCAAGACAAGGTAGAAATTTCAATCATTAATAATTGCTACCTTTCTCAAGAAGAACTAGAAACTATCAAACATTTATTCTTCAAATGTAATTAGACAACGGAAGTTTAGAGATAGGCTATGAAATGATGTCAATTATTATAAACAAAAGATGAATGGGAAAGCATAATTCATTGAGCAGGCAAGGTTAGGTATCATTCTAAAGGAGACTTGGAACTTTTCAGGGTCGCTTTCTGCTGTTGCAACTTTGCAATTTGGAGGAAAGAATATTTGAACAAACTTATTTGGATATAAACAATATGATAGTAAATTTTAGGAGTTGTGCAAGGGAAGTTGTTATAGCTAAAGGAAGCAACATTAAACTAATTGAACTAATATAAGTGAATTGAATTCGTAGCAAAGGATAGTATTCAAGGCTTCAGGGTTATATATGTTACTTCTAAAGAAAGCCAACCGTCAATGTATTACTGTTTCTTCCATTATCTACTAGTTAAGATGTTAAATTTGTATGGCTTTTAGCCTAGCATTTTGAACTATTAATCTTGTATCTTTTAAGGAGTGGGAAACGAAGATTTTAATTCCTTTTAAAACTTATGAATAATAAAAATTATTTAATAATAATAATAATAACTATTAAAAGTTTAAAACCACTAAATAGTGACTGTTTTTACGTTGGCACGATAAAAATGTTGAATAAAAGACTTGATAACCATCTAGATACGGATACTGGGAATCTGACATCATCTCACCATCGACTTCATTCACATAGGAAATCTTTTGTAAGTGACAAAGTGATTGAGTTGACATTTGGATTGAGTCTATATAATATAAGCTGTGGAAGAAGAGGGATAATAGATGTTTTTGGGGAGTGGAATGTTAAGGAACACATTAAATCTGAGCTTACTCAATGAACCAGGGAACAACTTCTGCTAAATAAAGAAGCGAGGTGTTGTAATGGAATGCTAGCCAGCTTCAACCAAGGATGAATTAATACTGGTTTTCTGTGAAATTTCATTTAAAGTTTTAGTCTTTTAATGGTTGAGGTAAGTAATTGTTGAGTCGTATGTACCGATTGATTAAGTCTGCTAAGTAGACTTAGGAAGCTGCAATGATGGTGGTCGTGTAATGTAAAACCTTGTACAAACCCTTCCAAGTGTGGATTATCAATGATCTTTACTTTTTTATATAAAAAAAAACTTAGTACTGAATGGTAATTCCACGAATCTGAAGGTTCTCCAACTTCTTTGGCCTTCTGTAATTCTTCAACAGAAGAGAGCATAACACAACAGAGACTGAAGACGCAGCCATTGCAGCTCCGGCTATCCATGGCGGTAACCGGAATCCGGTACTTGGAAAAAGTGCTCCGGCGGCTATAGGTATCCCAAGGAGGTTATAACCCGAAGCCCAAATATAGTTCAAACGGATACGAGAAAACGTTTTCCGGGAAAGGTCGATGGCAGTAATGACATCCTCCAAATTGCTCTTCATCAGAACTATATCAGCAGCTTCTATGGCGATGTCTGTTCCTGCACCTATTGCCATTCCAACATCTGCTGCTACAAGTGCTGGAGAGTCATTGATGCCATCACCGACCATCGCTACTACGTAGCCTGAGGCCTGTAGTTGAGAGAAATGGAATTAAACCATAACTGCATAACATGATGTCAGCAAAGCTAATATACAAAGCGAAAGACAGAGATTATATGATGGTCAGGAAAAATACCTCTGTATTTATCAGTCTTTACGGGTAAATGGGCAAGGAATTTAAAGAATGAAAGAAAAAGATATTATATATATTACCTGTAACGCCTTCACTTTCTCTGCTTTCTGCTCAGGTCTGGCTTCTGCTATAACAGTGTCGATCCCAACTTCTTTGGCAATCGAATTTGCAGTTCCCCAGTTGTCACCCGTCACCATTATACTCCTGACATTCATGGACTTGAGAATGGAAATGACTTCGTATGCACTAGGTTTCATTGAATCGGATATGGCTAAAACTCCTGTCAATTCATCGTCTACGGATACTAAAATCACAGTTTGGGCCATCCCTTCAATATCTGCGAGCATCTCCTCAACATCAATAGGAATAACAATGTTGTGATCTGTCATCAGGCTTTTGTTTCCCACCATTATTTTCTTGCAGTGCACTATAGCTTTCACGCCATGGCCAGTAATTGAGACAAAGTCTCGTGCTTCTGGCCAGACAGGGTTCTCTTCATCTTTTTTGAATTTTTTGGCATACTCTACAATGGCCTTAGCCAAAGGGTGCTCACTGTTTACCTATTGAAGAAATTTGGCGAGAACTGAATTAGAATTACGTATCTAACTTAAATTGTTCAGTAACCATTAACGATAGGAAAGTAGCATACCTCGGTTGCCGCAATCAATTCATAGAAGTCCCTTAGGACCATGGTTTTCAAAAGTCTTGTGTTAACAACCACTGGCTTTCCGACTGTAAGAGTTCCTGTCTTGTCAAAAACAATGCAATTCACCTACAGAATTGATGAGATCTTGTTAGTCCAAAGAATATCCTGAATTGTTCATAGGTTTGTTTGTTTGGGGATGAAACTTTTATCTATATTTTGCTAGGATATAAAGGCAGGCAGAAGAAATATATTGTAACACTGTTTTCAAATAAAAAGACGCATCAAATTGGAAACAATTGGGCTCGTTACCTCCTGAAATGCATATAAACAATGGTCTTCAGAATATGTGAAACTTATAATATGCAATATGGACGAGAATTGAGATAAAAGAGTAAAAAGAAGATGGGTTTGTTAGCTTACTTTATGAGCACTTTCTAAAGCTTGGCCACCTTTGATCAAAACACCCTGAGATGCTCCAACGCCAGTACCAACCATGACGGCAGTTGGAGTAGCTAAACCAAGAGCACATGGACAAGCTATAACCATGACAGAGATCCCAAATTGGAGCGCCAGCTGAAAACTATCCATGGACTTTGGAATCCATGATTCTGGATAGCCATGGAAATGTCCAGCTAAAAACCAGGCAAGCCAAGTTGAAAATGAAAGACTGATGACCTGTAAAATTATCAAAAATTAAAACTTCAAATTTCAAGTAAATTATTAACCATAATGCTAATATGTACTCACCAGAGGCACAAAGAACTTGGAAATACGGTCAGCAAATTTCTGGACAGGAGCTTTAGCCAACTGCGCTGACTCAACAAGACGAACAATCTGAGAAAGAGCACTCTCTGATCCTACCCTTGTCACTCTAATATGCAACACTCCATTTTCATTGACGGTGCCCCCAATCACTGCATCACCCTTCCTCTTTGCCACCGGTCGCGATTCCCCTGTGATCATGCTTTCATTTACATGGCTCTGCCCCCATATGACAAAACCATCTGAAGCTACTTTGGCACCAGGAATAACTTTAATTACATCGTCCTTTTGTATCAGCCTGCTGTCAATTTCTTCCTCATGTACCACATTTCCCTCACCGCCTAGAGTCAACAATATCGCCGTCTCCGGTGCTAGTTCCATGAGCTTGGCAATGGCCTCAGATGTCTTTCCTTTAGCCAACACTTCTAGGTACTTTCCAAGAAGAATGAACGAGATTAGCATTGAGCTGGTCTCAAAGAAATCAGTGCCCTCGAAACCTGGAGAAGTAGTTGATCTTAAGACAGAGTAAACAGAATAGAAGTAGGCTCCATTGGTTCCTAACATGATCAGCACATCCATGTTAGCAGAACCATGCCGTAATGCTTTGTAAGAACCTGAATAGAATCGCCTGCCTATGAAGAACTGTACTGGAGTTGATAACACCCACCTCAGAATCTCTCCTATGCTCAGCATATTAACCACTTTCTTGTCCAATCCATACTTTATCCCAGGAATGTACATGAAAACCATAGATGTAAGGAATATAGGTATTGTAAACATCAAACTCCATAAGAACAATCTCCTATACTGCTTAATTTCTTCTCTTCTATGGCTCTCCCTTTCTCCTTCTCCTTGAGGAAAGATCATTGCCTTGAATCTGCCAGTCCCAGTTGATTCAATTACTTTGATGAAATTTCTAGGACCAGTGACATCTGGTTTGTAGGAAAGAGAAATCTTTCTTAGTTCAGGATGTATATCAATGCCATGAACACCTGGCAGTGCTTGGAGAGAATTTTCGATGATTCTCATGGAATTGTCTGTCCTGACACCATCAACTTTAAGCTGGATCTTGTCTATGTCTTCACCAGTGCTGATCAGTATGGCTTCAAATCCAGTATCATCAATGGCTCCTAAAAGCTGACCACAGTTCGTCATCTTTGGATCAAAATGAACTTCTGCTTCTTCAGTTGCTAAGGCTACTTGAGCGGCATTTACACCTTCAATTGCTTGCAAAGCTTGTTCGACAGTGGAGGAACAGGAAGTGCAAGTCATTCCATTGATGCGGATTCGGCATACTTGTGTGGATTTATTGTCACTGGTCTCTCCTCGGATCAATGTGGCCTCAAATCCAGCATCTTCAATTGTCTCCCGAATCGTCTCTTCCTGTCATAAATATAATGGAACGTGTTTTCGCATAATTTGTCGTCTGCGAAATTAAAGAGTTGCTTCGTTCTAGTTTTAAGTTTTTGTCAAAATTTTGTTTAGTTGCTAAATAGTTATACTTTTATTCCAGACATATTGATAAATCTTAAAGAAAAATTATTTTGAAGTAAATAAATTTATTTTATCTATCATATAATATTTATTAAAAATTATTAATAAATTGTTTTATTTTATTTTATTTATTTAAAATATATTTTCATTATTTAAATCAAAATTTTATTTAAAATTGATATATTTTGAACATATCTAAATTTAATTACATTTACTAATTATTATTTAATTTATTTCATTGTATTTAATTATAAAATTAAATTAAATTATTCATAATTCTTATTAATAATTAATTTTAATTAATTAAATATATAATTCGATATTAAATTATTAATAATTCTTATTAAAATTATATATATGTAATAATTAAATAATATATATCTAGTTGATAGTAATTCACATTATGGAAAATACAAAAATCACTTTTTATAGTATTCATAATTTCTGAAAATAGGAAAAAAAATTAAAACTAAAAATCAAAATCTAAAAACCAAAAATAAAAATAAAAATAGAAACAGACAAATTTTAAGATATCAAAGTATGAGAATTAAGTTACAATTGGAAATTTACTTATTTCACACGAGTCAAATGATAATAATTAATGCCTATGAATTTGGATTTGAACTCCAACTTAAGGAATATTAGAGATGAGATCCCAAATTATAGACAATTAATTTTATTTCTATTTGTTTGTCCGTTTTTTAGTTTTCGTTTGCTAAATTTAGTTATCTATTTTTAAATAAAAATTATTTTATTGTTAAGTCCAATAATTACTTATTAAAATAAATAAATTATTAAATATATTTTTTAAATTGAAGTTAAATTTATTAATTTTGAAAATATATTAAATTTAAATCATATATTAATATTTTTATTTTAAATTATTTTTATTTTAAATAATTTTTATTTTAAATTTAAATTATTTATTAATGATTATTTATTTGAAAATATTGTCTTTTAAAATATTGAATTAAATTATTATATTAGATTATTTATAATTTTCATCAGTAATTAATATTTAAATTAATCAAATATATAATATTAAATTATCAATGCTCTTAACAACTTAAATGATGGACATTTTAAATTTGAAAACTAACTTTTAAGAAGTTGTTAGTTTTATTTTTATTTTTCAAATATTAGTATAAATTTATTAAATTTTGTTAAAATAAATAATTAAATAAGTAAACTTTTATTTAACAAACTAGTATTTATTTATTAATATATTTTTAATTATTAAAGTCAAAATTTTAAAAAATTTATGGATTCTTAAGATAAATTTAATTTAAATATATTTATCAAATAATTACCAAATTTTAAGATTTTATTTTTCAAAATTAAAATTACATTAGTCATAATTTTAATTACTAATTAATATTAGATATCTAAATAATATATATATAATTGATGTTAAATTAGACTATGATAAAAAAAAACTAATCTTTTTAATTCTCATAAGATATGTAAACCGAAAAAAAGGGAAAACAGAAATTGAAGATAGAAAGTAGAAAGTAGATGGTAGAAAATAGAAAATAGAAATAAAGTTTTTACTCAATTTAAAAATAAAAACTAAAATTTTGTTTTTTTGGGGCTTATATTTGGGTTGCAACTTGCAAGTTGCAGCTAAGAAATACATGTAAAAAATATTGTACTGTTACACTGCCAACTACTCCCACAACTGAGGGCAGAGCCTAGACTACACACGAGAAGCTGACTAAAGGCTCAAAACTATTATTATTATTATTATTGGCAGTAACTCTTTTCTTTTTGGCAAATCACATAAAACAGCCTCTGTGATATACTTGATTATTCATCTTAGCCCCTATGTTTTTAATTCGTTCATCTTAGCTCCTGTATTTTTTAAACTCATTCAAGATACCCCAATTAGCTATTTTTAGACAAATTTGCCCTTAAATTATTGAAATATATTTTTTTAATCTCTTGAATCCAAAAGCAAATTTGTCCGAAAATAGCTAATTATGGTATCTTGAATGAGAATAAAAAACACAAAGGTTAAGGTGAACGAATTAAAAATACAAGGACTAATATTAATAATCAAGTATATCACAAGAACTCTTTTATAAGATTTGCCTTTCTTTTTCTATCACTTAATTATGACAAACACAAACAACTTCACAATCTGAAAAAGATGATTAGAAAGCCAACAACAAATTAAAGGGAAACAAAAACATTAGATTTAGATTGTTATTGGAAAAAATGTAAATAGCTTGTGCGTAGGTAAATCATTTTCTTCATCGAAAGCAAAGTACGTTAGAAAGAAAAACAATAATGTAAAAGTTGGCGTGCAATCAACTTACATTCACAAAATTTGGGTGGAAGATAACTTGAGCTCTGTTGTTGAGAAAATC
>JANZLC010000201.1:22628790-22644295 GCA_026413385.1 Erythroxylum gracilipes
ATACAGCCTATATCTCAATATAATCTAGATACAACTGTATAGTATCTGTAGAAGAATATTAGCATATCACCAACACTTTTTGAGTAAGAGCATTAAAAAAAACAAGTGGTTATGATTTTCCTGAGATAGTCTGCACAACACACACATTCTAGTTTCTATTTCAAGCTTTGTCTTGTCTTTGGTGTTAAGTTTCTGGAGCACTGCAAGCCATAAGAGGAAGGAGATTGATGATGGAGTTGCTGTATCCCTGATTAAATTTATCCAATTAATTCTCCAACCAGAATCCTGTATAAGTCTTCTACATGAAGAGGTGGTGAATAACTTGGTGGAGTCTTTTGTCCATATGATCTAATCATTCCTGTTTGTTTGCGGGGAGCAAACAATCAACAGTTGTATAACTCTAGATGGGCCTGGAGAATTATGAAATGGCCAGTGCCACTTACCATTAGAGATCATTTGAGCTACTTTAGTTGAGGGGGGAATAGTGGATTGTAGTGTACTAAGGTCGTGCAATTTGTATACTGGCCAATTGAGAGCCAATTATCATATCAAAAACTTGTTCTCAAACCATCTCCATTGTTGTGTTTAACATGATCCTGCATAAAACTTATAATTGTGAGGATTCCTTACATTGTGTGAGACATATTGGTTTTAACTTTTAGGGACCATATGCTTTCATTCTTTGTGTAAAATTCATTGATCCACTTGACCCGCAGGTTGCCTTAAGCTGTACAGATGAGCCAAAGCCTCTTAGCCAGTAATGTTGGATTTTGTTCTGGTTGAGGTTAAACCTAAACCCCCTTCATTCTTGGGAAGACACAACATACTCCACTTTACATTAGGAACTTTAGAGGAATTTGTTGAGCCCTTCCATATGAGTTCTCCTATCATCTTGTCTATACTTTTTAGCACACCTCTACGTAGACTAGTATGTACTTAAGCTATTAAGCACATTGATTGATGACTGAATTCTTCCTTCGTAGAAAAGCCATTTGTTACTCCATGAATTGATTCTTCTTTCTATAGAATTGATAAGAGGCCTGCAATCCTTAGAAGAAATTTTCATTGAAGAGATGGGAACTTTTAGATACTTGAAAGGAAGTGATTCTAGCCTTAGGGTTCCAGTTTTAAGAATATGAAATCCTACATTGAATGAAAAATAAATTGAGCTTTTGTTGGGGTTGTACTCCAGTCCTAAGATCTCTTTGAAGGAGTTTAAGGAGTTTTTCATTATGTCAACTGACTTCTTATCCACTCTACACAAAATTAGCAAATCATCAGCAAAAGCAAGTGTGAAATCTTGAGTTCTTACATCTATAATGGAACTTAAAACTTGGATTCATGTTGATGTTAAGGTTGGCAATTCTATTCAGTATCTCCATTGCGATAGTGAAAAGGAATGGGGATAAGTCCCCTTCCTGCTTTAAAGAGATTGGATGGTTCAGCATTAATTATCACTGCATAGGAGACTGTTGTTAGGCATTCAGTGATCCAGTCTACAAACCTTTGAAGGTATTCGAGAGTTTAAGAGCATCCAATATAAATTTCCAACTTACTGTATCAAATGCGCTGGTGAAATCAATTTTCATTACACTATTGATATGTTTATTGCTGGAATATCCGTTGTTAGGCATTCAGTTATCGTCAATGTTTTTTCCTTTGACATATGCTCCCTCATCGGGATTGATGAAACTTTGGAGAGTTTCCTTGAGCCTTTAGCTAATACCTTGGCGATTACCTGACATTGCAACACGAAATTGGTCTCAATTTATTTTTGGATTAGAAACTTTAAGAATCAGGTTGATGTATGTTTTGTTTAACTCAGGAGACATAATTGGTCTCAAAGAATTCCTGGAGTGTTTTCATGGATAAAGAACCAGTAGTGCTCCAAAAGGACTGAAAGAATTTTGCATTAAAGCCGTCTGGACTTGGGGCTTTGTCAGGGTTAAGAGAGAAAAAAAAAAGGGATCTGATCTCTTTTGGGGTGACTCTCCATGTTAGTTCTACAGTCTCTGGAATTGAGATTGTGCCCTTAAGATACCTCGGATGTCTTATGGAATTGAATTAACCCTCCAACTTCTTCTAAGCAGATATGTATAGTAGCTTTGAGCGAATGATTTCATGTTCTCTTGGTCATTAACTAATTAAGCCATCTCAGGTATACTATATTTGTCTTGTTTCTTCTGGCCCTGATTATATTGCGAAAGAATTTGGAGTTCCTATCTCATTGTTTCAGCCATTGTATTCTTGATTTTTGTTTAAGCTGTGAGTTTTTCTTTCAGCCTGGTATAGTAATTGAATAACTCCATCTTTTCCTTCTCCTTCAAGCTTGTGTTGGTAGGGTCTCTACTATGTTCTACTGGACCTTTATTAGGGATTCTATTGCGTTCTTTTTACAAAATTGAAGAGGATCAGAGTTGTGCCTTAACATCTATTTGCATTAAGTTTTTAGATGTTTGAGGAAGCTAATAAATTTTAAATGCCTAGGTGCCTCTTTGAGTCCTTTGAGACTGTTGGTAATTGCATTCTTCATATCAGGGTGTTGGAGTAGAGAATTTAAAGGGGGCTTTCCGAGTATCTTTGTGATTTTCAAGTGTGAACTTTATCATAGAATGATCAGATATAAACCTTGGCCCAAAATGTGCATGATTTTGTTGGAATTTGTTGAGGCATTTGTCAAGTTTTCTGCACGAACCTTCTATCATGTTGCTTATTGCTCCATGTGTATAAGGGTCCTGTGAATTTCAGATCCACCAAACTAATCCTAGATGTTAGTTCAATCAATTTATGAAACTTCCTATTGGAGTGAGTTGGAATCCCATCGGATTCATTGGGTGACATTATGCAGTTATAGTCCCCCACAAGTATCCAAGTTGAGTCAATTTTAGGTGCCAGATTAAACAGCTCCTTCCATAAATTTGTCCTTTCAGACTCCCAGTTCCCTGCATAAATGACTGTCATAGCTACTTTGCAATTGGAATGTCTTATAGTCATCTCCCAATGAAGGTGTTGTTCTGACTGATCACAATTAGATAATGCAAAATAGTTAGGATCAAATGCTACTATTATCCTACAACGTGGATTTGAACCATGATTGTTAAGCTTAATCCAATCCCTGTGCAAAAAACTCAGACCTTTGTTGCTTGTGTCAGCTTTTATTTTAGTCTCTACAAGATCAACCAAATGAGGCTTTTTAGAAATAAAAATATCCTTCAAAGTCCTTTGTTTATTGGGGAAATTGGGCCCTCTTATGTTCCATACTATCAAGTCCATTATCCCTTCCTGGATTTAGCTTTCTTTCTCCTAGACTTGCAATAGCTTTTACTAGGATCCAGAACTTCATCTGCCAAACTAGGTTCTTTAGAGGTCATAGCATTGGAAGTGGGACTTACCTAGTGAGCTCCAGAAGTTTGTTGCAAAATCTCCTTGCCATTTTCCTTTGGCTTTTGAGGTTTCTCTACGTTGTTGAGCTCTTCTTCTATAACACTCTCAGGGTTAAGCATCTTCATAGTAGTTGTAACTGCTACTTCCACCTGATCCTTCTGAATATCCTGTTCAACATTTGTACCATGAGTAGTTGCCATCACCTCTTCACCTTTTTTTTCAGCACCAATATTGTTTTTAGTTCTCCATACCTTGATCAACCCTTTCCTTAGTGGTCTTCAAGGGTATGTAATCTTTACATGGTCCTTAACCAAAGTGTCTCCTAGAATTAGCTTCTTGATGTTCAACTCGTCAGGGAGCTCCTTATCCAGCTTGACTTCAATGCTTTTGCA
The DNA here is from genome assembly GCA_026413385.1 of Erythroxylum gracilipes. NCBI lineage: Eukaryota > Viridiplantae > Streptophyta > Magnoliopsida > Malpighiales > Erythroxylaceae > Erythroxylum > Erythroxylum gracilipes. The sequence goes on from JANZLC010000201.1 coordinate 22,632,567, forward strand.
AGCAAATCCTATCCTCTTCAAGTCTTCAAGTTGGTGGTATTGTCATCCAGTGATATAGGTCTTCCCAGTGTGCTAGCAAGGTACTTAATACCTTCTAAGGACCATTATTCGAGAGGAATTATGTGGAAATCAACCCAAATTGATAATGCCTATAGCTCGTTCCTGTCAAGATGGAAACCTGGTTCTCATTTTCGAAGTATCATCAGCCTTCCTTGGATGTGCCGCAGTCCTGTCTCTAATATCCTTCTTGCCATATCCTCATTGACAAATCTAAAAATGAAGAGGTCATCTTTAGTGGTACGGTAATTTTTCAACCCTAGTTTCCTCCAATTTGTGTTAGCCCAGTGATTAACAACTGGGAAAGACAGCCTCTTGTCCATAAATCCTCCAACTAGAGAGGCATTCCATTTTTTGGCTCCTTGGTTAAGAACTTGTCTGGTGGTGCAACTACGTCTTGGCTAGTAAAAGGCGGGACGTAGTGAAGCCTTCCAAATACATCAGGGTCTGCTACAACCTTACTTCATTAGAGTTTTTGTGTTTGATATGGAGTGTGCCTGGACTCAGCTCTAGGTAGTGGAGGAAAGTCTTCCTCTGTGTGATGGGCAGTTGTTTCAGTGTTTGGAGTTGCATGGAAAGATGAGCTCGTGTGGTTTGTATGATTTGTTACAAAGGAAGGTTGGACTCTATGACAGGGTGAGCTTGTAGATTGGTTGCAGTGTGCAATTAACTGTAAACTGTCAGGTTGAAGTCGCGGGCTGGAAAAGAGTGTTATGGGCAGGTTACAAAAGAAGTAACCGAATTGGGAAAGAGACAGTTCAGCTTGGAAAATAAGGGGTGTTTTTTAGAGAGAGGGGAGAGTCTCTCTCTCAAGCATTTTTTACTTTTATTTCTGTTGAACTTACAAGCAAATATATCATAAAACTTGCTTTTATGCTTACATAATAAACTGATTGTGGATACAGAATATGCTCAAAACTTCTTATTATTATTTTTTGTAAATAAGAGATGCATTGAAATTAAAGGTCTAGACAGAGGTTTTACTAAACAAGAAAGAAGCTCCTCGAGGAGGCTACAAGTGAGCTTAGGACAGAAATATGAGTGATCAATTAGACAAATTTGGGAGCTGCATGCATGGAATGTTAGAATAAACAGCTTCGAGTATACTAAACTATTAAAGAATCACAACTCCCGTCTACAACTGACAGTGATTTTTGGAGAGGAAATGTCTTAAATATTAATAACTACTTTTATGTGTTGGCCCATTGACTAAGCTAAGTCAGAGGCTTTTCTGTTTGAAGATCCAAGCACTCTTCTGTTCATGTGGTGTTGTGCAGAATGGCAGAGATTTTAGGGGAGAGGGTTTAGGGGATAAAATGGATAGTAGCTGTTGGAATAAGATCGACAAAAGAACTAAGGGGGCGTTAATGGTCAAACCAAAGCTGTGACACACCATTTGATATCTTGTGTATGATGTGGCCCTTTAATGAGGTCTGAGGTTCATGAACTCTTTTCATCTTTAGGAATTGCATGTCTAAGCGCGAACTTGATACAAGCTCTACCCATTAAGATGTATACGTATTTCATTTGATGCAAGTCATTGAAGACTATCCATATCCTCTGGACTAACAATTTCACTTTTTGGTTTTGAAAGGTTTGATTCCAAGCCCTCCTTCATCTTAGGGTTTGCAAACATCCTGCCGATTTACTTTAATTCTACTATGATTAAGGGAGTTTCCTAAAATAAAGAAACTTCCTCACCTTGATTTCACTTGCTTTAATGACCCTTGATGGAAGCAATAAGTGGGAGATTAATGCCTATGCATAGAGCTAAGGACTGATTTCATAAGCTAGAGCCTACAAGCAAAAGCGAGGGTATGATTAGCCCTTGTCATGATTCTTGTCTTTATTTTGGGTTAGAGCTGTCAATCTGTAAAGGAAAGCTTATGAGGAGATAATTAGCTCTCTAATATATCTATTGGGGAGCGAATGGAGTGTATAACCTTTAAGAGCTTCCCGGAGAGAGCCTAGGTTGCTGAAATTGGTACAAGCATAAAGGGAAGACTTGTTGCAGTTCACTTGGAGACCGGATAAGTTTTCGAGCATACATAAAGCTTCGATGAACTTGCAAGTACATTGGGTCAGCTTGACAGAAAAGTAGAAGGTCAATGGGGCAAATGCATTAGCTTGTACTTCAATATTTCCAACGGTACTTGAAGTTAGGCTGAAGTGCTACTAATCTTACTAAGATCGAGTTTCTGAGTAATTCCATGCTCAAGATGAAGAGAAAAGATTTACCCAAAAAAAAAAAGATGAAGAGAAAAGGAGATAGAAAATGAGACTAAGTTGGATTTTTTTCAATTTAAATTATAATATGAGACTAAATTTTATATAATTAAAAGTAGTTTTTATGCTTCTTGGTTACTTTTATTCTTCAATATTGCCTTTTATATTTTTAATTTCATTTTAAATATTACTTTTGATGATTTTTTTTCTAACATAGTTGTGAAGGTTTGATTTATTTTTATAGCATATGAAATAATATTAATTTTCTATTTTAGCTTTTCACAATCTAATTTTATTATTAAATAGATAAAAACTATTTATCTATTTAATATAATTACTAATAATAATAAAATTTAATATAATAAAATTTTAACTATGTAAATTAAAAAATGATTCAAATTGATATTTGACGTATTGACCCAGCATTATTTTACCGTAAAAATGGGTACCAATCTGGTGCCTTATTTTGAAGAAATGAGTAATGTAATCATCGAAACCTAGTGCCTTATTTTGATGAAAGCTTAGGAAAGCCTTATGGATGTCAGATTTGGAGAAAGGTTGAGTTAAAGCAGTAGAGTTCAACTAATCAATCTTGGGGGATTCCAAATGCTAAGACGGTGGTGAGAGACGGGATGTCTTTTGGAACCTGACATCTTGGAATTATGTCGAAGCCATCAACTTGATACCATCAATTGCTATAACTAAAGAGCTAGAATCATCATAAAGAGAAGGAATTTATGTAGCTGAAGGGAAAAAAAAAAAAGTTTCCATTGCTGTCCGTAAGTTGTTAGAGATATGATTTTTCCTTGCTAGATGCTTTAAGGTGTTTTAGGTTGCTACTTCCTCGTGTAACATGGGACAATCATTCAAGGAGTCAATGGAATGTGATGATTTAACCTCATCAAGCTTTCATTTAGTTTCATCTATCAACTAATGGATGTCGTGGAGTCAATGAAACAGGGATAACAATAGGCTGATCAATGGATCTAAATTTATGTATTTTCAATGCACAGATCTATGGGCTAGGCCCAGGCTTAGATCAAGATAAAACTTAAATATTTTGAACAAAATAACATTGTTTTACTTGGAAGAGTTAGGTCTCAAATAGTCCTGAGTTGAGCAATTTAAGCCTAGATCTAATTATAAAAAGATATTTTTATTTTTAATTAAAAAATTTATTTTTAAAAAATTGACAAAGCTAACCTATACGTCACCCCATTGTCATGTCTCACCCCATTGTCATGTCTAATCGGAACTAATGATCTTGAGTTCATGTTTCATATTTTTATCCTCAGTTATAGTGATGAACAAAGGAGTGCCACTTATCTTGGAAGAACATCCTTTAAGTACATTTTATAAAGCCAAGGTGTATTCCTTTTGAATCGAATCTATTGCTAAAATAATTTTAAATCATCATTTTGATAAAGATCCTTTTGAACCGAGCTCAAATAAATTATTAAGCATGCAACAAATTTGATTTTAATTTTTTTTCTTTGGTCTAAAACTTTAGATTGGATCATTGAGAACATGAGTCCAAATCCTTAGTTAAAAACAAAAATACATGGAGTTAATTATGTTAAGGTTCTTAAAAACTTGAGGCATAAAAAAACTTTATTAAATAGTAAAGATACGAGTTTAGTTACTAATTCTGAAAAACAAATAAACACATAATAGAAGTTAGGTTACAATTTACATCACAATAAATATTAGAAAGCAAATGTTGCACTTTTGAAGTGGTAATAACTGCTTTAAATTGTTTTTGATTTCAGTGGCCTTTTTCACTTGTTTTGTGATGTATGAATGTTGCTTTTTAAAATCAAATTCAAAGGAAAGGAATGTGATTAATTTTTGATCCAATATGCTCCCAAGGTTAGGATTGAGATCAATATGCTTGTAATTAAATAATCTTAAATCATTAGCAATAACCAAAAGTTCATAATTTATATGATTTTTTTAAAGATGATGAATGTCGAGGAATAATTTTATCGAATTAATAGCTTTTAAGAATACTTGATAATGCATAAATGATATTCAAAGTTGTATGGTAATTTAATAAGATATGGTAAATTTGAAGATACTGTCTTTTTCTTTCGATTGCCTATCATGCACCATTCTTTATGATATTGCCTTTTTGGGACGAATGAATCACCTGATGCTTCAAATAAGAAAATAAAACAATTAGATGGAATACTTGAATAAAAATATTAAATGCAGAATCAATTTCTTAATCATTGATAATTCCATTACACTCCATCTAATGATTATTTAACTTTGCCAAACTTAAGGTTTTACTACCCTCTAACTAATTCATTTCCTTTTTATAGTCATAGGGTGACGGTGAGAATGATTCTTGACTCACATATCATGTTGTCTTAATATTGATTGTGAATTTCTTTATCGGTTCTCTATAAATATCCTTTTACAAAATGAAACTTTTTAGATTAATATTTTGTTTAGAGGATCGTCTCATTGATTATCCATGTAAGTTATAACAACTTTTCTTATGTTGCTCAAACATATCATTTTATTTCAAAATTTGCAAATCCAAGAAATGACTTAGGTCTTATAAAAGTAATGATAAAATTGAGATGATCAAGAAAAGTAGGTAAGATTGAATTGAAATAGTTAGTGTCAAACCAATGATAAAATTAAAGTACTGTCTTGCAAAGAGAATATGGAATTCCTTCAAGAACGAAAAAAGGTGATAAGAGATACAAGCTTGACTTACTAAATAGTTATGTTAATGTGAGTGCTACTTTTAATATCACTAATTTAGTTTTATATGATACAAGTGATTCAAGTACAAATTCTTTTGAGGAGAGGAAATTATGGAAGTCAAGTTCGTATATCCAAACATTCCCAAGATCCTTTCCAAAGAATTGGAAGCCTGATGACATGATCAAATACCAAGCTCATGAAGCAAGCTTTACAAGGGCTTATTTGTGAAATTCAAGCCAGAGGAGACTATTCGTGAAGACCTTAGTGTGTTTCTAAGACTGATCACATTTTTACAATGTAAAGGAGTTAATATATGTTAAACATGAGGAACTAGGGTTTGAAGGCTAAAACATTTGGTTCGAGTTTTAGCTCATGATAGCTTATGTTCTTATCAATTAGTATCTTTGGTTGTTCGGAATTAGGATTTATTATTTAATTCCTTTTCATCTCTAATTATTATTTTATATTCCTCTTGTGTGTACCACTAGTTTTGATTTGTTCTATTCCTCTTTTGTGTGGTGCATCAATTCTTCAAGTATACCTTATTTGCTTACATTTCTTTCATTAATTCATATTGCAATAGGTTGTGTCTTTTACTTCATGAATTTTGAGTTCTTAGACCTAATTAAATGCTTTATGCATGATTAATAATTTGAATCATAATTGAGTTGTAAATTGCACTCAATTACTACAACAAAAATCCAAAAAAAGAAAGAAAAAAGGTGTTCATTCAGTGATATTATGTGTCAATCTTCATTTTCTTGATTGATGGCTATTCTTGGAGCATTCTTGATTTATTTATTAGTTGACTCATTGTTTAATCCTCGTTTACTCATGTTTGACTTTTGCTACCATTAATTTGCTACTTATTCCTCGTTTACTCTTGCTTGGCCTTTGGATATCAGTGAAAATTCTTACTGATTTTCTTTCCATTTGGTTGTTGTTTGTTGTTTTGGCATGAAAATTAATCAGGTTCTTACTAAAGTATTTATAAATGAAAGTTGGTGTCGTAAGGCAAGAAGGTGAGAACATCATCATGAAAAGCCAAATTGAGTGGAACATGAGTGTTTAAAGAGTCTCCAGTGTAGATATATAAGGAAGTGAGAGAGGAAAAACCATTTCTTTTATTTCAAATTTTTTATAGGTCTATAAAAACATAGGTAGTTATGGAAATTTGTGGAGGTCATCCAAGTTCAATTGAAGGCATTGAAGACCAAGTTAGATAATATAAAATCATTATTTAAATTTAAATCCTCTGGGAGACATTTGGTTGAGGAGGAGGAAGAGGGGAATTTTGATTGTGAGGAGATTAGTTCTAGGAAGGAAAAGAAGGTTGTATCAAAGAAAGATAACAACTTAGGTAGTATTAAGATGAAAACCCCTACCTTTTAAGGTAAAAAGAAATCCTTATTTATACTTGGAGTGGGAGAGGAAAGAAGAACATGTGTTTGATTTTCATACTTATTCCAACAAAAACAAGGTAAAACATGCAACAATTGAGTCCATGGATTAAGTTAGTATTTTATGGGATCAATTATGATTAGTAGGTGTAGGAATGGTGTAAAGCCTATTGGGTCGTAGGAAGAGATGAAGTTAGTGATGTGGAAGAGGTTTATACCTAGTCATTACTATAAGGACTTATACCAAAATATGATAGTGATAGTTTAAGGGATGATAAGTTGCAGTGGACGCCACCATAAGAGGATTATAGTAATGTTTACATTGAATAGCCTATATGTTTTTTTTGATATGATTGGTATAAGATGTGTGATGTGCATCAAACACACCAAAAAATAAAACTTAACTTTGCACAACTAAATTTGTAGAAATTGTGAGAAAGGATTGTATCTATAGAGTGTGTGCCTTTAGCTTTTGTAATGAATCAATCAATGTATAGGAATTGGGGAGGGGGGTGTTGGTCGTATTCAATTAAGAAAATAAAGTAAAACTAAACTATTAGAAGTAAATCAAATTAAATAGTACAAAATTGCTAGAATTAACCAATGGGTTTTGATCTAGTTTGCGAATCATTCTCGACCTTCACACGAATGTGCACAATCAATTGTCATATTTTTCTCATACCTCTTTTTGAACTATTAACCGTAAATTAACAAAAGAAACTCTCTTAATCTTAGTTTTTCCTTAAGTTGTATCTAATTAGAAAGAGCTCTTTGATTAGGTATAGCTATCAAACAACCTAGAATAAGCTCTTTAAATTTAGTATGACAATGACTTTACATAAAAGGAAAACATGTTAATCTAAGCAACAACAAAATAAGCTTGAGTCATTTAACCTATGCTATGTTATCCCTAATGATGCTCGACCATTAGTTTACCACAAATGAATCAGATGTACAATGATCATGTATTGAAATCTGACAATAGATCCATATATGAATAATTTCATAGGTCTTTCTAAATCATTAATACATAAATCCAAAACATTAAACATATAACAATATAGTCAATCCCAAAAGAGAGTTAAAAAAACATCATTGGATTAATCAATATTCAAATATGTTCGTCAACCTCAATATCCCGTTTGAATTGGAAAGATCAAGTTTAGCTCCTCATAGCTCTCAAAAGGGAAAGGAATCTGCCTCCTTTTAGGTCTTTAATCTCTTCATACCCTTTTTAACCTTTAAATCCCTTTTATAGTGCAAAATTAGGTTTGTGCGGTTATACACGGTCAGATACACGAGCTTATAAGTGGCCATATGTGATAATTTAGCAGAAATTGTAGAGTTACACGGTCCTAGAGATATATACAAGGCAAACTTACACGACCATGTAATTCACTTACACAACCATGTAAGTCCCCACATAGGTGTGTAAGTCTTAAGGTTGCTTGAAATAATTTCTTCAAGTTTGTACGCGTTTCCAGTGAGTTACGCATTCCTATATTCAACCGTGTAAGTCACAATAACTCAATTTTGTTACATTCTTTATCCTTTACCGTAATTCATCTCCTTCTTGCTTCACTAAGGTAAATAAGATCAGGCATCAATATAATGACTCCATGGATTTGGATTTAGCTTGTTTTTATTCTTGTTCCTCCAAATTGTACCTAAAGCAAAATATGAATCAAAATAAGTATTTTAAGCACAACATAACATTAATAGCTAAGCATTAGGGAAAAAATATATCAATAATTAAGTACTTATCAAGCTTTTAATTGTCCTCAGGAAAAGTAAAATCAAAATTAAAAACAAAACACTTCCTACTTTTTCATATTTTCTAAGAATAGATAGAACTGAGCAATTTAGGGGTCGACTTTGAATTTGTGTTTAAAAATAAGATAAGTCTATAGGTACACTAAAATACCTTTCATAATCAAGACATTCCATAACTTTTTATATCATTTCACGTCTCTACCACTAAAGATTCACATGCATAAGCATGAATCAAAAGACTTTTCAAGGTTGTAATAGGGCCAAAGTTTAAGGTGAGAAGTACTTGGATCATGTAGCTTAAAAGTCAGCAAAACTAGTAAAGCAGGAAAAACACTCATTGGAGTATTCAAGTGAATTAATTAACATTCACTGTTAGACCCCGATCTTTAAGTGAAAATTAAATAAAATTCAATGAGTGTTTTTGTATATGTATTATGTTATAGATGTATTTATGCTTTAAGGAAATCGATGAAAAAAGAATTGATTAGTTTTGATGACTCTGAGATTTGAGTAGATTTGTATGGTTTATAAAAGTAAAGTGAATGAGTTGATTGAAATTAAGTTGAAAATTAAGAAATAAAGAGAAAAAGTGAGAGAATATGAAGAATTGAGAAAAGTTTGACTTTTTAGAGTAGAGAGTTGACTTTTTGATTTAGATAGAATTCGAGAAAATGATCTTCATGAAAATTGTAGCTTCTGTTGAAAGCTTTCTGTCGCTATAAAGTTTGATATTTTTTGATATCAGCAGTAAAAGTTATGATCAGTAAAAGTTAAGTATTGTTTTGTTTTGTTTTGTGAAAATGTCCATAAGAGTACATTTAGGTGTGCTGTGCTTTGAGGCCAATCGTCGGACTGATATGTTTTGAATTGAATTATGTGGTCTACATGAAAGTTATAGAGAATTTGAATAGCTTTAAAATGATGTATAATTTGTTATTTATGGATGTGAGAATTGGAAGATATGAAATTGTGAAGTTTGGATGTGGTATTAGGATGACTCATGTTTTGGCAGAAACTTTGACTGAAAAATTGACTGAGCTAAAGGTTGAAATTGCCTTTAAGTGCTTCATGAAAGTTTTAGATTATGTCTTAATCTTTCCAGTGACATAAAGTATGAAAATTTTGGACTATGGAGTGAAAAGTTATGAGGTTTAGAAGTTTTGTTGCTGTTCAGGTGGGCTGATCGACCAATCACCTTTGGGTAAATTTTTGACCCCTTTAGAGACCGAACTTACTTTTGAGTCCTTCGTGAAAATGGGAGATCTTCTTTTATCTTTTTATCGATACCAAGTTTGTAAAATTTGGAGTTCTGAGTCAAAAGTTATGAATTTTAGAAGTTGGATAGTCCGTTAAGAAGGGGGGCCGAGTGACCTCACGCCCGCGCACCCGTGCGCCTGCTTTGGCCCTGGGCGATCGGTCGTGTGAGCGCCTGAGCGCTCGTGCACGCTGCTGGCCGATTGCTTCCTGGTTTTTGGCTGATCGACCTCCCTCCACTCTTTCGGCCATAACTTTTTCGTCCGACATCCAATCCATCTGATTTTTGAAGCGTTGGATTCCTAAGACATCTCTCTTTCTTTCATAACAAATTTTTAAGTTTTTATTTTGAATTAAGAAAGACCGATCGACTCAAAGTGGGATGATCGATTAAAAGAGTATGAGAGGATACTTTTCTAAATAGACTTTAGTATTTTGGAGATAACCTGAGCTATAGAGCTCCGATCGATCTGATTCTTAAAGATTTGGATTTCTAAGACATCTCTCTACCTCTCTATAAACATTTATGATTTTTTAGATCAATTTGAAGAGGACCGATCGACTCAAAGTGGGATGATCGATTAAAAGAGTATGAGAGGATACTTTTCTGAACATCCTTCAGTAATTTGGAGATATATTAAGCTACAGGGCTCTTATCGATTTGATTCTTATTTCAAATTGAACTAGAGGTAAGGGGATACAAATGTTATGAAGGGATTAAAGTTCAATTTTGGCCCTAATATGTTCAATTTCTGGAGTGAAGTTAGGTGTAGTGTTCAGTCTTGGTCTAGTATTTGTCTGAAAGTGTTTTGGCCATAACTCTTTCCTCTGACCTCCGATCGATCTGATTCTTGAAGCGTTGGATTTGTAAGACATAGAGGCACATTTTTCTAGAAGGAAGTTTTGTCAGATTGCCTCATTTACCCGATCAAATTAAGGAGTCAAGAGGTCAGTTTTAAAGACAAAACGAGGGCAAATTTGGAAAGATCACTTAAATGAAGGGTAAAAAGGGAAGAACAAGAAATGTGTGGTTTTCTTTAAAAGGAGCAGAGAGATGTCGTGGGACTTAGAAAAATAGAAGAGAAGTAGAAGAAAGGAGAGGTGAGCGTTCGGTGGAGATGAGAGAGTTCGTGAGAGAGAAAGCTAGGTCTTGAGTTTCTAAGCCCTTCAAGAGTGATTTTCATGGTGTTTCAAGAGGAAAAACGTGGAGGAGCTCAAGAGCTCCATGATGAGCCATAAAAATCCGAAAATGGTGAAGAATGAGGTAAGACCCGAAATTTTGATTTGTGCATTTTGGAAGTTTGTTGGTTTAGATATCATGGAAATGATATGAGTTTGTGGATTATGAAGTCAATTTTGAAGATTACATGTTTTAATTGGATCAATTTTCGATATTGTGAGTTAGGGTTTATGCCCAATTTTTAGGATTTGGGGGTTTTGGAAGTTTTTGATTTAAATGGCCTAAATATATGAGGAATTTGTGTTTTCTAAGATTAATTTGAGTAATTATGATTTTTTTATGATGTTGAATTTGGGTGAAATTTGTTTAGGGAAAATTCAATTGAAGGAAAGAAAAAAAGCTTTGGAGAATTGAAGCTTCGGACAAGTTTCTAGCATAGAATCGAGGTGGGTACCACGTTTATGATTGAATACTGAGCCACTAAATTGCCACTAAGTTTTCTTTTGTTTTCGAATTTAAGAAATGAAAGTTAGTTTTTGGAATTAAATGATTAAATGATTTCAACTGCTTCAATTATTGCTTTTAAATGATTTAAAGAAGTTGTTATTGTGAATTATTATGATTTTTGAAAATGTATTGCAATTTATGAATATGCTGAGAATGACTTGTCATAAGATCATAAGATCATATGATGGTGATTATGTTATGCCTTAAAGAATTCATGACATCCTGAACATCCGAAACTGAATATGTGCTTTGTTTGGACAAGAGAGGAATATCCTGTTAGTCACGTGCACGTAGACAAAAGCCTTCTCCCGGCTGGCCGCTTATGCCACGAGATCCTGAGAAATCGGACTCGTCCTGTTCACAGTATAACCTTCAGGTTATCCGTCCTGTTCCACAGAACTCTAGAGCCATTTATGTGTGCATTTGCATTTGTGAATTTTCAAGTATGTGCATAAATTGAATGTTTTGTATGGATGTGCTTTGTGATGTATTGACTTTTGGATTTTGAGTTTTGAGCTTGGATTGAGAATCTGACTGAAAGCGGAGCATTTTATGAATTTAGCAAGATTTTTATACGACAAATGAACTTTGCAACAGTTTGCTTATGGAATTTG
>JANZLC010000201.1:22664810-22676053 GCA_026413385.1 Erythroxylum gracilipes
AAATAATTGAGTGCATCAACAATTAAACACATATCATCTACATATATAGATAAAATGCTAAAGTGGTTTAGCATGGAGCAGTCAAAGAGAGGGTTTCTTCCTATGACACATAGGATAAAACTCTCGAAATCTATATGTCCCAAGACGCAAGATGAGAGGACTTGCTTGAGTTTGATCCTGTATGCATAGGTTATAGGATCAGTCTACAAGACCCGATATATCGGATGCTCTAAGTCTTATAAGCATATATCAGTCGGATCTTGGAGAGTGTTACTAGGTGGCTATCAAGAATATCCTAAAGTACTTAGGAAGGACGAAGGATGTATTCTTGGTATATGGAGATAGGGATCTCATAGTGAGTGGGCATACAGATGCTAGGTTTCAATCTGATCAGGATGACTCCAAATCCTAGTCAGGTTATGTTTTCACACTGAATGGTGGAGTAGTCATTTGGAAGAGTTCTAACAAGAGACGGACTACATATTCAACGACCAAGTCAGAGTACATTGCAGCTATACAAGCAGCAAAAGAAGCTGTTTGGATCAAAAAGTTTGTTATAGAACTTGGAGTGGTTTTGAGCATTGTAGACCTGATATAGTTGTATTGTGACAACAATAGGGCTATTTCTCAAGCTAAGGAACCAAGGTCTCATAAGAGGTCCAAGCAAGTACTCAGGAGATATCACCTGATTAGGGAGATCATTGATAGAGGTAATGTGAAGATAGAGAGAGTGCCCACAGATCAGAACGTCGTTGAACCTTTGACTAAGCCACTTCCTCAAATGAGATTTGATTATAGTGTACTCGCTTATGGTATTAGATACAAAGGTGATTAGCTTTAGTACAAGTCAGAGATTGTTAGAGTAGTGCTCTAAAGGCAATTACCTTTAGTACTTTGTACAAACTTTATTTTCATTAATGAAGTGAAAGGCAATTTTTTTCAATTTAATATTCAGTTATTCGCGAATTGATGTCTATCTTAAATTGATTTAATGAAGTCCATGATACAGAAATACAACATGTAGGAAATCATGATGAGATCATGATAACGAGATTCCTATCATGTGCAATTATTTTAGTGTCTAAATTATCCCTAGTCATAGGATTAATGAGATAAGACATTGTAAATCTGGATAGACTAGCATATGTTATACTCTTTGATTTGATCAAGCAGTGGATCTCATAAACTGTAAGCATGAGATGTTTAAAGTTAACATGTAGATGCTTACTAAGAGTAGTAAGTACATTGGATGACCGCTATGAGATTATCATATGGATGATCTATCAATTGTCAATGATTAATCTCATTATAGCAATGATGCAAATATCCTTAGACTTAAGGTACTCAAGGATATCTTGGATATTGATCTTGTGTTTTGACACCATTCCATATTGCCTCAAGATGAGGTTACTCTTAGGGTGGTCATTGGGTTGGTATTCGAAGGTAATTAGATAACCAATAAAGGATTCACTACTCTATAAAAGGAGATGATACCCACAACCTCTTGTCGGGGTCATTACTTGGGAGTTTCTGGCTAGAGCAATTATGTATCGTTAAGAGAATCTTCAATGACAAATAGAGTAATGAGATCCCCATGAAAAGAACTAACATCACTTGGATTAGATGTGATGTAATCAGTCTAGTGGGAGTTGACACATAGCCTATACTTCAAACCAAGTAGGGTATATCATGGTGAATGGACAAATTGCACGGTAATTGTCTATGGAAAAGTTTGTAAGTCGAATAATTAACTACTGAAGAGTTTGTGTGTTAATTCATTTATGTTCCGATAAATTGGCATCATGAAACCCTTCATGATTTGCTTGGATTAATAGTTAATTCAAGTGGCATGAAACCATTCATGTTCTTATAATCTGTTTATGCATGCTCATAGATTTTGTATTTTCTGGGGATGTCATGGGGTTGGAATTTTGATTCTGGCACTGCCACTGCCTTGCCATATATATGATGCATAGATCTATGGCCCCCTAATAGATTCAAGAAAGGAGGAGTGTTTGCAAGGTACATATGCTGTAATTTCATGTTTTTTATAATTTGTTTGTACTTGCAATAGATTTTGGATTTTCTAAGGATGTCGTGGGGTTGGAATTTTGATTCTAACACTTTTGCTGCCTTGCCATGTATGTGATGCAATAATCCATGGCTCCTTTTCATAAATATCTATAAGATTTGCTTATTCTACATATAAAAGGAGAAGATTATTGAACTCCTTTTTTCCAATGTAATTTCTCTAACTATATATGAAAATGCATGTTGCTGAGAGGACACTTCCTAATTCCTTCTATAAGCTAGAGTTCAATGGTCTTACTAATCGATCAACCCTTATAAATGTGATTACATGGTTTATAAAATTTATTTGGGGAAAACAATCTACTCTCTTTGGAGAGAAAGAGACATGAGGTTTTTTCAGTAATAAATTAAGTAAAAATGTTATCCTTTTGGATTTAATTCAACTCATAAGGTAGTAGCTTATAGCACAAAAGTCTACTCAACTTATAGTCCAAATATAGCCTCATTTTGTAATTTACTTTGAGAATATTACATACTTCTCAATAGTTCAAGCTTACAGGTTAACATAAACCATTACTAGTTAGACTATAATGATTTACTACAAACTAATTTTTGTTTAATGTTATTTAATGAAACAAATCAACGTTCTAAGGCTTAGTTAGAATTCTTTATATCTATTATTTTTGGTCAACTTAGGGGTTGTTTAATTCCACCTTTGTGTTTTCTGTTGTGATTTTTAGTTTTTACTTTATGTTTTTGGTTTCTAGTTTTTTAATAAACAACAAAAAATTATTTGTTGAGATTTCTAACATCAAAACTGAAAACAAAAACTTGTTTGGTTGAGATTTGTAATAAAAAACTAAAAACAAAAACATATATGGTTTTATCCTATTTCTATTTTTATTATACTCTAATGTTAATTATTTTTAATATAACATATTACGTTTTAAAATTAATTATTTCTCATTATAGTTATAAATAAAATATATACATATTTATATAATTAAAGAAAATTACAAATTAATTGTATGCAATAAAAATCTATAAATTAGAAAATTACATTAAATTATTCTAATCAATAAAAGATTTCCATCATATTATATTTCTTTAAAATATAATAGTACTATCTTTTACAAAAAGAAACATAAATTAATTATAACTAATATAATCATTTCACATTTGTTTAGCAATTTCATCTTGCTTCCAAGACATACTTTGAAGTTGTGTTAGAGTGATATTATACTTCATTTGAGAACTTGTATCTTCATTTTCACTTTCCTTAATTTGTTCCTCAATTTTAGCATAATTTTCAAATAATTCATCATTTTGTACATATATTCTAATATAATTGTGTATAACAATAAGCAATAACGATGTATTTTATTTCTTGATATCATAACTTTGCATGTTTGAAAGTATAGGGAATTTTGCTTTTAGTATACCAAAACATCTTATAATAACATTTCTTAATCAAGAATGCTTATAGTTAAACAATTCATATGGACCTTGAGGTCTTCCTCTTCTTCTGTAATCTCACAAATGATGTCTCTCACTTTGGTGTAATGAAAGAAATCTAAATGAATCAACTAAATATAACTTACCCAACATATAAAGAACATAATATTAACAAAAAGATTTAAAAATTAATCATAATTACTATGTTTATTTAAAATAATATAATACCTTGTAGAGGTATAAGAAATTGATTTGTTGGATTTGTCACTATTTCTAAAAGAACTTGAGAGTTATTTGCAGCACTTTTACATCCAACTATTAAATGTAAAATTCATATCAAATAAGCAACACGTAATATTTTGGGTTGGATCATTTCTTTTACCCTTGTATGGTATTTGTTCATGGGTCGGAATATGTGTATCAATATGTGCACCACCTATTGCTCTTATACAATCCTAAAAAATTAAACTATACTATTAAATTAATTATTAATCATAAGGAAATAATTAAAATAGTAATTAAATATATGAATGTACCTAAAAATATGAAAATAATTTTAAATTATATTGAATCTCAGGAGGTGTATTGATAAAGGATGGTGGAGTAATAACTCTTTTTACAAAACGATTAACTGCATTTGATACTTTGTAAAAATACTTCGAAATTGTCTAGGTCGAATGTGGAAAGCATTCTACATTGACTTTAGTTGTCTCACAATACCCTATAGTCATCAA
The DNA here is from genome assembly GCA_026413385.1 of Erythroxylum gracilipes. Lineage (NCBI taxonomy): Eukaryota > Viridiplantae > Streptophyta > Magnoliopsida > Malpighiales > Erythroxylaceae > Erythroxylum > Erythroxylum gracilipes. The sequence continues at coordinate 22,669,031 of JANZLC010000201.1, forward strand.
GAAAATTGTTATTTGTTCCTCCACAATCAAATGACTTGTTGCTTTTTAAGCCTCTTAAACTCTTCAATTCATTGTATAAGCTCAAGAAGATTATCTTGCTTATTCTTAAGTTTTCATAAATCCTTATAAGATTCTCATTCAAAAGTTCTAATATCCAATCATACCATGTCAAAAAACAGGAAAATAGTATCCCTCAAACGGAGAAATCATACACAAATGGCGTATAGGCTAAAAATGAATACAAAATGGTGAAGGTAGAGCGAGGATGGAGAAGAACACAAAAAGATGGTGAAGAAATCGAGTTGTGTTATTGTTTTTATGACAAAAAACCTATTTTAAAAACACATAAAACATCTTTTCTAAACTTCTCCCGTAAAATTATACAATTTTTTTATTTTTAAAGGCAAAATGGCAATAATACTTAAACAAACACATTTTAATGGCTTGTTTTTGAAAACTATAACAAAAAAGGAAGAAGAAACTGAACCAAACAAGCTATTAGCAACTTAGTTTTCTTGTATGAAACCTTTTGAATAATGAAATTTCCTTTAATTTATAAGAAAAATGCCATTTCAATGGTATATATGTGATCCTTATTATTATATATAAATGTAGTTAAATGACTAAATGAATATTTTCAATTTAAACCTTAATTAATGTTAATTAAGAAGATGAAACTTGATGTATATATGACTTTTATTAAATAAATATATGAAATTAAATTCTTCATGTAAAATTTTTAACACATCAAATTAAATAAAAAACACAAAATGAGATATATATATATATATTTACTTAATAGTGGATAATTTAATTTCAAATATAATCTTAATGTGTGTCACTTCATATGACTAGTAAATAGTAACTAACATTTAGGACTTAAAGAACAAGTCTTTTAATGTTTTAACAATTTATGGAAACTTTTTGAATCAAAATAATACAGTGTCAAAAGATTTAGGGTAAGCTTTGGTCCTTGTCTTTTGACTTTTTTCTTAACGTTCTTATTTATTTCACATCTTTAATCATTTAATAACACTCATTTTTTTTCAATTTAACTTGTTTTGTTCAAGTTGAAATCAGTTTCTTGAAGCAATATGGTTATTCATATATTCTTAACATCAATATATAATGGAAATATTCATATACAAAATAAATTTAAGCATTTTGTTCTAAATAAAATGCTTTGTGAAATATTTCCATTTCTTTTATATTTAAAAATAATTTGTCTAATGTTCATCTTAAATTACTAACAAATTTACCGAAATGCATTTTCTATTTTAAAATTTTGTGAATTGTTTTAGAGAAATATTATTTGTCTCATAAAATATGTTTTTAATGGATAGAAACAGAAAGTGTAGATTATATTAGAATTTTATTTTTTTCCAAAACCCAATTGTTGATGAACTCCATTTCAAAAGAAAAGATGCGAACAAGTGGGGACCGGAAGGAAGAGAACGAAATATAAAGGGCCAAAAGGTAAAATAAAAGAAAATTCAAGGACTAAAGGCAGTTCCACAAACAAAAAGACGTTTATTGTATGTAACACATTTTAAAAGGAGAAAGGAAAATAAAAAAAAAGAAAAAAAGAGAACGACCAAACAAAAAGGCGAACAGTTTATGTAACTGAGAAATGGTAGAGGATGCTCGGCATAGATGACAAAGCAGTAAATGTTTTGAAGTCAAAGCCAAACCAAACTCTTTCAGTCTTATATAGTAGTACTATCGATCAATTGTACAGTTACGCAATTGCCTTCCTCTCTTGTTTTGCTAAGTTTTGAATAAAGAAAAATAAAATAAAAAAGATAATACAAGTGTTATATGTGAGTAATTGCTGTGGCTCTATTTGTTTGTGAAAAGAAAATCAGATTTATTGCTCCTCTTTTGTTGGTTGAATTGCAAATGGCTGAATTGGTAGAGCTACCAAGTCGACTCGCAATCCTTCCCTTTAGAAATAAGGTTCTTTTACCAGGAGCTATAATTCGTATTCGCTGTACTTCTCCCAGCAGGTGATGAATCATCCTCTTAATAATTACACCTTTTCGTGTTTTTTTTTCCTCCACTGCGGAGGAGGGGGTTGTTAGTTATCTCTTCTTGTTTTGATCTAAAACATTTCAGTGTGAAATTGGTGGAACAAGAGCTATGGCAGCGAGAGGAGAAGGGTATGATCGGTATTTTACCGGTCCGAGATTCTGCTGCCGAGCTGACATCCTCCGCGTCCACGCCACTGCCACAAAGTAAATATACATATGTGTGTGTGTATTTTACGTTTTCACTGTACCCATTGACTTTGTTGGAATTATTATTAATTTCTTATTTGAAATTTTGAGATTAGGTGGCGTTGGTGGTGGTGGTGGTGGTGATTCTGGTGACAAAACCTCCAGAATTCAAGTGGGCTCGTCGGACGGGAAAAATCAGCAGGAAGTTATTCATTGGCACAACAGGTTATCTTTAATTCATATTATCTTTCGACTTTTGAATCTGGCCACTTTTTTGTAATCTTAATTAATATGTTTTTTATTTGATTTGGTAGGGGGGTAGCAGCTCGAGCTTTGCATCTGTCAAGAGGGGTGGAGAAGCCAAGTGGGAGGGTGACTTACATAGTCGTTCTTGAAGGTTTGTGCAGATTCAGTGTTCAGGAGCTTAGTACAAGAGGGACTTATTACACTGCTCGGATATCTCCACTTGAAATGACTAGAGCTGGTAAGCTTGAAAACTGATACCCTTGTTATGCAACAAAGGAGTATTTTGGTGGTTTGAAACTTCTTAAGTTCTGGAATTCTTGATTAATTGACTTTAGATATACATTGTATAAGATAAAATCTGATTCAACTTAATTTTATGATATGTATCTTCTTTGGCCAACTTTCCTTGTGGTTTGCAATTAACTCATTTTCACTTATGGAAACTATTTGTTGTTAGACTTTGCCTTTATTGTGTCTATATAGGAGTAGTTACGAGTGAAACTCAACTCTTGCCTGATCACACTTTTGTCTTATTATAAGCAGTGATTACTATTGTTGAGAACTCTACTTTGAACATTATATAAGAGTGATTATGGGTCAATTATTTTAAAACTAGTGTCACGGGGCTTACTTAAGGTATGAATATAAGGGTTGATACTGAAATGAATATTTTGATATGTTTCAACCATTTGGAAAAGGGAGTTCTTATTAATTTGCTAAATAGGATAGGTCTTGCTTTTAGTGATGTAGGAGGTACTTGCCTTAATTACAAGCCTAATATATTCTTTTTTTGTTGATACTAAAACCTTGAAGTGAATAGCTATAGTTTAATGGCAGCTAATGCATGCATTTCTAAATAGCTCAAATAATTTCTACTTGATAGACTGATATCTGATTTAAAATTTGTTGTTTAGTTTAGATGCACTATTAAAGCTTGCTTAACGGTTCCATTTTTTAGCATGCTGACATTGTTGCCTCATCTTTTCTAGAGATGGAGCAAGTGGAGCAAGATCCTGATTTCATGGCACTCTCTCGTCAGTTCAAATCAACTGCAATGGAGCTTATTTCTGTGTTAGAGCTGGTAGTTTTATGTTGAGATTGTTGGAAGATGAAACTAATTCTTAGCTTCTCAAGATTTTTTCTAACAAAACAACAACGCACATATAAATTGGTTAAAGATCATTCAACTCAGCATATTAGCTTTGTCCTGCCAAAAGAATTTTAAACAAATTAAAATGGGATTACCATCAAGTTGTCTGTCTGCAATGCATTAACATTCTTGTTTAGTTGCAGAGGGTATATGATAGAACAACATCAAAGCAGAGGCTTCATAGCTTAAATATAGGACCTAATACTCGTATTTATTATGTATTGGAAGTGCAAAATGCATATGGCATAACTACTTACTCTTTTCTTATCATTTCTTTCTCTATTGTGATTTACAAAAAACTAATTTTGTTTAGAATCTAATTCTGTTCTTTTCTTAGTTGGAAAATTTTGATTTCATATAGCTTTGATGCTTAAGTTGCCATTCTTTTATTTATTCGTGCTTTCTTTCCTAGAAGCAAAAAACTGGTGGCAAGACAAAGGTTCTTCTGGAAACTGTTCCTGTTCACAAGTTGGCAGATATATTTGTTGCTAGTTTTGAGATAAGCTTTGAGGAGCAGCTAGCAATGTTAGATTCAGTTGATATGAAAGTAAGGCTCTCAAAAGCTACTGAGCTGGTTGACAGGCATTTACAGGTGGTTATTTTGATACTGCTAGCTAATCTTTGTGGCATTTAAATTTAGGTATCTACTGTGTCTTGGTCCCTGGCCTAGTTTTTATGGAGTCACTTTTACTTGTGACAGTCAATACGTGTGGCAGAGAAGATAACACAAAAGGTTGAGGGACAATTATCAAAATCACAGAAAGAGTTCCTTCTACGCCAGCAGGTAACTTTTCTACAACAAAAGTGGTCTTTTTTAGGAAGTATTTCTATTTGGCAGTTTCTTCAAAAAAGGTTGGTCTATTAGAGTGTATAAATTATGGACCTCTATTCCTTGTGACTTTAACATTATCTGTCTCCTTAGCACATAGTCACTCGTTGAAGCATTTTTGACTTTTAGATATGTTGCTATAGTAATTTCAAAGTTTTCTTTTCTCTTTTGGGTTGAGCATATGTTTATCATATTTTTATATTTTTGTTCAGTTGTTGGATATATAATTTTAAGAAAAAAGAAATCATTCCTGCTGACCTCCTTTTTCTTGTCCTTAGAAAGTTAGGAGGTTAAGTGCATATTTTTATATTAGCTTTGGAATAGACAATGAAGGAAAAAAATGTTGAGCTTTTGTTGATATGGAAATACTAAAAACACACATAAATTTGATTGATGGGCTTCAAATTTGTCATTGTAATTATTTCATTTAACTAAGAGGTGATGTTGATGGTTTTTTTTAGTCATGAGGTATTATGGAAGTATGTCCATTTAGTTGAACTAGGTTTTGTTGGGTAGGTTCATGTTATAGATAAATGTGTCAATATACATTTTTATGACTTGGAAGTTTGTTGATGCCTTGATGTTTAAGATCTACTGTTTGGTACTTTCTTAGTTTAAAATTTGGCTGCTATTAATTATTCCACTTTTTTGGGCCAATCCATTTGAATTATATTCTAGATGAGGGCTATAAAGGAAGAGCTTGGTGACAATGATGATGATGAGGATGATGTGGTTGCCATAGAAAGAAAAATGCAAAGTGCAGGAATGCCTTCAAATATCTGGAAGCATGCTCAGAGAGAGTTGAGGTATTATTTATAGAGTAGAAAGGATTCTAAATATTACATGCAGATGTGGCAGCTGATATTTTATCAAATGCAATATATCTGTAGCATGAAGAATCGCATGAAACTTTCATGAAACAACTAGACTATCGGGATAGTTAACTAGATTTGGAAGTAATCCTAAAAGAACAAAACAACAATTACTTTCAAAGAGCAAGGACTACAACTTGCACGAACACTTCGATGTTTACTTGGGAATCCATTTAATAGGTGTCTACTTTTAGTAAATTACTAGCATTGGCGAAAAGTATACAATTGACAACAACCTTATCGAAACTGTTTAGATCTACAACTTAGCAGTTTCTCTAAATAACTTGAACACTAATGGTTGATTTAAATTGGAGAAGTGCTACATTGGGTGCATGGCTGCAAAAACTCCTTGCATTATTATCAACATATATTCCAACATATCTTGGTCAACCCATTTCATCTCGATGGATGGTCTGATCAATGATCTTCCACCTAGTGTTCTGTTTGTAAACTAGATTTATGCCACTCTTGTGATTCAGATTGTTTTTTACCTTTCAGTCCATGCTATTCTTCAAGTGACTAATTTTGCTTCAAATTTTGGTGAATGTGAAAGTAGTGTTGTAGTGTGTGTAGAAGATTCTTTCTTAACAAAGGTATATCATTTTTAGCCTATGTAGATGGGGTAGTAGCACAAGTCTGACTTGTGTTAATCTATTAAAGGATGTGAAGAAATTGGGTCTATAGTTAGCAACCCTACTTATGTTGTGAATGCATTTTCTATAATAAAAGAATTGTGCTAATAATCTTTGTCAAGTTGTGTGTTTGTTCTTGGAGCACTACTTTGATATGATAGATAATAAAGTATCTTATACCTATTACTATTTTAGTATTGCTAATGGTTTCTGCTGGGATGGATTTAACAAATTTTAGGAGGCTTAAGAAAATGCAACCTCAACAACCTGGCTACAATAGTTCACGTGTTTATTTGGAGCTTCTTGCTGATCTTCCCTGGCAGAAGGCTACTGATGAAGAGGAGTTGGATCTAAAAGCTGCACAAGAACGTCTTGACAGTGATCATTATGGTCTGGTCAAGGTTAAGCAACGAATCATTGAATATCTAGCTGTTCGAAAGGTTGAGTTTATTCTATTGGTTGTTTCCTTAAATATCTCTAATGTCAGTTTCAATTGATGTTTATACTCATTGAATCGATATTACTATTGCAGCTAAAACCAGATGCAAGAGGCCCAGTATTATGTTTTGTTGGCCCACCTGGTGTTGGGAAAACATCTTTGGCATCATCTATTTCTGCTACCTTGGGCAAAAAATTTGTTCGAATATCCCTTGGTGGTGTCAAGGATGAGGCCGATATAAGAGGCCATAGGAGAACGTATATTGGAAGCATGCCAGGACGCCTCATTGATGGACTAAAGGTAGACCTTGTTTCATAGATAATGCTTATTGAACTCTTATCCATTCTTTTTTTTTTTCTCCACCTACTTTCAATTGTGAGTATTCTTTAGGCTTACACTCATTAGAGGAAAGTGGACTTATTTCTTTACCTAGTCTTGTCTTGACATCAGGTGGAATATTCTCTAGGTTTACTGAACAATTTGAGGATAATTTCTGTATATTATTTCTCATAAATGACAGAAATACTTATAGGGAAGATAAGTAATTGTTTTTACAATTCAATCCCTTGATTATTGCCTAGAAAGAAGTAAATAAGATCCCATGAAAATAGGTACCAGAAATGGAAACGATATTTTAGG
>JANZLC010000201.1:22712093-22725386 GCA_026413385.1 Erythroxylum gracilipes
CCTCAAACATTGGACTTCTATGGAGGTATAACAGCTCTCAAAGTCTGGAACTATCCAACCGAAAGAAGATTGGTGTAAATTAACACCTTGCCTCTCCAATGAAACACATAACTTCAAGATTTCAAAAGTCCTACTAATGATTCTAACTAACCAAAACAAATTTATTGACTTCAGTTTTTTTTTAATTAAGGAGTCCACTTCAGCTACGTATGTAATTTTCATTGACCCCTAAATATTTAATCCCTTCCAATGCTCTTACCATAACACCGAGACAAAATGATGAAATAAACTCTGACACAGAATGCAACGGATAAAACAAACCAGATCTATCTTACAAATTACAGCAGCATCTTTCTTTATGATTTGCTAATAGAATTCAACTTCAATGACTGAAGATTGAGACAATTTCAGCAACATATGAAACAAGTATGAGGTGAGTATACTCAAGCATAACAACCCAAGCAGATGATAAAGTCGGAAATGAAGCCTAGGTAGTGTACACATACCTTTTACAAACAAAAGCATGATTCACATTTTACCTTGTAATTAAAACAAAATAAATATTGTCAAAGATAAAATATAACGATTACATGCTCAAACCATCGACTTCTCTGAAGCAGACAAAAGACCATGTTATATCAGGTCCGAATGTCATGTGCTACATACCAATCAATTGATCGATTTTATCCACTTACAAGGTTAAGGGGAATTCAACAGGCTTGGTTTTTTTTTTGTTTTTGGTCGAAACAGGCTTGTATTAACTACTAAAGAGAAATGCAACATTCAAATATTGGTACTGTATAATGCTTCAGAACTCATGATCGATGCATTCAATAGAAACCCAAAACAGAACAAGCAGTAACAAAATCAACTACCTGGAAACTAGGACCAATAACCCAATTCCAGAAACCCACTTCTCTAATTATCCAAAGTCAGTAAAAAGTGTAATAAATCCGCCTATTCAAACCTTGAAAATCATCGCGGAAGCAAAAGAATGATTGAATCAGTTTGTATGGGCAACATTTCAAATTAAAAATAATAAAAAGAAGAACGAGAAATGTTTGTGAAAAATGAAGAGAACAAACAAAAGATACCGAGGGACTCGGGAGACATCACATGAACAAAGATGATAATTGAAACAAAGATTATAAAAAACATGCTTTTCCATCTACAGTGTTTCAGTCGATCCATCTAAGACGAAAACCAAGTTTTATCAAACGACAGTGACTGGTAAGATCATAAATGAGTACCTTCAAAACGGAACAAGCGACGGAGAGAGAGATCGTTTGGTTGGTTAGCTCTGTTTCTGTGAAAGCAGAGAAGAGGACGAGATTAGCTCATCTACCGTAACAAAGATGCAGTCATTGGTCGGTTCAAATGAAACATCTCAACCAACAGATCTGAGATACAGATCTTAAAAGCATATCGTAGAGAACGAAAAAGGTCCAACCCGGATGAGAACGAAAAGCATATCGATAAAGACAGAGCGAGAGAGAGAGTGCGCCAGAACAAAAGAGAAGAATGTACAGGAAAAGAAAGCGCATACCGTGTTCAGAGTGGAGATGAAGCCGGACGACGCAGGTCCTGTCCAGTTGTTCAATGGGTGCTTCTCGTCTGTATCTTCTCGTCTGTCCGGTGTGTTGTGTTCGTGGGAGACGTTAGGAGGATAGCATCGACTTTTTTATTTCTAGTCCGACGGACAAGCACGCACGTCTCGCAGTTTTTTGTTGGACATCTTTTACCGTCCTTGTCCATTGGTCTGAAGGACAGAAATTATAGCAGACACCAACCAAACTTTACTTTGGACAAGACTTTTCCGTCCTTGTCCACTGTCTTTAAGGGTGAGGACACGAACCATACACTGGGTTAAAGATAGAGCCCTCACTATCTGTTGGAGTCTTTGGTTTCATTGGAATCTCTTTTGCTGGAAACAACAAGATACTCTACCGAACACTATTGTTTCATATGCGGATGACTATCTTAAAGATTGGAAAGAAGCGAAAAATACATTTGCTCAAGTGCAGGTTGTTTCTAATAGGCCAAGTCATAATCTATGTTGGAAGAAACCTTTGAATGGTTGGGTCAAATGCAATGTTGATGATGCTTCGATTGTTAAAGGAGAGAACAAGTCCGATTTTGGGGCTATTTTTCAGGACCACCATGGTAATTTTATTTCAGGTTTCTCGAGGCATATTCCCTTTTGCTCTAATGCCACTCTAGCATAAGTCATTTCTATTATAGAAGCTTTAGCTTGGATCAAAAGCTTTAATTTGGATAATGTTATTTTAGAATCAGATAGTTTAGAAGTTATTGATGGGATCAATTTTGGTTCTTCTAATTTTTCTGAAGTTGGTTTAGTGTTTGTTGATTGCCAAGAGCTGAAGACTCATTTCCAACATCTGGCCTTCCTGTGAACTTCTTGAAATACTAATAAAGCGGCTCATTCTTTGACAAGGGTATCTTTATTATTTGCAGATCGATTTATTTGGCACTTGATGCCAAGTAATACTTCTTCTATTATTTTTTTGATGTTTATTCTTCTTTAATCAATTCTAAAGAGGTCTAAGTCTGAGTGTATAAGGTCTAAGTCTGTACTTCCTTTTTTATAGGAACAAAAACTTTTATCTTTGTCATCCAGAAATAGAGGACAAAAATTTGGAGACAGCAACCAAACATAAGGGAGGGAAATGATTTTTATGTTTTGTCTTCTGTCCTCACTAACGAGGACAGTAACCAAACATTGCGTTATTGACAAAAAAAAAAAAAGAGGAGGTTAAAATTTATTAGTAACTTAAACATGTAAAAGAAAACTTGTGTTATAAAAATAAAAGGCCGAAGGAAAAAAGAGGACAAAAAGAAACAGAGCAAAAGTGATATCTGACTCGCGAGGAAATCACTCCCACCTACTTCCAAGCTCTGTTTCGCAGCTTACAATGCAGTTTTTCCTCCTTTATTTCATCTCTCTGTTAACGTTAGGTATTTACCTTCTAAACCATTATTTCCTTCATTTATTTGCATTCTTTTGTTGGTTTCTGAGAAAATACATCGAATGAATTGTGTCGGTATGACCATATCTGAGGAGTGGAAAATCCCATTTCACAACTTATAATCTTTGTCGAATGCCCTACTTGTTTTCATTCAAATCCCATAACTTTTTGAATTCTTTGCTTTTCAATTTTCGGGGTTTTAGGCCACGTACACTGGAGATCAGATGAACAGGCCATCGATTGCTTTAAGATTTTGTTATTAAATTCACAAAGCTGTCATTGGACTGAAAGTTGTAAACGTTAAAATTTCATCTTCTTAAGGGAAGTATTTGACACTATACTTTGAACTTTTGACAGGTTCAATGAAACTTGGTTGGACTGATAGTGGGTTCTGCTCTGAACGTACATTACTAAACACTGAACCGAACTCCAAACCTCCCTACTGGAAAGTCACAAATCCGACTTTGTCTCCTTCTCATCTTCGAGGCAAGTTCTAATTCTAATTCTGGAAGAGGAAGGTCCTAGTTCTTATTGATTCCTAGAATTAATGATTGTATTGCAACATCTTGCTAACTTTATTGTGCAATTTGCTTGCGGAAGAAGCTAGTCTCTGAAAAAGATGAAAGAAAATGAAGCAAGATTTTTCCTTTACAAATCTTCTATATGTGAAGCTTTGGATCCGGTAGAGGGAAGGGACATTTTGGTGTGGTCACTGCTATTGGTTTTTTAAACTAATTGAATGGAGGAATAATTCAAGGCAAATATTAATATAGAGAATAGATTTTTTTCATTCTTTGGAATTCAATGGTTGTATGGTCTGGGATTCTTATAAAAATTGCTTTAGTATCAATTATAATTACTTTAAGCTGATACTTTAGACGTATTTCTGGTTTTTTCCTTACTAATAAACTCACCACAAATTAAATTTGGTCTTTTGCAGACTTGCCAGGTTTTACTCGCAGTGTTTACAAAAGAGACCATGCTTTAATAACACCTGAAAGTCATGTATTCAGTCCTTTACCTCAGTGGTAATAAGGATCTTGTTTTGAATTTTATTGTAAAGTAGATGAGACTTGATTTTAGCTTGTTAATTCATTTGAGTTTTTCACAGGAAAAACACACTGGGGGCTTACCTAATCACACCAGCTATGGGCTCACACTTTGTGATGTACCTAGCAAAGATGCAAGGTTTTCTGATTTTAATTAATCAACTTATCTTTGCCCTTTGGTGTTGGTATTCAACGAATTAACTGTTCTCGTTAATCCAACTATGGACTTTTAATGCTTTTGGTTTACTTGAACGCTTTAGTTGGGCAAAAGTTGTGATTAACGTTGGTGAAAGTTGTGGCTGTCAAATTTGAGCCAACTCTTAGTTCATATCTGATAAACACTTTGATGTAAAAGATAAGGAATGTATATATAAGAAATAAAGGAATAATTAGTTAATCACAAGCCTTAATTTGGTAAGACTAGGATTGAGAATTGAGTTGATATCTAAAGTTATTCTACTTTAGATATGAATTGTTTAGGACTTGTAGAATTTTTATTAGGACATGATTTAAATTTGTTAGAAAACTTTTCTTGCTAGAATAAGGGGTTAAAAACTTATCTATAAATATGTGTATATTCAACCCTTCAATGACAGGCAATTTGAAATTTCCTACAAAGATGAGTTTTTAATTAGAAGGTGTGATGCTTTATTCTAAGAGTGATTTTTCTATCAGCAATTCCATTTGGTTGAGGTGTGCCAACACAAGTTGTTTGATAAACAATGCCTTTATCTTTCAAAAAAGTGCCAAGACTTGTTTTGAAATATTCAGTGCCATCTATAAGTTTAGCATTGCCAATCATCTTCCTCGTAGTCTAGTCCTAAAACACGCAATGAGAATCAAGGAAAGTGACAGTACAATTAGATTCCTGAGTAAGTTTACTAACGGATAGAAGATTGCACCTACGTTTAGGCACATGAAGGACTGATTTATGACAAATATTAGGTGACAAGTGAATGAAACTTTTCTAGCTATAGGAGAAAAAGACTCATCTGCTGTATGAATTTTTCCATGACTAGAACAAGGATTGTAAGTATGAAATAGATGAGAATAACTAGTCATATGATTAGAAGCTCCTGAATCAATGATCCAAGTAGTGGAATAGCATGGGAAAGAACATAATAGAGCTTGAGAAGAATTGATATTACTACCTGTTTGTGCAGTAGAGGCATTAGGGGCACGTGTGGATTCAGATTTAGGTTTCAGCAACTTTAGGATTTGATTAATCTACTCTTGGTTGAATGGTATGGTGTCCACCTCATTAGCAACAAAGGTTTTATTGAATTTATCCTCACGAGACCCCTTCCAATTGGTAGGCTTCCTATGGAGTTTCCAGTAGGTTTCTAGGGTGTGTTTTGCCTCATTACAATAGTCACACCAAATCCGTGCTTTCTCTTTAGGGTTCTTGCCACGGCTACCAACATTGCCTATAGCCAAGGCTGAAGTTTCAATACTGGGATTGGGGAGCCATTTTCCAAGCATGACTTGACGTCTACTTTCTTCACGTCTCACCTCAACAAAGACTTCTCCAATAGGAGGGAGTGGTTGTGATACGACACCTCCAACGCATAAGGATCACATGGGCCAAGATTTAGTCCATCAGTAGTTTGATCCCAACGCACATCTAGTAGTTATCCCATTATTTTAGCTATTTTGTTATTTTACAGATTAGGTATTATCTTTATTTTAGCTTACAGATTAGGTATTATCTTTTATTATGATTATCTTTTATTGCGATTAGGAGTCTAGCATTATAAATATCTGATAGTTAGAGCAAGTGAGTAGTTTTTGAGAAAATTAATTCCTTTGTTTTGGAGTTTAGTTCTCTGCATACGAACTGACTTGGGAGTTTAAGATTCTTGCTTTGAAATTTATTAATAAAGTTCTATCATTCAATTACTTCTATTTTCTTTCTTTTCTGGTTCCTATCAGGTTGTCTCCCAATGATTGTGCCTCTCACCTCATCATACTCAACATTTAAACCGATTAGGAATTTAAAGATCCTATTATCCTCAATAGTTTTCTGGTAATGATTAAAATCATCAGGAGATTTCCACTCATAAACTTTAAACATATCTAGAACATGTGATACACACTTTAGGGAATTGAAGTACTTGGTAACATTATCCTCACCTTGACTGATTTGACCCAATTTTAGAGTCAACTTATACACTTGTGATTGATTTCCTAAATCAGAGTACATCTGATGGACATTGTCCCATAACTACTTGGCCGTATAGTAGCACATATAATTGGAGTTGATGTCTTCCTCCATTGAGTTCACCAACCATGTCATCACCATAGAGTTTTCTGCATCCCATATTGCATGTGCAGGATCATCTGCAACAGGTTCCTTCTTGTCTCCAGTTAGGTAGCCAATCTTGCCTCTTCCACGAATGTACATTCGTACGGATTGAGACTAGCGAAGAAAATTTTCTCCATTCAGCCGTATAGAGGTCACCTGAATGGAGTGGGATTCAGAGGTAGGATTATGAGTAGTAATAGGTTTGAGTAGGGTGGCTGGAGGATTCTGTAATGTCAGACATAATTATCTTAGAGGGATTGCGGCTAGGGTTTATTCTTGTTTAGGGTACTTTGATACCATATAGAAAATAGAACCTGAATAGAGGAATAGGTATTACTCCCCTTTCACTTTACATTGCCGCATAAAATATAGATATTACAGATTTCTATTCTAGGAATTTACAGCTATACATGACAAGGTCGTAATTTGACTTAGCTAATTACAGTTGTACATGATATGATCACGATTTGATTTAGCTAACTTATTGGAATCAAATATTCACTAAGAAAATCGCTCAACAATTTCTCTAGCTCATTCTCCAGCTACTTGAAACAGCAAGGTATTCAACATCAATCTTCCTGCTCACACAAATGGGATAGCTGAGCGAAAAATCAAACATATTGTTGAAACAGCTCGTACCATGTTAATCCATATGAATGTACCCAAAAGTTTCTGGGGAGATGTTGTGCTCAATGCATGTTTTCTTATCAATCAAATGCCATCTTTTGTGTTAAGGAGTAAAACTCCATTCTTAGTTCTCTTTCCTTATCAAGATCCTTTTTCCATTAATCCTCGAGTATTTGAATGTGTTTGTTTTGCTCATCAGCTTTAGCCTAACACAGATAACTTAGATCCAAAAGCTATAAAGTGCATTTTTCTTGAGTACTCTCTTTTGGAAAAGGGGTATAAATGTTTCAGCCCCTTGTTAAATCGGTTTTTTGTGTCAGCTGATGTTACATTCTTTGAAGACACACTGTACTTTTTAGATACCTAGTCTAACTCTACTGACACTGATGAGTGTCTACCAATTCCTTTTGTTCCTTCCCAAACAACTCCCAATTATGTTTCTCCTAATACTAATCCTACTCCTTTGGAACATCTATCTCGTCCTGATTTGCAGGTTTATAATCAACGCACTCATCATGAAGTACGACTAGATGATTCACGCTCGTCACCATTGTCTTCTTCGTCTTCAACTCCATCATAAGATGATCTTGATGAGCTCATTGCTTTTCGTAAAGGAAGGTCTTGTACATCCCACCCTATTTCAAACTTTGTTTCTTATAACTCATTATCAAGATCATATGCTGCTTTTGTATCCACTTTGTCTTCTATACCTGTACCTAAGTCTGCTTCAGAAGCTTTGGATCATCTTAGATGGAATCATGCAATGGAAGAAGAGATGTTGGCTTTGCAAGCTAAATAATAAATGGGACTTAGTTCCTCTTCCACATGGGCAGACAATTGTGGGTTGTCGTTGGGTATTGAATGTTAAGGTCAATTCTGATGGCACGGTTAATTGTTTAAAAGCTCATTTGGTAGCTAAGGGTTAGACATAGGTGTATGGTATGGATTATACTGAAACCTTTTTTCCTGTAGCCAAATTGACATTCTGTTACGGTCCCTAGCAATGGATCTGGTTATGGATCTATATGTGGGGTTTTCTGGACTTTCGGTGGTAAAAATGGCACGATTATTTCTTTTACGATCTATGGTTGCTGCTTTCAGGCTCGTTAGAGAGAACCTGAGATCTCTTGAGTTTGAAGTACTCAAAGACTTAAGAAATTTTCCTACGTACTTTTTCATTCATCGAAGGTCAAAATAAATAGTTCTGTGGAGAAACAACTTCCCCTAGAACTTAGGGGACCATAAACAAACATGATCACTAACACTGCATAAAACTAGGAACATGAACAACTGACTAGCTTTCGCATAAAATAAATAAATAAAAATGAAAACTAGAAGAAAACCAATTCTGCTACTGTTGTGCTACTACTGTTGCATAGGATGCGGCTTCTTCCTAAGGCCATGTGTGAACCTCTTACAAATGTTAATAACATTACTCTCCCGCTCCAAACGACGCTTGTCCTCAAGCGGAAACTAAGGGAAGCGTTGCTGTATAGAAGTGACAGCTTCCTAAGAAGCATTCACAGGAGACGAATCTTGCCAATGCACTAGGACCTCTAGAACTGAATTATGAACCCTGTGGTCCAAAATAGCTAGAATTTGTTGCTCAGTAACCTCAGTAATCGTAGGAGGTAGAGGAGCTTCAATGGGACAGGAACTAGCTTGAAACGCCTTCAGTTTAGAAACATGGAACATCGAATGGACCTTCGAATTGGCTAGAAGGTCGAGCTTGTAGGCCATAGCACCAATTGTAGCCCGAACACGGAAAGGGCTATAGAACTTAGGAAATAGTTTCTGGTGCTTGCGTTGAGTAACAGTAAGCTGTCGGTAGGGCTGTAGTTTGAGTAAAACCTGATCACCAATCTGAAAAGTTACATCTCGGTGATGAGAGTCATAGGCAGACTTCATCCATTGTTGAGCTCGAAGGAGAGTGTCTCTTAAAGAAAATAGTAGCTCATCTCTGGTCTTGAGGGCTTGATCAACTGCATCGAGTTTAGCAAGACCAGGATGATAAGAAAGTAATGGAGGAGGAGTCCTGCCATATGCCACTTCGAAAGGAGTTGTTTTCAAAGCAGAATGAAAACTAGTATTATAACAGTATTCAGCCTAAGAAAGCCTTCAGTTTAGAAACAATATGGCCTAAATAAGCAATTTCTGTTTGTCCAAAAGAACATTTTTCCTTCTTGAGATAAAGTTTGTGATCCTGAAGCAATTGAAAAGTAATTCTCAAATGATGAATATGCTCCACCCAAGTGTGACTGTACACCAAAATATCGTCAAAAAACACAAGGATAAATTTCCTCAAGTAAGGAGAGAATACCTCATTCATGAGAGACTGACATGTAGAAGGAGCGTTGGTGAGGCCAAACGGCATAACTAAAAATTCAAAATGGGTGTGATGAGTCCGAAAAGCTGTTTTCTCAATATCATTAGCATTCATTCAGACCTGGTGGTATCCCGATCGAAGATCCAGCTTTGTAAAGTATTTAGCACCCGTCAATTCTTCCAAAAGTTCATCAATCACAGGGATGGGAAACTTATCCTTGACAGTTTTGGCATTCAAAGCTCTATAATCGACACATAAACGCCATGACTTGTCAGCTTTCGGAACTAAGAGGACTGGGGAGGAGAAAGGAGACTGAGTGGATTTGATGATTCCCTGGGCCAACATCTCAGAACATTGTTTTTCAATTTCATTCTTCTGAGCATGTGGGTATCGAAAGGGTCTCATTACAATTGGACCAGTGCTTGGCTCCGAGGTGATGCGGTGGTCACAGTTGCGAGAGGGAGGAAGACCTTTAGGATTGTCAAATAAGGGAGAACACTCCAGCAACAATTTTTGAATATCCAATTCTGGCGAGGATATCACAGACACAAAACAAAGATTTGGTGTTGGAGTACGTGGATGGTTGGAGAGGCCGCGTAAGTCAACTGTTTTGCCCTGCTTTGTGAAACTCATGTGCATTTTAGAAAAATCCCATAAGATGGGTCCTAAGGTTCTTAGCCAATTAACTCCCAACACAACATCGAATTCAGTTAGAGGAAGTACAAACAGATCAGTATTAAAAATATAAGACTCCAGTCGAAGTAAGATACCACGAAAAGTTCCAGGACTAGTGATTGTCTCTCCCATTTGCTATCACCACTTTAAGATTATCACCTTTTTCTATTGTAGCATTAAAGTGGGCCACAATTTTGGTGTTGATAAAATTGTGGGTGCTACCAGAATCAATTAGGACCAAAATAGGATTACCTTGCCAGCTGCCTTTCAACCGCATAGTTTGTGGGGCCTAGACTCTTGTAATTGCATTGAGCGATATTTCTGGAGACTGAATATCTGTTGTTAGATTTAAATCCTCCCCTTTTGAGCAATCATCTTCCCCAATTTCAATCTAGAAAAGTTGCTTACACTGATGTCCCTGAACAAATGGCTCATCACAATTAAAGCACAGACCTTTAAGCCGCTTTTCTTCCATCTCAACTCGGCTCAAATGTTTTGCGAATTTTGGAGGTTGCGAAAATTGTGCAGGAGGACTTTTTTGGAAACCCTTCCGATGATCCACTATTGATCATAAAGGCGAGACATGCTCATTGCAGTGACTAAATTAGTGGGGTGATGTAATTCTACCTCAATAGCAATAGCCTCTTGTAAGCCACTGATATATAACTGAACCTTTTGCTCTTGTGTCAACGATCCAGCCCGAGAGACCAAGAGCTCAAAGCTATTCTGATAATCTTCAACAGTTCCAACTTGCTTTAGTTTGGCCAATTCCCCTAATTTGTTACTCCGAATTGGTGGACCACACCTCACGTGACATTGGTGCTTGAACGCATCCCAAGAAGTGGTAGGGTTGTCATGTTCCAGTTGAAGGAACCATAATTGGGTTGCACCGTCCAAGTGGAATGAGGCTAAACTTACCCTCTCTTCTGTTGGAGTTTGTTGGTGCCAGAAAAAATGTTCACGACGACTAATCCAGCCAAGAGGATCTTCTTGTCCGTTGAAACGTGGAAAATCAAGTTTTGTAAATCTTGGAACAGTGTGGCCTCTGCAAGATTCTGTTCCCGATTCCCCTACAAATCCCTTGCCTTTTCGAGCTCTATCATGATTGCCCTCTTCTGCTGTTGAAGAGTCTAACTTGGTGGCTGCAAATTCACGGGCAAGTTCCTCCAATCTGGCATTCATGGCATCTTTGGCGTGCCCTGTTTTCTCGCTCCTCCTGTAGCATCTGCAATATTCTGTCAAACTGTTGCTGCACTGAGTCACTCATAGCGTACGGCTCTGATACCAAATTGTTACGGTCCCTAGCAATGGATCTGGTTATGGGTCCATAGGTGGGGTTTTCTAGACTTTCAGTAGTAAAAATGACACGATTATTTCTTTTACGACCTATGGTTGCTGCTTTCAGGCTCGTTAGAGAACCTGAAATCTCTTGAGTTTGAAGTACTCAAAGACTTAAGAAATTTTCCTACTTACTTTTTCATTCATCGAAGGTCAAAATAAATAGTTCTGTGGAGAAACAACTTCCCCTACAACTTAGGGGACCATAAACATACATGATCACTAACATTGCATAAAACTAGGAACACGAACAACTGACTAGCTGTCACATAAAATAAATAAATAAAATCAAAAACTAGAAGAAAACCAATTCTGCTACTGTTGTGTTACTACTGTTGCATAGGATGCGGCTTCTTCCTAAGGCTATGTGTGAACCTCTTATAAACGTTAATAACACATTCGTTCGTGTTTTCATTGCATTAGCAGCCACCCATGATTGGCATCTTCATCAACTCAATGTAAAAAACGCTTTCCTTCATGGTGATCTTCAGGAGACTATTTTTATGAAGCAACCACTAGGGTTTGTTGCTCAGGGGGAGACTAATCTAGTTGTCGCCTTAACAAATCTTTGTATGATCTAAAACAATTACCGAGAACTTGGTTTGGTCGCTTTAGTATAGTGGTTATGGAGTTTGGTCTGCATTGATGTGATGTTGATCACTCTGTGTTTTATCGTCACTCTTAGGCTGGTAAAATTCTTTTGATCATTTATGTTGATGATATTATAATACTGGAGATGGTCCTACAAACTAAATTTCAAACAAAGGATCTTGGTTTACTAAAATATTTTCTGGGTATCGAGATAGCAAGGTCCAAGATGGGGATTTGTCTATCTCAAAGAAAGTACGTCCTTGATCTTCTAGAGGAAATAGGATTGTTGGGTACAAAGCTAGTTGAGAGCCCCATGGAACGAAACGTAAAACTTAATGCTGATAAAGGAGAGTAGTTGGAAGATCTAGGTTAAGTATCGAAGACTTGTTGGTAAACTAAATTATTTGACTGTTACTCGTCTAGATATTTCGTTTGCTACAATGTAGTGAGTCAGTTTATGGGATCTTCACGAACTAGTTATTGGGATGCAGTTTTTAGAATTCTGAGATATTTGAAAGGTTCTCTTGGGCAAGGTCTTCTTTACGAGAATCGTGGACACATTCAGATTCAAGGGTATACAGATGCAGATTGGGCAGGCTCTTATGATTGACGGTCTACTTCAAGCTACTGTGTATTTTTGGGTGGAAACATGGTGTCATGGAAAAGTAAAAAGCAGTCAGTTGTTGTACGTTCTAGTTCTGAGTCTGAGTACAAGGCTATGGCGTATATTACATGTGAGCTAATTTGGTTGAAGCATCTTCTTGGAGAACTTGGTTTCGAGCACTCCCCTCCAATGAAGTTGATGTGTGATAATTAAGCAACCATTCATATTGCCTTGAATCCGGTCTTTTATGAGAGAACCAAACATATTGAAGTGGATTGTTACTTTGTTCGTGAAAAGCTTCAAGAAGGATTGATTGAGACACCATATATCAAGTCAAAAGATCAACTTGCAGACTTACTTACCAAAGCATTAGGGGGGTCTCAATTGAAACCTACATGTAACAAGCTCGAAGCTTATGATATGTATGCTCCAGCTTAAGGGGGAGTGTTAGGAAATATCAATATTAGATCTTAGGAAATATCTATATAGGGAGAGTATGATCTCCCTCTTTATTGTGTGATTTCCTCTTTATTCCAAAGATCTTTTCCTTATGTGATTATCTCTATATAAAGGATACAAGGGTCTTGAGTTTGAATCAAGCCCTCAGCAAAATATTCTCAGAATTTTACAAAAGTGTAAAAGCTTTTGATATTTATTCAAATGATGATAAAAACGGTGTACAGATACTGCTATTCTTATATAGAGCTAGAGTATATAGTTATGGGAATCTTCCTAATTAGGAAGACTCCTTATTTGGAAATATCCTAATATAGCTAGATATTACAGCTAAG
>JANZLC010000201.1:22731780-22758816 GCA_026413385.1 Erythroxylum gracilipes
CTTCGGATTGAGGCCTTTACAGATGCCGATTGGGCCGGGTCTCTAGATGACAGAAGATCCACCACTGGTTATTGCACTCTTGTAGGAGGTAACCTAGTCACTTGGAGGAGCAAAAAGCAGAGTGTGGTTGCTAGATCAAGTGCAGAAGCAGAATACAGAGCTATGGCTCAAGGTGTCTGTGAACTTTTATGGCTACAGAAATTGGTGGTAGAGCTGAGGATAGCTGGAAGAGACAAGTTATCCTTGTATTGTGATAACAAGGCTGCAATCAGTATTGCTCATAATCCTGTTCAACATGATAGGACAAAACACATTGAAATTGATCGACACTTTATCAAAGAAAAGTTAAATGATGGAGTCTTAAGCTTATATCACGTGACTTCTGAAAGACAGCTAGCTGATGTGTTTACAAAAGGACTCAACAGTCGGACCTTTCATACTTTGATTTGCAAGTTGGGCATGTGTAATATCTTTGCACCAACTTGAGGGGGAGTGTTGACAGAATAGGAATGTATATAATTAGGATCCTCCCATTATTATTCTTCCTTAATTAGTTCTTCCTAATTAGGATAGTTTTTCCTTTATATTCAAGTGTATATGCCTTGTAAATCATTATTAGAGAATGAAATTCTTCATGGTGATAGCGAGTTGATCCTCCCATTGACATGATAATGCGTCTGCCACCTTGCTGCTTTTGCTAGCTCGATATTCAACTGTAAAATCAAAACCCATTAATTTGCTTAACCAATGCTGCTGCGGTGAAGTAATGATGCGTTGCTCTAGCAAAAATTTTAGACTGTAATGGTCGGTGCATATTCAAAATTGTTGCCCTCACAAATAAGCTCACCAATGGCGCACCGCCTTTACTAAACCAATGAGCTCTTTCTCATAAGCTGGTAGGCCTTTGTAACGGGCAGCAAGGGGTAGACTGTAATAGGCTATTGGTCAACCCTCTAGTTGTAGGACTGCCCCTGTGCCTATATCTGAAGCATCACATTCCAAGACAAATAAGTTATGAAAGTTTGGAAGTGCTAATACCGGAGTGTTTGTCATAGCGTTTTTTAGTTGCTCAAATGCCAGAGTAGCTTCAGTCGTCCATAGGAAGGCATTCTTGCATAGCATGGCAATTAATGGAGCTACAATGGTACCATAATTCTGAACAAATTTCCAATAGTACTCTGTAAGCCCTAAGAAGCCTCGTAGGCCTTTGATTGTAGTCGGCTTGGGCCAGTCCACCATTGCTGCAATTTTGTTATGATACACTGCTACTCCTTCTTTAGAGACGATGTGGCCAAGATAATCCACCTGTTGTTGAGCAATGAGGCATTTGGATCACTTCAAAAATAGTTGGCGAGTCTTGACCAACTCGAAAACTAGTCTCAAATGTGAAAGATGGTCGTCCCAAGAGTTGTTGTAAATTAAGATATCGTCAAAAAACACCAGAATAAATTTGCGCAAATAAGGTTGGAACACCTCATTCATCAATGCTTGAAAAGTGCTTGGTGCATTTGTGAGGCCGAACGGCATGACTAAGAACTCGAAGTGTCCATGGTGAGTTCAAAAAGCAGTTTTTTCGACATCAGCCGAGCACATTCTGATTTGATGCTATCCCGAGTAGAGATCCAATTTAGTGAAATAGCTCGCACCATGAAATTCTTCCAGCAACTCTTCGATTACAGGGATGGGGAACTTGTCTTTTATTGTTTCGGAGTTCAAAGCCCTGTAGTCAACACAAAATCTCCATGTACTGTTAGCCTTAGGAACAAGTAAAACTGGTGAGGAATATGGAGACTGGCTATTTCTGATTATACCCTATCCCAGCATCTCCTTGCATTGTCTCTCGATTTCATCTTTCTGTGCATGAGGATAAAAGAAATGGTCGAACAACCACTGATCCCACTCCTGGTTCAAGACTGATGCAGTGGTCGATGAGTCCTGAAAGGGGGAAGGCCTCGCGGTTCTTGAAATAAGGAAGCATAGACATCCAAGAGTTGTTGGATTTTTCCATCTAATTGGAAAGTGGTCATCTCGCTTGTGTGGAATTGCCCATTGCTGTCAGAGTTCCCAATTCCCTACAACTCCACAATTCGTCCATTTTTTCTAAAGGTCATAGTTCTAGTGTTGAAATCCCATAAAATGGGGCCCAAGGATTTCAGCCAATTTACCCCCAATACGACATCTATACCCCTCATGGTAAGGACAAACAAATCAATATAAATTAATTGTTGTCCCATTTGAATTGGGACTTCTTGGCACTGACTTGGGCATTAAAGTTTATTGTCGTCGGCTACAAGCACATGCAGCCTCCCAATTTGCTCATACTTTAGCCCAAGTTTGGAAATGCTTCGAGAATCAACAAAGCTATGGGTGCTGCCAGAGTCAATTAGAATGACCAATGGATGCGCTCCAATATTTCCTTGGATTCACATGGTTTGCCCCCCTTTAGTTCTGCAGTGAGACAATATTTGTGGAGAATTTTAAAATAAAAATTTTTGCTTCCTCCTCTGTTTCTGATTCTTCTTTATCCCCTTGTACAAATTCCTCACGCCATCCAGCCAAAATAGTCGTTTACATTGGTGCCCTCTGGTGTAAATCTCATCACAGTTGAAGCAAAGAACCCTTGCTTAGACACGAGTAAGCCTCCTAAAGGTTCTATGGGTAGGTGTCGTGGTAGTGTTGCTTGTGAGGCTTGGAAGGGGAATTCAAAAATTTTCTTGGTCCTTCACAACGTTCATATAAACGAGCTAGGCTCATGGCACCAACCAAATCTCTAGGCCTGTGTAGTTCTACTTCGTTATGAGCTTAAACACTATATCCATTCCCATCACATTATCTGAGGCTTTATGATAGAGAAAGGATAGGGAGTTCCAGAAAACACAGACAATGTATTTGATAGTCACTATAGAGCTATAGCTCTCCCAGCCAAAGGCCGTACAATATACTGATATTCGGAAAATAAAGATCATCTGCTCATCATTTCTAACTAACTTATATACTCCTCCTAGAGTACCCGTACACCCCACACAATCATTCCCATATTCTCCTTAACGGTTAAGCACGCACGCATCACTCTCCAGCTCATCATTTTCTCTCCCTCAACGTCCCACTTCTTTCCTCTGATAAACAGTAATGGTTTCGGTTCATGGCTAACACTTTATAATGTAAAAATTGGACAAAAATGCTATGAATATTAAAATGAAGGCTTTAGAGAAAAACCAAACTTGGGAAGTAGTGGACTTACCAAAAGGAAAAAGCCCAATAGGATGTAAATGGCTTTTTCTATGAAGTATAAAGCAAATGCAAATTTGAGAGCAAAGCAAGAATGGTAGCCAAGGAATATACTCAAACATATGGGACAGATTATAAAGAAAATTTCTCCTATTGCTAAGATGAACATAGTATTGTTACCCATAGTTTCTCACTATGATTGGCACTTATAACAATCTGATATGAAGAATGCCTTCTTTCATAGATATCCCATACTAAGTAAACATTGCCTATGTCGTAAGTACAATCAGCAAATTCATAAAGAAGTTCATTTGCAAGGATCATACAAGGTGTTGAACTATCTTAAAAGGACTCCAAGAAAAGGCATTTTGTTCAAAAGGAATGTTGGAGTTGTACTCGAAGCATACACCAATGCAGAGTATAGTATACTAGGTCAATGATTGATAGAAGATCCACCTCTAGGTACTGTACTTTCCTTGGTGGAAATTTAGTTATATGGAGGAATAAAAAACCAAAAGTGGTCGCCAGTCAAACAACTAATTTTCCACAATGGCTAATCTACATGTATGGTGCCTTTATCATCAACCTTTTCCAAAGAAGGATGGTAACATAAAGAGAAGAATTTAATATACTTTGGCAAAAGGTTGTTTAGCTACATTCCACTTAACAAATTGATGCTTAAACCCCTTTCCATTTCTGCAAGAAAACTCAAGGTAGGAGAAATAAATTTGCAATGACATTATCAAAAAGTCATTCTTATCTAGTGTAGAGTTCAAAAGAGCCAACATCTCCTTTTCAATATGTCCAAATATTAGCTTTACACCATTCTTTCTAACCTATTAGTTCAGCCTACTTTTCCTTGAAGTTCCAAAGCATCATTGGTCAAAAGCAAGAAACTTTAGTTATACTTTTTTCTTTAAATTGAAAGGTCATGAAATTTGGTGAAAGAAAATATAAGCTGAAAGACAAAAATTGTAGTGTTATATAAGATATATTGATTATATGGGAAAGGAAGCATACTTAAACAAAGAAGAAACTAGGTTAACTTCTTGTAAGTAAAACAATTAAAAAAAAACATAATTGACTACCACTTGTTACCTTGCGTATGCCTTTAGGAGGTTGCATAAACACCTTTTTCTGATCTATTGATGCTATAGATGAGTGTAAGGGTAGAACCCAATCATAAGATGGCCCACCAAATCTATAAGATGCAATAAGCCTATCAACTAACGTGTAAATTTCTGAAGCTCCCTACAATAGAACAATAAAGATAATCAGTAACATAGGATACAATACTAAAAGAGAACATGACTCCACAATAAGCTTATATGAATTCTTTATCAGATGAACTTACCGGCAAAAACACAAGTATTGCCCCCTCCTCACAAGTTTCATCAACATGACATATCAAATCTTCAAGGAGATCATAATCAATGAATTCTTCGTTCAATCTTTTCTGAAGAAAATGAAATATCAGACAGCTCCAAATCAAGTTGTTAATAAAGGAAAACTATACCAGATTCATGTTTACGACACTTACTAAGTTCTTCCTTGTTTGTTCAGTGTATGATTCAAAATTGCTTGAAACGTAATAGGGGTTAACACAATCCTCAGAAAGCAGAGAATCATCACCCCATCCAGACAAGACAAGATTCTTCTTACCCCTTCGATTATTCACAGGGCCACTCTACAGCTACAATACTCATTAGTTAAGAGTTTCATAAAACAAGATAAATATTTACTATCATAAAACACAATGGAGCTTGCAATACACAGAAAACCTTATAAGCATTTAACATTATGGTGAATTCACATGCTACATGACCATGAATAAGTAACCAAAACTTATGACTACCCCAATAATGCAGAGTCACTTTTTATATAAAGAAATAGGAAGTTAAAACATGCAAGTTAGACGAGCAATTTTTAATGACCGAAAGAAGCCTCAACTAGATATTTTTTGAAAACATGTCTTTACTTACATGCTATTTCAGATTTTTCCAATAGTTTCAATGCGTTTATAGTTTCTTAAGTGACGTCTCATTAATGCATAATTTGTAGGGTACATCAACCCAATTAAAAATGCTCTTATTAGTGGACAATGCAAAAGCGTATTGCAGTAATATAAGCTGAACAGATGTATATTATTATTCCCTTAACAGTCAATACATAGGTACAAGTATATATAGAAATACAAGGATCTATTTTAGGAATCTAACAGCTGTACATAATATTCTAATTGATCTAATTTAGCCAACTTTTACAAGTCATTAACACCTAGGAAGTATCTACCCGGATATTTCCCAACATGTATCAACTCACAATCCATGCAACAACTTCTTACAAGCCATACAACCAACAAACAAAGTGTCATTGAAATATTTGTAGGAAAAAAATCAAACTAAAATGATTGACTAGTATAAGTTTACCAAAATTAAAGAAAATAGAAGAGCAAAAGCAAGACATTATTCTATTTATTTTCCATAATCAAAATACTAAAGCACCTTGTCAATTGCGGATTTTTGGTATCTTAAGGAAGCTGGAGAATCTGAATCTAAAACATAGTTGATGCTCTCATATACATCCTCCAAGAAGTAAGTTGTCACAGGATGTGCTCGACCTATCGCAGTAAGCACAGGGCAATTTCCAAAGTAGCTTGCAAATAAGCTAGAATCAACAGTTGCAGACCTGAGTTGAAACAAAATAAAAAAGATCAATAAGCACACAGAGCACCAAAGTTATATCACAAATGCAAAAAAAATAGAAATAAGATATCATAAGTGGAAAATATACATCAGGATAACTTTCAGATTTGATGTTCCATTAGAAGATTTCTTCTCAATCAGGTTCTTCAAAATAATTAGTAGGAAGTCACCCTGTAA
Source organism: Erythroxylum gracilipes (assembly GCA_026413385.1). Classification (NCBI taxonomy): domain Eukaryota; kingdom Viridiplantae; phylum Streptophyta; class Magnoliopsida; order Malpighiales; family Erythroxylaceae; genus Erythroxylum; species Erythroxylum gracilipes. Next base: position 22,737,891 of record JANZLC010000201.1, read on the forward strand.
CAGTAAAGAACACAATTAATATTGTTTAACTTCCGATTTCATATATCAAAGCAGGATAGTTTTCCTTTTGAAGCGATTTAAAATTCAAAAAATAAGAAAAGAGTTTCAAAGTAAATAAAAGGATGATTACAAAACATTCATAAAACCCTACAACATGTTCTTAAATCATACTGGCTGGCTAATAGAGATATATTAGGCACAAAGTACATGCAACAATGACGTCAACCATTAGATCAAGAAATCTAATTCCCAAGTTTCCCTTCATTATTGCAGGTGGCATCAGATAGAAAGAAACTGAACTGAATTCCAAACGCTTTGAGTATAAAACAAGACCCTTTTTAAAATAGCATTAAACTGTACTTACCAAAAGAGAACGCTCATGCACTTCATCAACTATCACATGAGTAACATCAGTCAAGTTCCTATCCCCCTGCAAATTGTTTGACAATTAAAAGGAAAAAAATTTAAGGGTATTGTAAATGGGACATAAGCTGAGAACATACGTTCAAATTTCTAATGTCTTCTAATGAAAAAATGCATATTAATCTTCAAAATAACACTAATCCCTGAGGCTTTCATTTGATGTAGGAACTAATGCAAACAAAGCTGCCAAATATTAAGATCATACTACAAGAATCTTCGATAAGTAAATTTTCATACAGCAAGCTTCCTCAGAAGAATCCCTGTTGTACAGAAGAGAAGCTTTGTTTTCTCATTCCTGTGACATATACAACGAAAGATTAATTCTCAAACACATATGATTAAAAAAAATAGGCAAAAAATATCAATAAACACATGGTAGAAAATGTACTTCATTTCAAGTCTCATCACCAAACATGAGTTATAGATAGAAAAGGGGAAGGAAAAAACTTTAACACTTAAAAATCAACAAAGTTGGCAATCATTGTATGCATAATAACCTTTCGAGTGTACCACCGCTGCAGGGAAAAACATATTAAATGGATACTATCCACCATTCATCTGTGAGCACTACTGACTTAAAACAACCTTTCATCAATAGATTGACCACCTTCATTTTATTTTATGGGTATAGGAAACTGACAAAAATCTATTGTAGTTTCTCCTTTTCATTTTAAGGAGAGAAAATAATGAGGCTAAAATATACCTCAGGAAAACAATATAAAAAAAACAGCTACGTCTTGCCTAAAACAACTATAAGCAAACAGTGGTAAGAGGATGTTTTGCATGTGAATTTCTGAACACAAGGAATGAGTAAAACTAGAGATAAAAAGAAGAAGAGATGAAAGATTAACACCTTGCACTATCAAGGCGAACTTGATAACCAACCAGAGAGCCATCTGAACCAGGTGAAGATTCACAACGCTCATCAGAAACTCTTTCGGCCACAGAAATAGCCTATAGTTTCATGCAAGAATTAGACATTGTAGTCAAAATAAGACTAGGAAAACTATTATGACAACCCTCCTACTATGAAAAGATAAAATACATGATAAATAAACTGGTTTTTAACAACTTTTCTGATATTACTCCAACACTATTCACAGTATACTTATGAATACTTGTTTCCATATATTTTGATTCGCATGATGGATAGAAGAGTAAGCCAATTATTTGATAGAGCTAATATAAGTTTACAATCTGGGATGTACAACTGTTTTATGTTTGCTGGGACCAGCAATTTAGGGCTGAAGTTTCTGAGTAGGATGTTTGAATTCAGATTAGGTTGTTGGGGTTTTCAGAAAAGCAATTTGAACAAAGGAATAGGTTTAGGAATCACTCCTACAGTTGTTAAACTCGGAATTACTCCTAGAACTTAAGAATCACTCTTACAAAAAAGCATCATACCTTCTAATCTTAAAATTCAAAAATCACAAAGTAAATATGTTATAGTCACTAGACCAATTTCTGGTTATGGGACCCTGCAAAATAATATCAGGTGAGCTGTTTTAAAGGGTTTCTCTTCCTTTATAACCTTCGATCTCTTAAATCAAGGAATATAAAAGTAAAATTCTGCTTCCTTTATTTCCAGCTTTGAAAGGCTTAAATAGACTCCTCCTGACAGCCTTGACACTTCCTAACAACTTCCTGATTAAGGCTATAAAATTTTAACTGAAAAATAGAAATAAAAACAGCTGTTATTAATTCAATTTCAAATTAGAAAATTAACTTATTTACTTTTTTATCTTCCTCCTCTTCCTAGGAGTGAATGACTCGTAGACTTGGTCAACTCGAGAAGCACCATAACACCAACTTTAAATTGAATGTCCGGGTGATGGGAGTCATAATTTGACTTCATCACATGTTGGGTTTGCAGTAAGTGGTCAAATCTGCCAATAGTTGCTGTCTGGTTTACAATTCAGCATCAACTGTTGTAACTTTGGAAAGACCGAGGCAGAAAATAATTTTGGTGAAGGACAACCATAAACTATCTCAAAAGGTGTGGATTTAATACGCCAGAGTCAGATGGTTGCCAGTGAAACATCGAAGATACATCTTTGGGACGCATTTAACAGCTCTCTTTGACCATCTTTTTGGGGATGATAAGCTGAACTAAAAGAGAAGAGCCGCTCAATCGAAATAATTATATATAGAATGAGCTAGTGAAAGTCACATCCCAATCACTAACAATGAATTCCGGCATACCGTGTAATTTGAAAACTGCAAAATTTCTATACTGTTTTGTATTTCACATAATTTACAATAGTACATAGATACAAGTATATATAGAAATAGATAGGGCTATTATAGGAAACTAATATCTTTACATAATCTCCTAATATATGTACATAATATCAGATCTGATTTCTAATATCAGATCTGATCTCCTAACTATTTAGGAGTCAATCATATCAAGAAAATATCCTACTGGATATTTCCCAACACTCCCCCTCAAGTTGGCTTGTATATGTCATCAATGGCCAGCTTGGAAACTAGAACATTGAACTGCCTCTTGTGTAATCCCTTTGTAAGAATATCAGCTACCTGTTGTGATGTTGGAATATATGGAACACAATTAATCCTTCTTCAATTTTCTCCTTGATGAAGTGCTTGTCAACCTCAACATGTTTTGTTCTATCATGAAGAACCAGGTTGTGAGCAATAGAAATTGCAGCTTTATTGTCACAATATACTTTCATAGGAATCTGTAGTTCCTCCAGTATTCTTTTAATACATAGGACTTCACAGATTCCATGTGCCATTGCACGAAACTCAGCTTCAGCACTACTTCTTGCGATCACACTTTGTTTCTTACTCCTCCAAGTTACTAAGTTACCACCAACAAATGTGCAATAACCTGAAATTGATCTTCTATCTGTAGTACTCCATGCACAATCAGCATCAGTATAGACTTCTATTTGAAGATTGTTCTGCTTCCAAAACATTAAACCTTGTCCAGGAGTTCCTTTTAGATATCTTAGTATCCTGTATATAGCATCCAGATGTTCTTGGCCTGGTGAGTGCATAAATTGACTCACTAAGCTCACGAAAAAGGCAATATCAGGTCTGGGGTGTGACAGATATATTAATCTCCCAACTAGTTGCTGATATCTCTCCTTATTAATAACATTTTCGGGTTGAACTGGTCTGAAATTTACACCAGTTTCAATAGGAGTATCAGCTGCCTTGCATCCTAGTAATCCAGTCTCATTCAATAGGTCCAGAATATATTTCCTTTGGTTCACAAATATTCCATCCTTGGATCTAGCAAATTCCATTCTGAGGAAGTATTTTAGAGGTCCAAGATCTTTGATCTCAAATTCTTTGGCTAATCCCTTCTTCAACTCTACTATTTCAGATACATCATCTCCTGTTATGATAATGTTATCTACATAAACAATAAGAATCGATTTCATACCTGCTTTGGATTGCTTGTAGAACAATGTATGATCAGCTTAGCTTTGACAATAGTCGTAGCTCTTCACAGCCCTTCCAAATCTATCAAACCATGCTCTAGGGGACTGTTTTAGTCCATATAATGACTTCCTTAACTTGCACACCTTATTTGTCCCATAGGTATCCTCAAAACCTGAAGGTAAGCTCATAAAGACTTCTTCTTCAAGGTCTCCATTAAGAAAGGCATTTTTTAGATCTAGTTGATGTAAAGTCCACTCACAGTTTACAGCCAAGGAAAGTAATGCTCGTATTGTATGAACATTTGCAACAAGTGCAAACATCCCTTGGTAGTCAATGCCATAGGTTTGTGTAAATCCCTTAGCAACTAATCTTGCCTTCAACCTTTCCACACTCCCATCGGCCTTAGACTTAATAGTGAAAAGCCATTTGCACCCTACCAACGTTTTATCTCTAGGTGAGTTCACAAGTTCCCAAGTTTTATTCTTCTCAAGAGCATTTACTTCTTCCATAACAGCTGAACTCCAATCTGGATCTTGAAGTGCTTCCTGAATGTTTCTTGGCACAAACATATTAGTGATTTTAGAAATAAATGATTTATGTTTGTGTGATAGTTTCCCATAAGATAGATACTTTGAGATGGGATGATTGGTGCAAGCCTGTTTCCCTTTTCTAAATGCTATGGGTAGGTAATTTTCAGTAGGGAGATCAATAGGAATATTAATTGTACTTTGTGGGTCAGTAGGTATGTGCTAATCATCACTAGACACGATAAGGGGTAGAGTAGCATAAGGGTTACCTGAATCATTCCCATGTCCCTTCTCCGAGGGATTTGCGGGGCTGTGCATTGTAGGTTGTTCTCTACTTCTCACTTGAGTCTTCCTCTTAGAATAAACACGAAGCTCAGTATTTCGTTCCTTAGGAGCGGATCGTAGTATTTCTCCCCCTGTGAATGAATCCGGATTTTCTGGCATGGACAGATTCAAAGAAGTGGCTTCATTGTCAGAAATTATATTGTGATCAATAATGACCGTTGGTAGGGGTTTAGGAGTAACCCAAAAATTTTCTGCTCCATTAGACTTCTCCCCCTGAAGGAAAAAAATTTTATGTTCTAGGAATGTGACATCCATGGAGACAACCATTTTTTGAGTTAAAGGATTGTAACACATATAACCTCGTTGACTAGGAGCATACCCAATGAAGACATATTTTTCAACTCTTGGATCTAGTTTAGAGTTTCCCTTTTGTAAACATAAGCAGTACATCCAAATACTCGAAGAGGAAGAGTAGAGTAAAGTCTATTTTCAGGAAAGGATTGTTTAAACATATCTAAGGGTGTTGCACAATGTAAAATACGGCTAGGCATTCGATTAATTAAGTATGAAGCAGTCAAAACAGCCTCACCCCAAAGGTATCTTGGCACATTCATTATAAACATAATAGACCGAGCAACTTCTAGTAAATGTTTATTTTTTCTCTCGACAATACCATTTTGTTGAGGAGTGTTAACACACGTAGATTGGTGAACAATGCCTTTAGACATAAGAAATTTCGCAAGGACTTCACTAAAATACTCGGTACCATTGTCAGAGTGAAGTATACCAATGCATGTGTGAAATTGATTTTCAACCATGGTATAGAAGTTTTGAAAGATTTGAGCAACTTCAGATTTTTCACGTATCAAATAGACCCAACATAACCGAGTATGATCATCAATAAACATTACAAACCATTTTTTCCCGGTAAGAGTTTTAACACGGGATGGACCCCAAACATCACTATAAATTAGATAAAGTGGTTTAGATGGTTGATATGGTTTTGTAGGGTACAAAATCTTATGACTTTTAGATAAAATGCACTGCGGAAGTTTTGAACAATCCACAAATTTAAGCAAATGAGGGAAAATTCTTTTTAGGTAAGAGAAATTAGGATGTCCTAATTTATTATGCCAAAGTAAAATCTGCTCTTTAGCAGGGGTAGAACGAATACTACTTAGTCCATGAGCTTCTTTATTCTTCAAGTTATCATCAACTAAGTAGTACAGACCATCTATCAACTTAGCACGGGCAATCATCTTTCTCGAAGTTAGGTCCTGAAAAACACAATATGAATCAAAAAAGGTAATGGTACAATTAGAGTCATGGGTCAGTTTACTAACGGACAGCAGATTACAAGCTAGTTTTGGAACATGTAGGACAGATTTAAGGCAGATTTTTGAGGGTAGAGTTACTGAACCTTTACCATCCACAGCAGAAAATGATCCATCAGCTATGCGAATTTAAAGTGTCAACCCTCTCCTCCACTTCTTGGGCCAAGTCCATAAGCCCCTTTAAAGTACACTCATTAATCGGAGCTCTGCCCGTATACTCGCCTTCAACCTAGTTTTGAAAGCTCCCATCAAGCACTCATTCAAAGCTTCCCTTACTGTGGCTGAAAGGGCTTCAAACCTTTCCCTGTACTCTGTCACCGTTCCCTCCTGCCTCAATGCCAAGAGCATTTCGTATGAATCCCCTTGTTGAGAGAGTTGAAATCTCTCAAGTAATTCCATCTTGAACTCCCTCCAAGTACGTACTGGGCTCCTTACCTCCATCCATTGGAACCAATTCAGAGCTTTCCCTTCTAAACACACTGCTGCCGCCTCCATCTTCTGTGCCTCTGTCACCCCATTTATATGAAAGTATCTCTCCACCTTGAACCACCACCCAATTGGATCATCTCCTTTCAAAATGGGTAGTTCTAGTTTCCTAAATCTTTCACAACTATGCATCTTCTCAGCCGCCTCTTGCCGTCCGCCTTCAACTCCAGAGTCCGACGGTTCCACTGTGGTTTCCTTCCCCTGCCTTCTACCTACTTCTTCCATTCTAGCCATCGAGTCTCTTAGTTCAATCAACCACCCCTTAATTTCGGTCATGTCCTCCTTCATGGTTCCTAGCTCCTTTTCCACCTGATCTATTTTGGCTTCCATTCTGGTATTCACCATGCCCCAACGTCACTGCTCTGATACCAATTGATAGGACACTAGCATAGTTTACTGAATATTTGGTCAACTATATTATCAAAAAACCCAGTACAACCACTGTTCTCTAAGAAAATAACGGAGAACTCTTAAATACTAGACCAGAAAAACAAAACTAGAAGAATATAGTAGTAATGGAAGGATCACAAGAACACATTCTCAACCCTCTCTTCAAATGAACCTCCAGAAACATACAACACCTCCTCCACTCCAGGTTAGCTTTCAAGGGGCTAACCACTCTCTTCAATCTTTTCTCTCCCCTCTCTCTCTCATTCTTCTTTTCACATAAATACCCCACTCACTCCTACACAGTGGGTCCTACTGTTGCCAAGTTAGTTAGGATTGTCCCCTTTTTCCTCATGCAACCCATCTCTCTACCTTCTAGAATATACCTTCAACCTTACATGTCCCTTCTTTCTTTTATAAAATTTCGTAATTAAGGGTATATCACCATCCTTTTCCCTCTTTCCTTGCTAAGATTAACTTTTGAACTTACTTCTTTACACATAACAGGAAATAGGAGGAAAACAAAATGTTTCATGTTGCACCTTAATATGCAATTGAAATAATTGAAAGATGGATGCTACCAAGGTCTTGCAAACACTAAGACAATGTATTGACTTTGAGTTGTCTTCTTCTCTTACCAAAAGATCACACTTCCTAAATTCTTGGTAAGCATCATAGGGAAAAATATTGATCATAATATTATAACAAAGAAAACCTGAATTAAGATTAGAAGACGTAGCCTACTGGAGTAGTGACCCATACACCTTGCTCTTCTTCTTTGATGCTCTTGTTATAATAGCTGAATGTAAAAAGCCCATCTTTTTTACCTCAAAGAGTGTAGGCTATTGTTTAGTTTTCCATGTTACGTTTTATATGATCATGCATATTAATCATTCTATTCTAGTTAGAACCATCTTGTGCATAATCGCCACTTAATCTTCACATATTATCCTTGTGTGCTATTGACTAGACCACTGTTCTAAAATCTCTATTCTTATGAACAGTGTTTGACCTTTATTATATTTCCTAGATATTATATCAGACAACACACATACACACAAAGAGACATACCATGGTTTTAATGAACACACATAACCACTTATTAGATGTTCTCTCTTTATTTTGTTAGTTTTCTTTATTATGTTTCATATTTTGATGACCCATTTTTTTACCTTTTGATAGGTCTTTGATCTAAGGAAGCTTCTTCCCGAATCATCGACTTATGACTTCAATATCCATGTAAGCCATTATATTGTCTTCAAATTTTAAAGATCTTTTTGGGAGAAGCCAATCTCAATTAATTGTTTAGCCGTCATGAATAAGTGTTTCCTTGAAGGGATTGCTCCAATAGTATTTATTCATGCGAAAAGGATCCTTAACCAAATGGATAACTTCTAGTTGTATTATCTAAATATAAAAAAAGAGAGATCCCAAGATTAGGAAGTTTGAAGATGAAATGTATATGTTTTTGGACACTGCCCCTCATCTTCTATCCTATATGCTTTGTTACTAACTTTGGTATATGGTAGTTCTATCAACTACAGATGATGAGAACCAAGCTGGCCTAAGTAGAGCTCCAAAGGATCCATTGAGCATTTAAGGAGGCCCAATTACAAGACCTAGAGCCAGGAAGATAAAGGAAGCTATAAATGGGCTAATTGAAGGGACATGGACTAGACAAGCTCTAATTAGCTTGGAGAGAATTCAAAACGTTTGCAAGTTGTCCCAACAAATTAGGAGTGATTTTAGGCATCAAACAATGTGTTTTCCTCTTGTTTCTTGTCCAGACCAGTTGTTAAGATTGTGTTCATACTATGATTAGCTTAAATCATGGGTGATTTTTTATTCTAGTCAAATTATTCAATTAAGGTGTTTTCGTACCTTAATTAACTAAAACCTAAATGCCTTTATAAAGGCAAGCATTGTATTGTTCAAGACACTTCAGAAAAATTCAGAACTCATTTGAGTAGTGTGAAACCCATGATCTAAGCTAATCATAGGGTAAATACAATTCTAACAGCTGGTCTGGACAAGAAACAAGAGGAAAATACATTATTTGATGTCTAAAATCATTCATAATTAGTTGAGACAACTTGCAAATGTTTTTGATGCATAAAATTGATGCCTAAAACTACTCCTAATTTGTTGGGACAACTTGCACAAGTTTTTTATTGTTTCTCACAAATCTTGGTCAGTTTGAACATGTCTTGAAATGGTTGGAACAAATTAGAATAACTTATATACTTATTGGGCTTCTTGACTTGGCTCGAATTAGATCTATTGGGCCTTGAATCCTTTCCAAGCTAATTAGAGCTTGTTTAGTCCATATCCCTTCAATTAGCCCATTTATAACATCCTTTATCTTCTTGGCTCTATCTCTTATAACTGGGGCTCCTTGAATGCTCAATGGATCCTTTAGAGGCTTAGGCTAGCTTGGTTCTCATCATTCTCCCACTCTTCAGAAGGATTCGCCCTTGAATCATCACCTGCATCAAATAGAGATAAATTAGCAACATGAAAAGTAGCACTTACATTACCATATTCACTTGGAAGGTCCAATTTGTAGGTATTGTCATTGATCTTTGCAAGCACTTGAAATGGACCATCTCTTATAGGATGCAACTTTTATTTTCGTCGTCGTGGAATTCTTTCCTTGCCTATGAACCCAATCCCAATCACTAGGCTCTAATATCTCTTTCTGTCACCTCTTGTTAGTTGAGTTTTATATTGCTTGGTCCTCTTCTCAATATTTAGCCTTACTTTCTCATGCAATGCCTTGATCAAATCTGCCTTCCCCTTTCCAGCCAAACTAACCCTTTCCTCAATTGGTATCGGTATCAAATCCAATGGCGTTAATGAATTAAACCCATACACAACATCAAAAGGAGAGTAGTTTGTTGCCGAATGGACACTCATATTGTAAGCAAATTCAACATAGGGCAAACATGACTCCCAATTCTTCAAATTCCTTTGTATGAGGCACGCAATAAGGTAGATAAGGTCCTATTAACAACTTCAGTTTGACCATTGATTTGGGGATGACAAGATGTTGAAAATAATAACTTAGTTTCCATCTTTGCCCATAAAGTCTTCCAAATGTAGCTTAAGATTTTCACGCCTTTGTCACTAACAATACTCCTTGGAATGCCATGCAAACGCACAATCTCTTTGAAGAACAAATCAGCGATATGTGTTGCATCATCAGCTTTATGGCATTGGATGAAATGAGCCGTCTTTGATTCCCCCCTTTTGACCTATGTAAACCTAAAACAACAAAAATTGAATCCTTTCCCCCTTTTACGTAGGTAAACCTAAAATAAAATCCATAGAAATATCGACCTAAGGTTCATTAGGTATAGGTAAAGGAGAATACAAACTAGGAGGCATATCTTTAGACTTAGCTTGTTTACAAGTAATGCACTTCTCGCAAAGTCTCTCTACACCCCTTTTCATATGTGGCCAAAAGAAGTGATCACTTTAAACATCTAAGGTTTTTCTAATCCCAAAATGCACCATTAAACCTCCACCATGTGCCTCCCTGACAAATAATTCCCTTAAAGAAGATGGAGGATTCACAACTTACTTTCTCTAAACAAGGAACCATCATGCTTATAGAACTTATCAAATGCTCCATTATCACATGCCCCAAATATGCTAGAAAAGTCATGGTCATTAGCATATAATTCTTTTAATGTACTTAAAACCAAGTAAGTTTGTATCAAGTTTAGAGAGTATGGCATACCTCCTTGACAATGCAGCAGTCACAATGTTCTCCTTACCTTGCTTGTACTTGACGACATATGGGAATGTTTCAATGAACTCCATCCACTTGGCATGTCATAAACTTACCTTGTCCCTTGAGATGTTTCAATGACTTATGATCTGTATGTATCACAAATTCCTTGGGTCAAAGGTGGTGTTGCCAAGTTTGCAATGGCCTCACAAAAGCATAAATCTCCTCATCATAAGTCGGGTAATTCAAAGTTGTCCCATTGAGTTTTTCAGTACAATAGGCAATTGAACGCTTCTCTTGCATCAAAACAACTCCAATACCTATTCTTGAGGCATCACACTCAATCTCAAAAGTTATTTGAAAAGTTAGGCAATGCTAAACAAAGTGCTAAACACAGCCTATCTTTAATCAAATTGAATGCATGCTCTTGATCACTACTCCACTTAAAACCAATAGTTTTATTTTAGTGAGTGGTGCTGCAATGGTGTTAAAATCTTTAACAAAAAGCCTATAAAAGCTAGCCAACTAATGGAAACTTCTTACCTCTGTTATGGAATTAGGTGTTGGCCATTCTTGGATAGCCTTTACCTTCTCTTCATCAACCTCAACACTTGCCACTTACAACAAAACCAAGAAAAACAATCTTATCCATGCAAAAAGGACACTTTAAGATTGGCATAAAGCTTCTCTTTTCTCAAAACATTCAAAACAGATGTTAAATGTTCTAAATGTTTATCCATATTCTCACTATAAATTAGGATATCATCAAAATAGACCACAACAAATTTGCCTTGAATGCACGCAACACATGATTCTTTAACCTCATAAAAGTACTTGGTGCATTAGCAAAATCAAATGGTATTACAAGCCATATAAACCATAGTCTTAAAGGCATTTTTCCATTCATCACCTTCTCACATCCTAATTTGACAATAACCACTTTTCAAATCAATCTTACTAAAAACATGTGATCTATGTAATTCATCCAACGTATCGTCAAGCCTAGGGATAGTATGTGTATACTTTACCTTTATGTTGTTGATAGCTCTACAATCAACACACATCCTCCAATATCTATCCTTTTTAGGCATAGGGAGTATTGGCAACGCACATGGACTCATGCTCTCCCTTATATACCCTTTTACCATCAACTTCTCATCTTGCCTTTAAAGTTCCTTTGTATCCTCGGGATTACTTCTATAAGCTAGTCGGTTTGGGATTGAAGCACCAAGAACAAGATCAATTTGATGTTCTATTCTTCTAATAGGTGGCAATCTACTAGAAACATCTTCAGGAAACACATCCTCAAATTCCTACAATAAAGAAACAGCGACACTAGGCAAAGAAATGTTAAGTTCGTTAGTATTAAAATAAGCCTTTTTGTACAACAGTACAATATTGGCTCATTTGAAAACACAACCCTCTTGGCATCACTCTATTGTGCATAAAGGTTGCATGCTTCCTAGTTTTTCTCTCACTGCGCTCTTGATCTTCTCCTTTTTCATCTCCACTCAAAAGTTACTTCATTTCCTCTCCTCTTGAGTTCAACCACTTCTTTCTTTTCACTCTTATTTTGTTTCTTTTTACTACTCTGAACTTCACTCTCTCTTGTTGTGTCACTCCCACTTTTAACTCTTTATTTGATATCCATATACTTTTCCCATTCATTATGAAAGAATATTTGTTCTTGAATCTATCATGCATTGCAAGCCTATCATATTGCTAGGTCTCCCCAAAAGAATGTTTCTAGCATGCGTAGGCAATACATCACACAAAACCTTATCTTTATACCTTCCAATTGAGAATGAAATTAGCACTTACTTTTCTACCTTAAGTTCCCCACAATCATTCAAATATTGAAGTTTATACGGCCGTGGGTGCTTTGTAGTAGGTAAACTCAGCTTCTCCACCAATTGCTGCATTTGTGCAACTACTACTATCAATGATCATGCTAATACCTTGTGTTTGATGTGGCATCTTGTATGGAAGATATTGTCACGTTGCTCATCATTATCTTCCTTCACTTGTGTACTCAATGCATGCCTAATAACCAATGCTTCTCCCCCAACAAGGTACTCCATGTCAGTAGCATCCTCCAGAGGTGGCATGGATTAATCATCTGATTCACTTTTAGTCTCAACAACTCCATTCTCTCTCAAAATCATAACATGTTTGGACAATAAAAGGTAATATGGCCTGTTCCCAAAAATCGAAAACACTTAACATCCCAATTTCTTTTTTGTTGGGAAGAACGTTACCATTGGTGGATCTCATGTCCGTGGCTTTATAGGATTCATCTTTGTTCTTGGAAATAGCCTTGCCTTCCTTTTTACCCCAATTCGGTTTCCATGATGAAGAGGAACCCGAATTTTGGCCAAACTTTGTAGGACCCTTCCTTTTGAGTTGTCTTTCTACTTTCGTGGCCATGTGCAACATATCTTCTAGCTCCACATAATGTTGTAGCTCCATCACATTGGCTATGTCTCTATTCAACCCTTGCAAAGTTGCTTCTCTATCTTCCTCAACATTGGCTCGAATCATTGCATGTCCTCAACACTTTTAGACCCTTTATTAAGGCCTTGCAACCTTTGATACATATCCCTATAATAGTGATTAGGGATGAATCTCCTTCTCATTTGAGTAGTGTGAAGACCATGATTTAAGCTAATCATAGTGTGAATACAATCCTAACAGCTGGTCTGGATAAGAAACAAGGGGAAAACACATTATTTGATGTGTAAAATCACTCTTAATTTTTTGAGACAACTTGCAAACATTTTTGATGCATAAAACACATTATTAGATGCCTAAAACCACTCCTAATTTGTTGGGACAACTTCCACATGTTTTTTAATGTTTCCCACAAATCTTGGTTAGTTTGAAAATGTCTTGGAAAGCTTGGAACAGATTGGAATAACTTAGATACTCATTGGACTTCTTGACTCAGCTTGGATAAGATTTTATTGGGCCTTGAATTCTTTCTAAGCTAATTAGAGCTTGTTTAGTCCATATCCCTTCAATTAGCCCATTTATAGCTTCTTTTATCGTCTTAGCTCTAGCTCTTGTAATTGGGCCTCCTTGAATGCCCAATGAATCCTTTGGAGCTTTGCTTAGGCCAGCTTGGTTCTCATCAACAGAGATTGGGGATCTGCATGGAATGTATGATATACTTGTTGGAAAGTTGACTAGGATTGTCTAAATTAGTAGGATCCAAAATCAATTTCCAGATTTTTAGTGATTTCCATATTTAAATTTATTTACTTCCAAATTTCTAGGCTGATTTTTCTAGATATTTTTAATGTAATCCCTTAATTATTTCCTACTCTGATTGTATATATTTGTAGAGAATGATTAATGAAAAGGAGGGGAAAAAGATTATTCACATAATCCTTTGTTTTATGGTATCAGAGATCTAAGTTTCCAGCCAGCTAAAATCTGTCAGCCACCAAAACTTTCCTAGCCACCTGAAATTTTTTCTTCCTCTGCTGTCATAACTATGTCTGAAGGTAGCTTACCACCATCAACTGAAAAATATTCCAGTTTTATTTCAAAGAATACCAATGGTGTAACTTTTCCTTCTTTATCAGATGTAAATCACTCACTACAAATAACCCAACAAAAATTGAATGGGTCAAATTTTCGTGAATGGTTCCAATCTATGTTAGTTGTCTGAGGGAAAGGCAAAGAAGGTTATCTTACTGGTGAACTCTCTTCTCCAGCCAAGAATGATGCTAGTTTTAAGATATGGGAAGCTGAAAAGTCTATTGTCATGGTCTGGTTAATAAATTCAATGGAGCCTAAAATATGATGCACTTACCTATACTATAAGACAACACACGAAATCTGGAGGGCAGCACAGGAGATGTATTCAAATTTTGGAAATACTTCTCAATATTTTGAAATTCGATAAACTCTTCGAAGCACAAAGCAAAGAACAAAATCTGTAACAGAATACTACAATAGATTAATTGAACTTTGGCAAGAGATGGATTTATTTTATACAATTCCATAGAAGTGTGCAGACGATGGAGTGCTTTATAATCAAGTACTTGAAAAGGATCGAGTCTTTGATTTCCTTCAAGGTTTAAACAAAGATCTAGATGAAGTACATGGGATAATTTTAGGAACAAAACCCTTGCCATCACTCCGAGAAGCCTTCTCAGAAGTAAGGCGGGAAGAAAGCAGGAAAAAGGTGATGCTGAGCACAAACCTACTCCCAGCCATTGAAGAACATGCACAAGGTTCTGCTATTACCACAAATCGTTCAAGCTCTTCTAATACCCAAGATCTGAAGCCAAATGAAAGCAAACCATCATGTGAATATTGTAACAAGCCCTTTCACATGAAAGAGACTTGTTGGGATCTCCATGGAAAACCACCAGATTGGAAACCACGGAGGAAAAGAAGAAGCAAACTTGTTGCCCATGTAGCTGAATCTATGGCAAAGACTAAGAAAATTGGCACTGCAGCATTTACACCAAGTGAAATGGAGATCTTAAGGACCCTTCTTAGGCAACAGAAAAACCTAGATCCCTCATCCACAACACCCAATGCAACCATGATTCATCGAGGTATTATCTCATCTTTTTTATCATAGAAGGATGTCTTGAATGGATGGATTATTGACACTGGTGCATCAGATCATATGACAAGTTTACTCACTATTTTTTCTGGTTATAAAAAATTTATTGAAAATTTTCAAGTCTTTGTAGCAGATGGAAGTACTTCCTTAGTGGCTGGAATTGGACATGTTGTCTGCAATGGTTTTGTCTTAAAAAAGTGCTTCATGTTCCTATTTTAAGATATAATCTTCTTTCTATTAGCAAGTTAGCTAAAGATCAATATTGTGCGGTAACCTTTGTGTGTGATCATTATATTTTTCAGGATCTGTCTTTGGGGAAGATGATTGGCAATGCTGAAGAACAAAATGGTCTCTATTACTTGACTGGTTCTCCTACACCAAAAACACCTACATCTCTTTCTGTGACTAGTTTATCTAATTCTAATGTGATTTTATCGCTTAAACATTTAGGTCATCCTAGTGTTTCATATATGAAACATTTGTTTCCGAAGTTGTTCATCAATAAAGATCTTTTCTCTTTTTCTTGTGAATCATGCATTCTTGCAAAATAACCTAGAAAAAATTATCATGTTTATGATTACAAAATGTCAAAACCTTTTCACCTTGTTCATAGTGATATTTGGGGGGCATCACGAGTTAGTGATTTAATTGGAAAAAAGATGGTTCATTACTTTCATAGATGACCACACAAGGGTTTGCTGGGTCTACCTTCTGAAAGAAAAATATGATGTTGGGTTTGTTTTTGAACAATTCCACAAGATGATAAAAAAAAAATTTCAGTCTAATGTCCATATTTTTTGCATAGATAATGAAAGAGAGTATTTCTCACATATTTTGGGAAATTATTTCGTTGATAATGAAATTTTTCATCAAAGTTCGTGTACCTATGTACTTCAACAAAATGGGATAGTTGAGAGAAAAAATCGTCACTTGTTGGAAGTTGCTCGATCAATTATGTTTGAAAATTTTGTTCCACACCATTATTAGGGTGATTTTGTATTAACCGCTTCCTACCTGATTAATAGGCTTCTTTCTAAAACTCCAAAATTTTGAACTCCTATTAGTTGTCTTAGGAAATACTTTCCTCATGTCAGATTGTTTAATTCTCTCACTCCTAAAGTATTCAGTTGTTCTATTTTCGTTCATAATACTCTTCCTACACGAGGAAACTTGATCCAAAAGCTATTAATTGTATTTTTTAAGGATATTCTCCTACTCAAAAGGGTTCCAAATTTTATAATCCATACTTAAAAAAATTCTATGTGTCATATGATGCGACCTTTTTTTAAAATGTTCTATTAACATTCTTCTCTTCAGGGGAAGAATCTAGGTGAAGAAAACCATTGGGACCCTTCTATATCTATACCTGTTTCATTGCCAACACCATCAATTTTGTCTCCATCTTTACAACACACATCCACAGGTGACTCAGGTCAAGGGGGAGAACCACCTTAATAAACCCAAAAATAGGGTAAACTACTTGTGTACTCAAGAAGATCATGAGTTACTTAGCAAAGCCAAACATCTGAACTAGAAGAGGATCTCATATCACAAGTTTTATCTTAAAGTACTATTACAATTGATGACCTTGACATTCCCATTGCTATCAGAAAAGGGGTAAGATCTTGTACTGAACATCTAGTTTCAAACCATTTGTCATATTGCCACTTATCTAACAAGTACAGGGCATTTGTCTCTCAATTCAATAATGTGAAAATTCCTACCAACATAATATGAGGCATTGAGAGATTCAAGATGGAAAGCTGCAGTAATGGAAATGAAGGCCTTGAAAGAAAATGACACATAGGAAATAGTTGACATACTCGAAGGGAAGAAACTAGTAGCATGCAAAAGGATCTTTACTATAAAAGTTGGTTCAAATGGGAGAATAGAGAGGTAAAAGGCTTGTTTGGTTGCTCAAGATACACAAACCTACAGCCTTGATTATGAAGAAACCTTTGCACTTGTTGCAAAATTGAATTCTATTCAGGTTCTCTTATCTATGGCAGCTAATCTAGACTGGGAACTACACCAAATGAATGTATATAATGCATTCTTAAATGGAACTCTTAGAGAAGAAGTTTACATGAAGCTGCCACCTAGTTTTGAAGAAAAACTGGTTCTGTGTTTAAACTGACAAAATCTCTCTATGGATTAAAACAGTATCCTAAAGCTTGGTTTACTCGGTTCAGCATTGCTATGAAGCAATTTGGTTATACACAAGGGTAAGTTGACCATACTTTATTCACATAAAAATCTATAGATGGGAAGAAATCCATCTTGATTGTATATGTTGATGATATAGTGATCATAGGTGATGATAATGAAGAAATAGCAAATCTCAAAAACCTGCTGAAATCTAAACCCAAAGTTAAAGATCATAGGAAGCTTCAATATTTCCTTAGAATGGAAATAGTCAGAAGTAAATCAGGCATTTTCATTTCTTAAAGAAAATACACCTTAGATCTGTTGAAGGAAATAAGAAAATTAGGTTATCGACCTACAAGTACACCACTAGAAAAGAATTGGAAGCATAAGGTTTCTGAAAATGAACCTCCAATAAACAAAGAAAGCTATCAATGTTTGGTGGGAAAATTGATCTCCCTGTCACTTACTAGGCCCAACATTGCTTATAGTGTTAGAGTGGTCAGTCAATTTATGCATGCTCCCACTAAGAGACACCGAGATGCAGTAGATCAGATTCTTAGGTACTTGAAAGGAACACCTAAAAAGGGTCTTCTATTAAAAAAGAGTGAAATATAAGAAATAGAAGGGTTTGCAGATGCAGATTGGGCTGGGTTAGTTGAAGATGCTAAGTCCACTACAGGCTATTGTACAAAGTTTTGGGGAAATCTTGTTACATGGCATAGTAAGAAACAAACTGTTGTATCTAGAAGTAGTGCTGAAGTAGAATATAGGGGAATTGCACAAGGTATTTATGAGGTAATTTGGTGAGAGAGATTACTATCAGATTTAAATTCCCCATTAGAGCATCCTAGGAAGTTATATAGCAATAGTAAATCAACTATTACAATTGTTCATAACCCTATATAACATCATCGTATGAAATATGTTCTGATTGATAGAAATTTCATCAAGACAGAGATTGAAAGTGGGAAGATCAGTTTGTCCTACATGCCAACTGAATCACAAGAAGCTGATATTCTCATTAAAGCATTATTTAAGGCTGGCTTTGAATCAAATGTATGCAAGTTGGGAATGTTTGATATACATTCACCAGCTTGAGGGGGAGTATTAGAAAGTTGACTATGATTGCCTAAATTAGTGAGATCCAAAATCAATGTCTAGATTTTTAGTGATTTCCATATTTAAATTTATTTACTTCCAAATTTCTAGGTTGATTTTTCTAGATATTTTTAATGTAATCCTTTAATTATTTCCTACTCCGACTGTATATATTTGTAGAGAATGATTAATGAAAAGGAGGGGAAAAAGATTATTCACATAATCCTTTGTTTCAAATAGAGCCTTACCAATTTGAATGCCAAGCTTTGGAGATCACTTGTAGTCAACCATTTCTCGAGTTAAATGAATCACTTTAATTTTTAAGGATTAAATATCTTCACTTACAACTAGAATTAGTTTACAGGCTCAATCCTTGACTATGACCCCAATCCCTTAAAAAGTGATAGCTTACATTGATTACCAAATAATGGATGAGAGTTCACTAATTAATCCAGTCTGAAAGCTATCAGACAATAGCTTCTAAAGGTTAACTGGTACAATATTTTTTGGAAAAGTGCTTATGTTCCTAAGGTAACATTTATAACCTATCTTACTGCTAAAATGAGACTCAAAACTAAAAATAGATTGTACGGTGTGGAGGATCAGTTATGCACGCTTTGCATTATGGTTCCCGAATCTACCAATCATATATACTTTCAATGTCAATACACTAGAGTAATATGGAGTATAATGTATTTACTAGACCCTCTTGTAAGATTTAACTTTCATTATTTATTAATGCATTTTCTTCTTTCTTTTTTTTAAAAAAGAGTATAATGCAATATATGTTTGGTTTACTTTACCCATACCAGCAGTAGCAAAGCATTCTTTCATGGGATGACAAGTTATACAGAAAGAATGGTAGAGACCATATTAATATTAGCTTAGCTCTAACTTATTCAGTGTGTTCCATTTGGAGGGAAAGAAACAAGAGACTTTTTAAGAATTCAAAAAGGGACTGCCATAAGCTAGCTCACAAAATTTGTTTTTGGATAAGGGAAATTCTTCAACTTCATGATTTAGAGACAATTAATATATCCTCGACAAGAAGAAGAAATTTTTTTTGAGCAAGTGGTTTTGGAGATGTAAGCTAAAAGTGCCCCAGGACCTAACGAGCTTAATGGAAAATTATTTCACAAGGCTTGGCCATAAATTAAAGATTTGTTTACTATTGAAATATTGGGGTTTGACAAATTAGGTAAGCTACTCGAATCCATAAATAGAACTTTTATTTGTGTAGTCCCAAAATCCTATCTCCTATGGGACTACAAACCTATTTCATGTTGTAATCTTATCTATAAGATAGTTGCAAAGATGTTGGTAATAAGATTAAAGAAAGCTCTAGGTCCTATAACCAATACATCTCTAGGTCCTATAACCAATATATCTCAAGGAGCTTTCTTGGAGGGGAGGGGCACTATATTAGAGATAACATCCTAATTTCATTGGATTTATTCTTTTGAAAAAGAACTCTCCAGCTAAGTGTGCTATCAAAGTCAATCTACACAAGGATTTTAACTTATTAAGGTAGTCCTTTATACGGTATGGGCCTAACAATAGGAGATATAAAGCCGAAATAGGTTAGAAAATGGTATGTATAAAGAAAGGAAAGGAGGCTTACGAGTGCTACCAATTAATCTTTATAACAATATCTCCTTAGGAAAGAGGATTAAGAAAATTCTTACTCAGGAAGAATCAATGTAAGTCTAATGGATCCACACATATTATCTAAAGGGGAACAACTTCTAAGAACTTTAGGAAAAGCCTGACATATCTCATTTCTTCTCTCAACTATTAAAAGAAAGAAGCTCCTTATCCACGCCTATAGTATGTAAGGTAGGAAATGACAGATTGGCCTTAATATACCATGACAATTGGTCCAAGGTTAGAACTATGAATAAATACCTGTCTTTGTAAGAAGAGCATAACCAAATTCTGTGGAATTCAAAAGTGTGCTTTTGGATCTATGATAATCAGTGGAGAAATGTTCCTTAAGAGCACTCTTATACTGATTCCTCCTAAATTGTGATATGAGGACTCCTATTATTGGGCACCTCACACATCTAAGAAAGCATATCTCATATCTTCGTTCAATGCCAATTCTCTAAAAGGGTGTGGTCTTATTCTTAAGAAAATGCCTACTTAGAATAAGTGGGGATAGCTGGATCTCCTTCACTTCCTAACCTGGGGGAAAATAGTATAAGTAGGGGTGATAAATGCATCTGTGTTATAGCTTTTTGAGCTTGTATATTTGTTAGGACCCGTTTCCGGAACCCAACCTCGGAATCAAAAATTGAAAAACAAAAAGGGGTGAAAGCGAAAGAACGAATCACAAAGCGAAAGTCAAAGTGAGCAAAATCCAAAGAAAAATCAATTCGGATCAAAAAGCGAAGGAATCGAAAACGCGTGCAGAAACCAAAGAAATTGAAAGGTTCGGAATCAAAGAAAACAAAATGCTTAAGGACGAACTCTTAACTCCGACATCCGAAAACACATACTTTAGAAGAAA
>JANZLC010000201.1:22802172-22813482 GCA_026413385.1 Erythroxylum gracilipes
CTTTGAAGAAGAACCACAGAAGGATAATGATCGACCGACTTCATCAAGTGACTTACAAAAGGAAATAGTTCAAATACGAAAAGACTTCAAGTCACTCAGCAGAGAAGTAAAAGAGATGAAGGAAATGATGACAGAGATATTGAAGCATCTTCGATCATAATCATTTTTTATTAATAACAAATAGGGGGAGAAGTGAGAAAAGAAGAAGGTCAAAAGAAGAAGAGAAAAAGAAATTAAGAAGAAGAGTGAAGAAGGAAGAATGAAGAGAAGAAAAGATTTGTTCTTAGTTCTATTTTTCATAATGTAAATACTCTGAACATGCTTTTTTACTAATGTGATTATTTGTTATCATCAAAAAGGGGGAGATTGTTAAATCAAAATGACTTTATGTAAATAATTTTTATGGAGAACAAATAATAATGAAAGAAGCAAGTAAGACACTAAGATAAAAAAGCAGACGGAAGGAAGCGCAAAAGCAAAAACCAGACGAAAGCACAAAAGCAAAAAGCAGACGGAAGCGCAAAAGCAAAAGCAGACGGAAGCGCTAAACAAAAAGCAGACGGAAGGAAGCACTAAACAAAAAGCAGATAGAAGCACTAAACAAAAAGCAAATGGAAGTGCAAAAGCAAAAAGCAGACGGAAGCGCAAAAGAAAAAGCAGACGGAAGCGCTAATACAAAAAGTCAGACGTAAGGCGTTAAAATAAAAATGAGACGAAAGCGCAAGGCGGAAAAAATAAGACGAAAGAAAGCAGACGAAAGAATCAAAAGACACATCAGCTTGAGTCGGTTACAGAACTCAACTGAATAACCAATTCTTGAAAGATCAAGAATCAGTTTTCAAGAAGTAGTTGAAGACGAAGGCTATAAATACAAGTCGGAGTCGAAGACTGCAGAAGTTAGCGAAATTAAAAAAGCTTAGCAATTTTTGAGAGAATTATTGTGAAAAAACTTAGAGCTATTTTCTGTAACAAAGCTCAAACTATCTTTCAGTTGAAAGAAGGGCAGGTAACCTGAAGAGGCTAAGAGCAAAAGAATACTTGCTGTAACAGACCTGAAGAGATCCGAATTCAAAAGAATACTTGTATCTTTTCAAGAGATAATGAAATTTCAGAAAGATGTTTGAGGACTGGACGTAGCCCACAGTTTGGGGTGAACCAGGATAAAATTGTCGTGTTGACATCTCTCATCTCTCAACTTTGAATTTTTGATTTTATTGTTTTCATACGATAATTTTGAAAATAGTTTATAACATTGATTTTCAGTAGTTTTGTGAAAAGAATGAGTTTCTGTTAATGAAATTGTTTATAAGGGGATTAACGAAAAAGAATACACAATTCAACCCCCCCCTTCTTGTGCATTTGTATATCGTTTATTAAGTATTATATTAACGTGTGATTCACTTCATACACATCCTCCATGATCCATCCTTCTTTTTAACAAACAGGATTGGCGCTCCCCATAGTGACGAACTCGGCCTTATGTGCCCCTTCTCTGATAGTTCTTCCAACTGTTCCTTAAGCTCCTTCAGCTTAGCTGGAGCCATTCTATAAGGTGGTATAGAGATGGGTGCAGTATCGAGAATCAAGTTAATAGCAAATTTGATTTCTTTCACCAGTGGCAAACCAAGTAAGTCTTCTAGAAACACGTCTGGAAATTCCCTCACAATTGGAAAATCTTCTAACTTCCCTTCATTCACATCAGTATCCACGACGTGTGCCAAGAAGGCTCACATCCTTTCCTTATCATAATGTCAGCTAACAAATCCGAAACAATTGTGGGTGATGGTGTCCTTCTATTTCCTCTAAAAGTCACCTTCTCACCATTACTAAGATCAAACTCTGCCTTTTTAAGGCCGTAATCTAACTTTACACAATATTTCTCCATGGCATCCATTCCCAGTATCACATCTAGACCCTTTAACTCCAACTGCAGCAAATCCACTACCAGTTTAGCACCCTCAATAAACAATTCACAATCTCTATATACTTGACTTATTATCACCTTCCTCCCTAAAGGAGTAATAACAATCAAGGGATTATCCATTGGCACCAATTTAACATCATGTAAAATCATGCTTGCAGAAACGAATGAATGTGTGGAGCCAGAATTAATCAACAAATATACTGCGTAGTTAAATAACTGAGCCATACCAGTGATAACTTTAGGTACGGCTGCAGCTTCCTCTCTAGTCATAGCAAATACCCTGGCCTGTGCCTGATCCCTTGGCCTCCCTGGAGGAATAGCCTTCCTCGTCACTGCAGAACTGCCTATCTCAGTGACTGACCTAGTTCCCACTGTTTCAGCTACTACGACCCCTCTTGCCTCGGTACCTGGGGACAGCCCTGATTACATGCTCTAAGTAACTTGAAGCATTCTCCTTTGTGAAACTTCCCACAATGCTCACATTGGGAGGTTCGTGTACCTGCTCCTCTCCATCCCTCTATTTCCCCCTACAATTGAGGCTTGCACTGACACTGCCTTTGTTTGCTTGCTCTTAGCAGAGCCACTAATTCCTACCTCACTCTGTGTGTGGAAACTCCTCGTACTCCTCTCAGGCATTGGAGCACTCATTCCCTTCTTAGAAGACTGTTCTCGGTTCTTCCTCTTCTTATTCACTTAATTATTTATGTTCTTTAGTTTCTCAGCTTAGAGTGCAGAATCTACCAACTGTTGGTAGTCACAGAAGTGGTGAATCAGAACTTTATCCTTGATCCCCAAATGAAGTCCTCCCTTAAACTTGCGGCACTTGTCCTCCTCATTCGTAACAATGTTAGCCGCATACCGTGAAAGCTGGGTGAACTTCAACTCATACTCACTCACACTCATGTCCCTCTGTATGAGATTCAGGAACTTCCTGGTCTTCTCTTAGACATAAATCCTCGAGAAGTACTTCCTCCTGAAAGCTTCCAAAAAGTTTCACCATGTCAACATCGGTGGTATGACCTAACTGTGGGGCACTGACTTCCACCAATGGAGCGCATCCCCCTGTAGTAAATTGACTGCATAATCTAACTTCTCCTCATCCGAGCACTTCATTTGAATCATCTTCTCAGTGTTCATACTCTATTGTATTCATGGAGTAAGAAGAAGAAAAAGATTAAAAGAAAAAGATACAAGATGCAAGATAGAGCATAAAAGTAGAGAATGGTGCATGGTGGTTCACGGCTAAGCTAAAATAAATGTCACAACCGTGAGCAATCTCACGACTATAACATAAATGTCTCACACCCATGCAAGATATCTTATGGGTGTGAGACACCACTCACACCCATGAGATATCATTCACCAATGTCACCAACTGTTCATTTAACCTAGCTGTCCATTGTAACCTAGTTTTTGAAGATATAAAGAAACATGTTGTGTGACGGCAAGGTGGGGGTGGAATAACGAGACATCAGTGGAGGGATGTTATTTAGCATCAATTTCTTTTGGATTTTCAAGATGGAATAAGGATACAACAGTGGAGAGATGCCATTCATCATCATTTGCTCTTGAATTTTTAAGGTGGAATAATGAAGACAACAGTGGACAACAACTATTCTTCATCATTTTCTCTTCAATTTTTAAAATGGAAAGAGGCAACAACAACTATTCTTCTTGGATATTGATGGAGAAGATGGGAGGCTAACATCTTGACACTAGTTCGAAGGTGCAATCAACACCCGAGTCACAATTAAGCTCATCATGTTAATGTTGAATCTCTTTTTGAATTTGTATTGTTGTTTATGTTGATTGAATCGAGTTTTGTAAAGATAATCTTGATTCATTATTTGGATTATTATATTATGAACCTACTGTTAGAATGTTGACTATAATCCATAATCATTATGTTTTATGTTCGTTAGTAGCCACTAATGATCATGAATCGTTAGGAACAACATAACTTATGTTAGATAACCCGAACATATGAAGTTACTCCATATATTAATCCATTTTCTACTTCATAATTGTTGGGTCCCACTTGATTCTGGAATCCAACTCTTGCGAAGTCATGATACTGAGCTTATTATCCTATAGGGTTATTTCTCTGAACCCTTATTAGACATCATTCCACAAGGGTGGCGTGCCCACAACAGTCAAACATCAAATCAAAACTTATTACTCCAACTCAACCATTTTACAAAGAAGTCAATATGAACATGCACAACTGAAACTAATTCAATCTATCATTTCATTACTAAAGCAGAAGAGTTTGACAAACTTTATTTACATATCAAAAGCTATACCATTGGCTTATTATAAAAATACAAATTAGCAAATTGAAGAAATTCCCTTAGGCTCTTTTTTTTTGAAAGGTCCCTTAGGCTCTTGATCACTTGATCTCTTAGCTATCACCTGAAGAGGGGACTGAAAGGGGGTAAGCTTGAAAGCTCGTGGGTAATAGCTTATAACAGAAAATAAGCAAAAACCCTTTATAAAACTCATTGTCATTGAACATTTTCATAACTATAGTAATTTTGCATTTAAAAATCATAAAACACTTATATCATGAAATTCTCTATTTGTCAAACAATTCACAATAGTACAAATCATGTATGCATCAATCATGTCAAACATATCATGAACACAAAATCACATCCAAACGGTTCGGGTGGATCTAGAAACAGAACGTACTATGCATTTCCACATAATGGTCTTGCATAGCCGTAAACTTATGGGAGTCCATGAAGGAGCTCCATGCCACTAGCCAGCAAGCGGGAGAAGCCTTTTGTCAAAATGCACTTGACTTAACTTAGGAGACCACCACAAACCCATATAACATGTATTTCATGACTTGCAAACTTGTTACCCAAAATGACACATTTTTGAACTTGATTTCATAAACTTGAGATATTTCGAAAACCATTTCCGAAAACATGATTTCATAAACATGTATCTTTTCTAAAAAGAATCATTTTCAAAGTCTTTTCATAAATCATCAACACAATTCATGTAGCAAACATATAACAATTTCTCATTTCTTTCAAGAAGCAATAAATGCAACACTTATGATGCAATTTAAAATCATTAAACTTTCTTGATTCAAAGAAAGCATTAGTGGCTTATTTACTCTATTATAAACATGTACTCACTTTAATTTCCTTGCTTATAGACTTGCTCACAATGCTTCTTATCTTGTTCCTCTTGCCTCTTTTAATCCCTTTATACATTAACAAAAATCCCACTCAATAGAGTTTTTAATTGAAAATCCCTCAAAGCATAATCATTAAATTTTGTTCTAGAAAGCTTAAACCCATGTATTTTCTAAGCTTCATAAACTAAAATCCTTTCAAAAATTCAAAACATTCAAAATGATCTCAACTTCATTCTTCACCAAATGAAGAGATCTTTGGCTCAAAGGAAAGCTCTTTTCTTCCTCTACCTATTTTTCTTCTTGAACAGCTCCAAAATCTTTCTTGAACACTAAGAATAATTAAACCCTAGCTCAACTCTCTTCTTTTCCCTCAACCACTGAACTTTCTGTCTCTTTCTTTCTCATTTTCATTATCCTCTCCTTCTATCCCTCAATTCACATTTTTCTTCTTAATTTATAAGCAAGACAATACTTCTTCTTTCAATTATATCCTCAATGAGTGAGAAATGCCCCATTTTCCTTCCATTTATGCCTTATGTCTTTTTATGCTTCAGTTTCTTGCCAACACTACCCTTGAACATTCTGACGTAACACTTTCTTCTAGAAAGTATTCCCCATTGTCTTAAGTTTCTAATGACACCAAAATCAATCCATTTGGTTCAGAACTCTAAAAGTATTGCCCCAAACATTTTTGGACTATTCGTAATTGAAATAGTGCACCATACGTAAATTCTTCCCATTCATACTCTTCCAACTGATACACTTACTTTGATTCAAACTATCTTTTTTTAATCAATGCCAAATGCTATCAAATTCTATGGAGGGACAGAAAAATGTGTTAAGAATCTATGGGTTCAAGAATCCCTTTATTTTGGAGGTCGAATAATAAAATTATGGCCGAAAGAATCAAACAAGATTTAGTCCTCAATCATACAGAACCTGTCTAGGTACAAATGGCATAACTCTCTCTACAGACGTAGGATTAAACACATCTTAGAATAGATTCAAAGAGAACTTTGAGATCTACAATTTTTATGAAAACATTGGAGACAATTTCTATCGTCTAAAGGTCAAAAATGGACCAGACGATAGCATCGCAAAAAGAAGACGAAGCAAAGGCAAACGATAGCATGAAGCAGATGAATCAAAGAGGCAAACGAAGCAAAAGGCAGACGAATCAAAAAGTAGATGAAGCAAAAGGCAGATGATAGCATGAAGCAGACGAAGCAAAAAGGTAGACGATAGCATGAAGCAGACGAATAAAAAAGGCAGACAAAGCAAAAGGCAAACGATAGCATGAAGTAGACGAATCCAAAAGCAGACAAGGCAAAAGGCAGACGATAGCATGAAGCAGATTAATCAAAAAGGCAAACGATAGCATGAAGCAGACAAATCAAAAAGGCAGACGAAGCAAAAGGCAGACGATAGCATAAAGTAGACGAAGCAAAAGGCAGACAATAGTATGAAGCAAACGAATCAAAAAGCAAACGAAGCAAAAGGCAGACATAGCATAAAGCATACGAATTAAAAAGACAGATGAAGCAAAAGGCAAACTATAGCATGAAATAGACGAATCAAAAAGCAGACAAATGAAAGAAGCAAACGAATGTAAGAAGTAGACGAATCAAGAAGTAGACAAATACAAGAAGCAGACTAATACAAGAAGCAGATGAATCAAAAAGCAGACAAATGTAAGAAGCAAACGAATGCATAAAGCAAACAAATCAAGAAGCAGACAAATTAAAGTCAACTTAAGACGAAGCAAAGTCAAATTAAGACGATGCAACACTTAAGACAAAGCGGAGTCAACTTAAGATGATGTAACGCTTAAGACGAATGATGTCATCACAGACGATATGATGTCATCACAGACGAAGCGTCTTTACAGATGATACAACTTTACAGAAGAATCATCCTTACAGACGATACATCTTCACAGACGATATGGCATCATCACAGACGATACGACATCATCACAGACGATATGATGCCATCATAGATGAAGCATTTTTATAGATGATACCACTTGATACTCCTGAGCATCTCCCCTTTTAAGGACCAAAACTTTTCACTCCTAAGTTCAAAATTCTCATACTATATACCGTTGGAAAGATAAACGAAAGACCTACAACTTTTTAGAAGACAACTTGTCTAAATCTTTCTAGATCAATCCATAATTTCCTCTGAAGTCAGAACACAAACTTACATTCATTTCCCAAGGTACTACACCCAGTTTTCAACTTCATTACAAATTTTGAGATTCTTAGAGACAGAATTTAAATTTTATGTCTTCATAAGAAATATAGCCATATGTCTCTAGCTTAATCCAAATCAACAATCATCTCATTTGGATAACTAGAGAAAAACATGAACACTAATAACCGAACATACACATATATACATATTCTTTATCATCTTACTACACAAATTCAACTTTATTTTTTCTTTCATTTTACTCCTAACTTTCACCATAATTCTTCTCATTCCATAATCTCTTATCCTCCAAAAACACCAGAGCAAGTCATGAATCTATCCATATTTCTCATTCACTACTTTACTCTTGTCTATCATTTCTCATTCAAAAAATTTCATTCATTTGTTCTTTACTCATGACTAATCACCAAAATTTCTCATTTAATAGTTTTAATCTGCTAAGAAAAGTTCGGGGTCCAATAGTAATGTAGTTGCCGAATTGAATCTAGAGATCATAACATAGGTTATTCGGTGGCTAGGTATAATTAACTAGCATCTCTTAATTAAATACAACTTAAGGGACAATTGGAATTAGTAGAGCGTACCATTAGTCGACAATCAATAGTTTGAAGACAGGTGTGAAAACATTAGAATGATGAGATATGTTTAATCATGTCAAGGCCAAGATTGATCCTAGCATCGGACTTTACTTTAATTTCTTTTCACTAGTTTAATTTTACTTTAATTTCTCAATTACATAAAGCTCAAAACTCCCTTTTTATTTCCTTTGCATCAATTATTTTCATTACGAAAATGAACCAAACATTTCCTGTAGATACGATCTCGACTCACCACTTCTACAAGTTTTTAGCCTGCAGAGATAGGTAAATTTTGCAATGCACTTGATACGTGTTTGTGTATGGTGATTTAATTTTCGTTTTTGATTTTAGTTGGTGTTTTATGTATGTCTTTGTTTATAATTATTTCTCTTCGTTATTTGTTAATTTTAAACATTTGTTATTGTTGGTGTATGGTAGTTACCAGGTTTTCTCGTAAAGAACTTGAGCAACTTAATCTGAAAATCGAGAGGACATTGTGGAGATTACGAAGAGAAGTAAAAACAACTTCAGAAGTAGAACCAGAACCTGAATCCGAAGAGATGATGGTAAATTTGAGAATGCTAAAGGAGTTGGCTACACCAAACCTAACCCAAAGACCCTTATACATTATATTTCCAAATTTTGTAGAACAACTTTTGAGCTAAAATATGGGTTAATACATTTATTACCTAATTTTCATGGTCTTGCAGGTGAGGATACACATAAGCATCTCAAGGAGCTCGATGTGGTTTGTCTAAGCATGAAACATCCAGGAGTGACAGACGAGTAAATCATGTTGAGGGCTTTCTCATTCTCACTAAAAGATGCAGCAAATGATTGGTTGTTCGATTTACCTGCTGGGAGTGTGAATACTTGGCTATAGATTAAGAGACTATTTCTAGAAAAATGTTTTCTAGCATCAAAGACAACGAGTATTTGAAAGGAAATCTGTGCTGTCAAGGAGCATAATGGAGAGTCTTTTTAAGAGTACTATGAGGGTTTTAAGAAGTTGTGTGTCAGCTGCCCTCACCACAAAATTCCAGAGCAACTTCTCATCTAGTATTTTTATGAAGGGTTACGACCGGTGGATAGGAGTTTGGTTGTTGCGTCGAGTAGTGGGGCACTCTGTGAGAAGATCCCTATCGAAGCCAGGATTCTACTTGAGCGGATGGCCATTAACACTCAACAATTCGACACTCGCGATGTTATTCAAAGTGTAAATAAGGCAAGTACTTCATCTATCAAACATCGTTTAAATGAACTAACATCTTTGTTAGACAGATTGCAATTAGACAAGCACAAGGAAAAGCAAGTGGAATATGTTCAAACACAAGCCATCCGACTGATGAGTGTCCGACACTACAAGAGGGAAAGGAGTGACAACATCTACAAGTTATTAAACTATCATCACGTATTTGTTGTCTTTTTTATGATATTACTCAAACCTCCTTTCCTTTTTCTCTCCTGTAGCTACTACTCTTTAACATCTTTATGTTCTTTTGCTTTCAGATATTTTGATATACAATTTATCAAAGCTCTGGCTTTGAGCTAAATCCATCTTCCATTGATTTGCCTATTTCGAGCTTTTGTTTTGTTTTTGGTGCCAAACTCAACTACCCATTTGCTCAATCTTAGTTTCAAATATGTTTTTACTATTGATTTCTCAAGTGTCAATCACTCAAAACTCTCATCTTTCCATACTAATCCAGTTTTTGAGCATCGGGAAAACCATCCAATTCTTAGGTTTTAGAAGAAACCGGCCAGTTACAGCGGTTAATAGTAAAAGCCGAACTGAAAAGCAATCCAGTTAGTACTAAAACCAGTAGAACCTATCAACCCCATCCACTTTTTAGATCATTTGGGGAGACAATGTGAGAGGGAGAAGATGAATTTCATATTTTAGGTTATGTAATTTGAGAATAAGTTTTTTTAATTAAATTTAAGTTAATTATGTTTAAGTAAAATTATTTGAGTTAATTTGTATTTTTAACATTAGATATAGTTTTAGAAAAATAATCATAATTTAAAATTTTAATAACATTTTAAAATTATTTTTAGAATGTGAGTTCAATTATTAAGTATATATACTAAGGACGAGTTGGGATGGATGACCACGCAATCCATCCCAACCGTCCATTTAATCTAACGGTTGAGTAATTATGAATTAACTCGCATTATGAACTCTCATGAACTCTCGAAGTTTCTGCCACAGTCACAACGCTCTTTCTCTCTCCTTTGGCTTCCTCTCCTTCTCCACGGTTGGTCCTCCTCCTCTTCTTACTTCACTCTCCAATCTCTCTTATCGTCACCGATTAATAACTCTTCCCATTATGCTTCTCGAGTACCCCAACCTTCTATCCAAAAATTCGTTGTTATCTCTATCTTCTCTAAACTCCTCTCTGCTCTTCCTCGTCGTTTTCGTGTTTATGCTTAGTTTTTGGTGGTTTGAACCCTAGATGGAAGCGAACCTCATCATCTCAGACGTTCTCTCTCTCTTCAGTGTGGGTCCTTGATTTCTCGATCTCTAAGATGTAAGCCTCTTCTACAACCTCCTAAAATTAGGGATTTTTTTTACAAAATGCCAAATCTTTTCTGCTTCGTATTCCTGTTGCTTTAGATCTGATAACAACCTTTTTCTTCTTCTTTTTGATCTGTGTTCTTTTTTCTATTTAGTTTTGTTTGCATGCAACTGAGTGGCAGCGAACCTCATCGTCTCAGACCTTCTCTCTCTCTCTTAGTGTGGGTCCTTGATTTCTCGATCTCTAAAAATTATATGTTAGGTACGCCATTAAATTCACCTTTCCCTTTTGTCCAGGTTCCAGAAAATCATATTTAGATATGAGATTTTCTAGGGTTTCGTTTATTGCTTTATGGTTGCTAGATTTCTCTTTGGTACGCCTCCAATCTCTTGCTCTTTCCTCGTGTTTGTTTGATTACTTTTTTTGCAGATTCTTTATTTTTTATTCTGTGTTCTCAGGATCTGTTGCTGATACTCTCAGGTCAAGTCGTGCTTCTCTATCTTTTTTGTTTTATGAATGGGTTTTGGAATTGAAGGTTGTAATCTGTGTATATACATGTGTATGATTGTTTTCTTATTGTCAAGACGAGTTGCATGATGCGTTTTTTTGTTGTTCTGATTTTGTTTTCTGTTCTTTCCTTCGATTTTATATTTATCTTTGATATTTGAAGTTTTTTTTGGAAAATTTTTACTATTATATGTTAGGTACGCTATTTAAATTCACCTTTCCCTTTTGTCCAGGTTCCAGAAAATCATATTTAGATATGCCTTGCATCTTGAGGAGTTATGTCATAATTGGCCTGAAACAAGTCATCTGCTGTGGCATCTACTTTCTGTTTACTTGACGTTTCATGGTAATGAAAAGAGGTCATGGCTTCAGCTGTGTGATTATGGTTTTGTTCATTTAGTGATACATAGTTGGTAT
>JANZLC010000201.1:22821340-22833540 GCA_026413385.1 Erythroxylum gracilipes
TTAATTGTTTTGATAAGTGTATATTCCTTATTATTATCCTTGTTATAAAAGTGGCTTAATAAATTTATTTTCAAAATTAATAAAAGTGGCTTCATAATAATGATAATAATAATAATAATGAAACATCAGTTGCAAATGTTTCGTCTATGAATTTAAAGCATGCAAAGAAAGATGATTTACAATTCATGTTAGAATAGTGGGTAGTGCGTTAACAAGAAGGGAGCATTTGTTGGGGTTCAATTCATGTGATTTTTCACGTGAATTGAATTTGTTAAGACAGTGGGTTTTAAACTTACAGGAGAATTCAATTCGTGCTCGTTTTTTAGTTCCAAATACATTAAATTCAATTCATGCTCTTCCAAACAGGCTGTCGGTTTTACAGAGATCTGACGTCGTTCCTTTCGCCGGCTTCCCAATAATTATCACAGAGACTGGCCTTCAAACTATAATTCGTACTGATCACAGTAAATTTTGAATCTTTAGGGATCAGTTTACGAAGGATGATGTCAAGGTTTACGCCGCCGTGTTGGAGAAGCCTGGAGCCTCCTTTCCCAGTGCTAGCAAGTGGTATGATAGTGTTTCTTCACATCTCGCCGCGAGGTTTGTCTTTTCTCCCCAGTTTTCTGTTTTTACAAAATGTTTTTTTGTTTCTGTTATGTGCCCTTAAGAAGAATAAGCTGTAGCTGTTAACATTTTAATGCGATTGGTTTTTAATGGTTTTAGCTTCCCTGGAAAAGCTGTTGGTGTGAGGATTAGTGGCTAAGCCGCTCCAGTTGAAGCTGCCCCTGCTAAAGAGGTATTTTTCTTGGAAATTCAAAGACTTGCCCATCTCAGTGAATTTGAATCGAAACTGTTACAGAAGAAAACAAGCTTTTCTGATACTGGAATGAAGTGCTTTGCGAGTCTTAATATCGAATTATGGCCAATTGATAGTGATGATCGATGTGTTGCATCTTTAAACATTGAGACTGAATTGAATAGCTCACCGGGTTTTCAACTTCGCATTCATCAGGGGATGATGGGAGTATTAGCAGTTGTTCTTGTTAGATTTTGTATCAATCTTGGGATGTTTTTCCCTTCGGAATTTCAGACTGCGCCTACTACTGAAGATGACGATGATGAGTTGTATTTATTTGGAGATGAGACTGAGGAGGATAAGATAGCAGGAGAGGAGAGGGGGTCAGCTAAAAGGGCATCTTGGAAGAAGAAAGAGACTGAGTTTACTAATCTTAATTTCAAGATGTTTGTAAGCAATTTGCTTGCTATACAGTATGCAACATGATTCTACAAATTCTATCCATTTGAGGATCTCTTAGCTGCAGCTTAATTTTCATGTTTTGGAAAGAACATTTGAGTGCCCTAATAATAATGTTGAGAAATGTATTTTTTTGTTCTAAGCCATGAATAGATCAGACCAAATAAAATATATTTTATATAGAAAGGGATCAGACAGAATCGTGCTAAGTGGGTTTGAATATACACGGTATTTTTCACTTGTAAAAAGTTTTGGGGAGAAATTAAACAAATACATAATCAAAAGCAGTAAACATCATGGCAAGATCTACAAGACATTGGATACTTAAGGAAGATGTTTATCCTAAACACATTTTTCATCATAGCCAACACTTCAACTCCATATTATGAAGGTCAAAACTGTGCAATCTAGCTGCCAATACCCCTAGATAGTAAAAACTATTGCAGAGGAAGGTAGCTTGGGCCCCCATGAACCACGAGTAGAGATCAAGTCAAAAACAAACAAATGTCAACTTATATATAGCATGATCTTCCCCATTTAAAAACCAACCACTTGGGACGAACTCAATTGGTCAGATCCCCTCAACAGTATGCTCAGTCAAAATCTCTCCTCATCAACACAGGAACATAAGTTCCACAACACAGCATTTTCGCGCATCATTGAGTTTCAACAAGATGAACTTAGCATAGTACAAACTTCTTACCTTAAGGAATGAGACCAAAATCTGGTAGATGCAGGGCAAGAAAGACGTCAATGCTGCAACTCCTTGCCTTGTGAAACGGAAGGTTCTCTCAGCAGTGTAAGAATTCAACATGTAAACAAATTTGAGACCTCAGTGTTCACACATTAAAATACTAAAAGTGAGACGAACTAAAAACTACAAGTGCCAACCAGACATCACTTTTCCTGACATCTTAGTTGGTGTCTATTGCCCAATCAGAAACCAGGACTAAAAGTTAATATGTTATCACAAAAAGCAGTTTCGTGAATAACTTATTACTACAACTTAAGCACTTAGCCATATAACTGAAAATTTATTTGTTTTAGTAACTGATGACACTTTAAAAATTCTAGCACCATCAACAACTTGGTCCAGTAACTTTCTAGGATTGAAATCTTATTCCGGTAACATCCAGAAGAACTTTCCTCATTAACAAGGAAAAATATAGAAAGTGATAAAAGCAGATAATGATAACTTGGGTGTTGATGGTAGCGAATGTGAACTTAGCTCTTTACAGTAGTCACGCATAATCATAATCGACCACAAACGATAGATAATTACAAGCAGAACATGAAAACAAGCAGAATAAATGACTGTTAAAACAAATCAGAACAGAGACCAATCACCATAAAATTCTTACAAATTTCATATACAAGCAATAAAAACAAAATTGTTAAACAAAGGGATAAAAAAGTACCATTGAAAAATTTTCAACCAAAATAATCCATAAAATGCACAATAGGCACATTGAGAAATTCAAGTGGTAACCTCATGAGTGCATAAGAAATAAATAGTCGAAAAAGAGCATGAGAAACGCGTTGTTGAGTATCAGACATTATAAATCCTACAGAAACATATTATTGCCCCCTAGAAGTTTGACCTTTACCCGACATATTTAAGAAGCACATTATAAATAAGAAGTAATACATAATTTTGAAAACATGTGCAGGGTTAATTAGTACTGAAATGGAAAAAAAAAATACAGGTTTGAGATTCTGGTCTTTATAGGGAAAACAGTAACTTTTCATTCCAAATTTCTTTGCAAGAGTCCTGGAACTTCAGAAGAATCAGCAGTGCCCAAAACTAAATGATTGATGAATCTATGAGAGAATCTGCAGAATGAATAGATAAAGCATGAAAAGAGCTAATTTCAGAATTAGAAAGTCTTAAAAGTATAAACCGACAGAATAAATTAAAGTGCATACCTTACGCAATTAGACGGGGAAATCTTGGGTTTAGTTAAAAGTACAAGCAACCATATTATGACAAGGGACATTCTACATAAAGTAAAACAACATAACACAAAACAAAAATAACAATTTGGAACAAGGAAAATGTCAAGATGCAAGAAACAGAAAGATGGCTCTTCAAAAGTACCATAGCCTAGAAATTTAAGTAGAACACTTATTGTCATAGCAGAGTAACAAAGAGGAATTTGGCTAGCAAAAACAGAGATGAGAAGAATACAAGGAAGTTAACAAAACCAAAATATTATTTCTTCAGCAATTAATTGTTAATTAGATTTTCAGTCTTGATTATCTGAATCTTAATAGAGTACTAAAACATCAACTCTGTAATATATAAATAACTAACTACGCTTAAACCAACAGTTAAAACAATTCTACTGCAAGGCCACCTCCTCAACCATAATATGAAAATTTCATGGGAACTAAATGAAAGTTATTGCCTATTCTGTCTACGTGAGCCCATCAGACATATATACGTCTCTTTCTTTCATTTCTTTTCTTTCATAAAGTTACTATGTTCATATTGCCCAGCTCTTTCAAATGATGAAACAGAATTAAGAGTGGCAGGGAAAAAATAGATACCGAAAGAAAAGCTCACCTAATGTCCCATATAAGGACCACCCTGCTGAGACCTGCCAGCACCACCCTGTCCTATTTGTGGGTTGATCTGTGGGTTCATATAACCCCCCTGCACTGGTTGCTGATTGCCATAAGCGGCACCAGCTTGATTCCCATATCCAGCAGGTGGTAATCCCTGGTTCACTGGTGCTCCTCCAAAGGTCCCGAGCAGATTCCCAAGCCCCAATCCTGCTCCTTGGCTTGCAATCAGTGCAGTCAAGGCCTGTCCAATTGCTGGATTCATACCCTGTGATACCATCCCGGGGTTGAAACCAGGAGATGACCCCGAAGGAGCCATCAAATGCCCAGGTCCAGATGCACTAGAGTTGAACTTTCCTTTCTTTGCCGAATGCTGGTAATGAGGCTGATGATGGTGATGCTGTTGATGCTGATGATGACCTCCACTAGAATTTCCAAAACCTTGTTTATTATATTTCGGAGTGTCAATTGCCTTCTGGCAGTGTAACGTCTGGCCATCAAAATTCTTATAAGGGATTTCCAGCGCCCTCTTTGCACTCTCCACACTTTTGTACACAAAAAGTGCAAAACCCTTAGGCTTACCAGTAAGCTTATCAAGACCCAATGGACCCTCTTCAATCTCCCCAAATTGCCTAAAGAACTGAAGCAACTTCTCCGGCTCAACATCAGCCGACACATTGCTCACAAAAATCTTCCTCTGAGTATACTCCGACACTTGTGGGGTTGTCGGAGGCTGTACCGGGGCTGGCCCCGCAGTAGCCAGTTGGCATGAAGCAACCCTACTTCCAATCTTCTTCTGCGGCTCTTTCAAAGCTTTTCGTGCTCCAATCGCACTCTTGTACAAAATAAATGCATATCCCTTCGATTTCCCAGAAACCCTATCGGTGACAGCCTTGCAATCCTCAATTTCCCCATACTTCTCAAATTCCGATTTTAGAGTTTCGGCTGTTGTGTCCCACCCAAGCCCGTGCACGAAGATTTTCCGGAGGGCAGGGTCGGCATAGGCGAATTCGCGGACGCAACCCATAACATCGGGATGCTTATCAACAGCTTTACGAAGAATAGTTATTAACTGGTCCTTTCCAAAAGGCTCAAGCAGCTTCTCGAGAGTCTCTTCGTCTACAAGGTCCTCTTCTTTCGCATTCTCTTCACTTACATAGCCAGTCTCTTCTTCGCCTCCTCCTTCATTTGACCTGGGTCCTACAGGATCCTCAGCAACAGCTTCATTCGATGAAACTAGGGTTTCGGGTTGCTGCTCTTGCTCTTCTTGCGCTGGCTCCTCATCTCCTCCTCCTTTGTCTCCTTGTTCTTCTTCTTCTTCTTGTTGCTGTTGCTGTTCTTGTTGTTCATGGTCTTGTTCCTCTACTTCTTCTTCTTCTACTTCTTGGATAGTTTCAGGGTAGGATTCTTGTTGGGGTTGGTTTGTAGTAGGTTCGGAAGATCGCTGCTTTCGTTTCCTGGCCATGTATAGAACCGAGGAAAGAAGACCAGAAGTGGATAATTAAGTATTGAGATTGGGAGCTGGAGCTAGGGTTTCAAGTTTTGAGTTAAAGGCGTTTAAGGAACCAAACTTATGCTTGTTAGTTTGTTAGTTCTGATTCAGCGCAATCAGATTCGGTTTGACAGTGGTTATTATATTTTTATGTTTATTTATTTATAATAATAAATTGATGAATTGGGCTATGATTGAAACTTGCCGAAAGTCCATTAGGTCCATCACTATATTGGATCTTAGCCCACAAAGCTCTCGCGGACAAGTCTAATTCCAACCTTGAACCGTTGACCGGCGTGAGCAATTCATCTTACAAGTGCTTGAACAATGATGCAATGCAATCAACTTGGGTTCAAATCACCAGTTTCTGTATTTCTGTTATATAAATATCTATTTATTTAATTTCTATCATCTCATTTATTAAATTTATTAAATGAATAGATGTTCATAAAAACAAAAACAAAAAATATAATTGTTATAAAACCGAAACTAAAACTTAAGAATATTTGGGAGAGGAGAATATAATTCTTCTTATGAATTGGTATAACTTACATCAAGTTAACCCTTCTATTTATAGTACAAAATTTCTAATAAAATACTATCATGATAATAGAAGTGGCACGCTAACTATTAAGTGGTGCATTTGGTGTACTAACAATTAAGTGGTGCATTTGACACACCATATATTTCTATCTTTTATAACAATTGCTATGTTTTAGTTCCGTCACCTTTTTACCATTTTTCAGTCACTTTTCGAAAATGAGTGGATTGGGACTGGGAAAATAGTCAAATTGGAACCGGCTAGGACTCGAAGATAGGAAGAAAGTACACGTGCGAGGGAAAGAAAAGAAGTTGAGTTTGACATCAAAAGCATTTTTCTGTTTTAGTCCGGTAAAATCTTTACCTCTTAATTTTATTCAATGGCTCGTAATTGACTAGGACTTGTTGAAAGTTAACCATCATGTTTTTCTTTTCTTTTTTTTTGGGGGGGTGGGGGGAGAGATTAAGTAGGTGTGTTGCTAGTGTAACAATTTTCTTAAGATTATAATCTTAAGAAAATATTTTCAAGCAAAGATTAAGTTTATTGAGCTATTGCTAATGAAGTCTACTATTTGTATTCTTTTGTTCGTAACTTAAAAAAAGAAAAAATTTAATTTCAACTTTTTTAAAAGTTAGATTATATTAAGAAATCTTCAAATTATTATGGGTATACAATTGACAAGAGTACGTAACTTGATGAAACTAATAAGTTCCTATCAATACATGTAATCACAACTATTACATTCTAACCCTCTTATAAATACTATTGTTGAAAAATTTAAACCTTTCAAGATATTTTATTTTCTATCTTAATGTTCCTCCATTTATGCTCCAACTCTTTATTATAGTGTAAATGATCTTTGCTTGCATCTTTCTCTTCTTATGTTGAGTAACTATTCATCTCCTTTATTGTGTTGTCTAATAGTAAGCACCGTTTTGTGTCCTCTACACCTTGAAAACATCTATGACTTCTATCTTTCCATATCCTACACATAAATGTTGATCGAATTTCTACCTATAATCCATTCCTTCACTTTGGCATTATTTGGAAATCTATTTAACATATGTACTCAAATATTAGATTGCAGAAAGGAGCCTTCCTTGGTCTTATTGTCAAAGTATAGAGAGGCTATTTTCCCATTTCTTAGCTTACATTTGATGAATTTTACTAGTCTCCTTTAACTTTATTAACTAAGACATAAACCATGAGCATTTTTGTTTTAGAATTGATCTCCTATACATATATCCATCGTATCAAAAGGGTATCTTTTCCTTCTAGTAATCTCTACGATCTTTTTGCAATTAGGATTTTGTTTGTAATACTTATTTTAGTTACTCTGAGTCCATCTTCATCCATAGGTTCACAAACCTCTTGCCAGTATACCTTTTCCATCACTTTTGCCTCCCTTATGCCTCCCCATAGGAAAGCTCTTATAATTTTTCTAGTGATTTTATAATGCATTTGGAAAGAACTATGTGGTTGATCAATACACATGAAGGCAACTTATGATATATTTTATCATTGTTAACCTTCTTACATATGACACATCCTTGTTGCATTAGTGTCTAGGTTTTGTTTGAACCTTTTCCACCAAAAGGAAGCAATCTATGTACATTATTCTTTTTGTAAAGACAAGTAGCCCACGTTGATAAGTGTAAATTGTATCATGTTTTAAGGCATAGTTTGATATATGTGTAGCTATTAATTCAATCATTTAGTATCTGTTTAGGTCAGAATTGTGTTAGTTTGTTAATTATTTATGTTTTAAGTATTTTATGGTTTAGTACAAGTCTTTGAGTTTAAATATTATATTTTTGAGGTACCTTGATGTGATTGTTAGTGTTTCAAAGACAACATCGAAGAATGGAGGAGTTTCGGAGACATTCGAACCGAAACAAAGACCCACGATTGTCGCATGTCAGGCCGCGATAGTGACAGAAGCACCAGAGTTGGCCCACAATCGTGGAATGCATGCCAAGATCATGACAGAAGCCTAGGGAATGGCCTACAATTGTGGTCTCTGTCGGGCAGACGTGTAGACACTCAAGAATGTCAAGTTTCGAGGGATTATTTGGATATTTCGGAGCCCCAGAAAACCCTAGGGGTACCCAAAACATAAGAGGATGTTTAAAGAACAACAAAAGAGGCAGAGAGAGAGCTTTTGCATCAGCCACCTTGAAAAACCCTAGAGAGAGATCATCGAGAGATAGAGGAAGAGAAGAAGAGAAGAAGCTGACTCAAAGTACTTCCCAATTCAGAAGGTTTCCCGATGTTGCTGCCTCTCATAATCCATTTTAGATTGTATTTCCTGTTATTTCAGTTTTATCAATGTACAGAATTGGATTGAAAAGTTATCGATAGGATCTAGAATGTCAAGGATGTTCTAAACTCACCTTTAGAATTTTATTCTTGAATTAATGAGAATCTAATTGTTTATGTGTTTAATGGATATTATT
This sequence comes from Erythroxylum gracilipes, assembly GCA_026413385.1. Lineage (NCBI taxonomy): Eukaryota > Viridiplantae > Streptophyta > Magnoliopsida > Malpighiales > Erythroxylaceae > Erythroxylum > Erythroxylum gracilipes. The sequence goes on from JANZLC010000201.1 coordinate 22,829,650, forward strand.
GTGGTTTGATGTTGTGATTGCATAATTCGATAATAAACAAAAAGGGTGAATCGAATGAAAAACGATTAAATTAGACTAACAAGAGTTAGGTGATTTAATAGAAACCAGAATTGAATCAAATTGAGAAATTGTGCAAAGAGAAATCTTGCATAGGTTTCTGATAGTTTATTAGAAAACTTCAAAACTAATTAGGGTTTTAGACAGGTTGTGATTTGAGAAATTGCAACCTCTATAATTTGATTAGGGTTTATGATTTAGGGTTAATGGTTATAACTCGAAAGAGAGTAATCAACCTTCGGATAGTCAAGAACCAACAATCCAATAGTTCATAATCAGTTAAAATAGCATTAAGGATAGGTAAAATTCCCATTTTCTCAATTGGTAATTTCTTTCGGTTGATTCTTGGGTTTGTTGCAATTGCTTAGTAATTAGTATTTGCGTGTTTGATTCTTAATTTGATTGATTGAATTAAATTCTCGTTTTAGTTTCGTTGCATCTTGAATTTCTATTATTTATTCTGGTCTTAGATTTTAGGATTAGATTAGTTCCCTCATCATGGGATCAACATCTTTGGTACTATGCTAACAAACCGTGCACTTGCAGATTATCGAGGCTTAATAATTAAAACTTACATACAATCAAACCACGATCAAGTATGTTGCCAGGGAGACAATTAGTTTAATTCTTTAATTTAAGGCATTTTATTTAGTTTTTATTTTCTGTTCTTTCTTTCTATTTCTGAATCCTTGCTCTTATATAAAAACAAGGGTTACGAGAAATTTAAGTCATGCAGCTGAAACTTTAGAGTTAGATATCACTTGATTAGAACGATCAATTAGGAAAGCTCGACGTGAAGAAGAAGAATAAATCACATAAGCAACAATGGCTGAGGAATTTCAACAAGATTTGGATCACGGAGCGAACCAAGGATGTCTACAAAGAACCCTTATGGATTTTATGAGACCAGGGTTTAATGTGGCTAACCAAGGAGTAGCTAAGCCACCTATACAAGCAGCCTCTTTTGAAATTAAACTAACCATCCTAAACATGCTTTAATAGAATATGCAATTATATAGACTAACAAATGAAGATCCTAATGCACATATAGTAAATTTCCTTGAAATCTGTGATGCCTTTCGCTACTATCAGATGTCGGAGGATGCGGTAAGAATTAGGTTTTTCCATTTTACCCTAAGAGATAGAGCAAAGGCCTGGTACCACTCCCTCAACCCAGCCAACTTCATTACTTGGGAGCAACTAGTTCGTGCCTTTCTAGACAAGTATTCTCCCCTTACCAAGACCACGAAGATTATCAAGGAGATTACTAACTTCTAGCAAAATGATGGGGAATCGATCTATGAAGCATGGGAATGATACAAGGACTTGCAATGAAAATGCCCACACCATAACTTACCTAAGGAGTTCTTGATGTAAACATTCTATAATGGAGTAACCCCACATATGAGAGGCACGATTGATGCAGCTTTAGGAGGATCACTGATGAGAAAGACAGTAGATGAAGCAGAGAGATGGCGAGTAATAGCTGCCTATGGACGAATGAGCAGAGTAGACAACCTACTAACTTCCAAGAAAAAAAGTAGTTATAACTGTTGATCAAATGACGAAGATGTAGGCAAATATTGACAACTTAACTCGACAGCTCAACAACATGAAGGCTTCGTCCTCAACTTTGATAAAAGTTATGTAACTAAAGTGTGAACTCTATGGACAAATGGACCATGATACGATGGATTGCTTCTTAATGAAGGATAACGATCCGGAGCAAGTTAATTATATGCAAGCTCAATATGGACGAGGAGGGGAAACAATCCCTACTCCAACATATACAACCCTGGATGGAAGAATTACCCTAACTTCTCTTGGATGAACAATGCTGGAGGATAATTCAGACCCCATAGACAACCAAGTTTCCAACAAGATAAACTGAGCTCAAGGGAATCCAAGTTAGATAGGATTTTAAATAAAATTGGAGGCATAGAGGATGCACATAGGAGGCTTAAAAGCAAGTTCAAGCAAGCCACTAAGAATCGTGCCTCTTCAATACATAATCCGGAGGTCCAAATAGGTCAACTAGCAAAGGCAATTTCAACTCGGAATGCAGGAACCCTTCCAAGCAATACCGAATCTGACCCAAAGGAATGAATCATGGCCATTAGTCAGACCCATGAAAAGAAACTCGAACATACAAAAGAAGATGGGGACAAGGGAGAAGGACAAGCAAATATGGAATTCCTTCCAAGTGAGCTCGTAATTAAGCCAATTGAGGAACCTTGACCTTTATGTACCCTATTCTAGCTTAGCGGAAGTCACATTCAAGTAAGGCAACGAGGAATTCTAAGGAGGTTGAATTAAACAATATTGAGGACAGAACGGAACATCTACAAACGAGGCTCACACTAAGGGAATCAATCAAGAAGAAGGATAAAGAGCACATAGTGGCAAAAACCCTAATATAACATAAAAGAAAGAGGACCCAAGGGATTTTTACATTCCTTGCAGTATCAATGAAGTTAAAATAGACAGGGCATTCGCAGATTTGGAAGCGAGTATTAATATGATGCCTTATACCTTTAGTCAAAATTTAGGGTTAGAAGAGATAGAACCTGCTACAATGCTAGTGAAAATAACGAACATAACAGTTCATCAGCCAAAGGGTATTATTAAGGATGTACAAGTATAGATTGATATATTTACCTTCCCCATAGACTTCTTTGTATTGGATATTACAGAAGATGTGGAAACCCCTATGGTCTTGAACGAACATTCTTGCCTATTGCTCACTCAATTATTGACGTTGATGGGGTGAACTAACTCTGAGGGTTAGAAAGCATCAAATAACCTTTACTTTGTCAAAGAATGACAACAGTTCTCCCTTACTTCCAGCTAACATCAAAGAAACCGAACCTCAATGACAATGGGAAGATATTGAGGATCCTGAGAATGCATTTAGAAAGAAATGATCGTGGAAGGGAAAGTGAAGGAAGGTGGAAAGCGAAGGTGGAACCTAGGGCATGGTAGCTTATATGCAAATGGTAAGTGTTGTGGCCAAAAAGTTCTAAAAAGACCTAGGCTATCCTACTCGCCAGTAGATGAGATATTGTAGCTAATAACTAGGGTTGTCTCGCACGGAGGTGAAATTGGTCAACTTAAATTAAGTTTGAATTAAAAATATAAATAAAAATAATTCATTCGTAAACATTTTATCCCAATTGTTGAGTGAAAACTTTTAAGGAAAATTACAAAATTAAATTTAAAAGTAGACAGAATCAATTGGGAGCAAAGATAAATAGATTAATCGAAGTAGAAAAACTCTTGAGAATTAATTTCAATAATTTAATCTCCTATGTATGATTAAAACTTTCCCATAAACTTGTTGTACACCTCTTCTCATGTAGTCAATAAACCGGGGTGGAAGTGTCATTAGCCATGCCTTGGCCCAGTCCTTCAATATGTATAGGAAGAATCTCATCCTGATTTGAACTTCATTTAGGCCATCCAACAAGAATGTATGGAGAGTGGTATAGAATTCCCGAATGAAGTTTAAGCGGTCTTCATTAAGAACCTCATAGAATGATGGAAACATATTGCAGTGGATACTCTTTAATTCATAGTTCCTAGCTGCCTCTCCCAATCGAATGCACGAAGTGGCAGTACCGATTACTGGTCCGGCATACTCCTTCATCACTGGCTGCCTTTCACCCATCACTTGATCTTTTGGTTTGGGTCGCTCGAGATTGTCTTCAAATTCCCTTGGAAGTTCTCTTATCCGATGTATGTTGTCAATAAAGGGAGTAAGTTCACCTTCCTAAGACCTCCTTCCTTGCATAAACCAAATAAAAACAACAGTGAATTAATAAGAAAATTACTAAA
>JANZLC010000201.1:22843147-22853951 GCA_026413385.1 Erythroxylum gracilipes
CTTAACTTCATTTCAGATCAGTATCATCCACAAAGAAAATTATATTCCATGACTAATCATGAACACTAATAACAGAACATACATATATGTACATATCCTTCAGCTTGCGACACATATTCAACTTCATTTTTGCTTTCGTTTCACTTCTAACTTTCACCTTAATTCTTCCTATTTCAAAATCTTTTATCCACCAAACCACCATAGCAAATCATGAATATATCCACATTTCTCATTCCCTACTTTACTCTTATCTATCATTTCTTGGTTCAAGAACTTTCATTCATTGGTTCTACACTCATAACTAAGCACCAAAATTTCCCCTTCAACAGTAATCTTTCACGAAAAGTTCAAGGTCCAACAAGTTCTCCACCACTAAAGATTCATACACATAATTATGAATCAAAGGAATTTTCCAGGTTATAATTAGGCCAAAGGTTAAAGTGAGAAGTATTTGGGTCATGTAGTTTAAAATTCATTAAAACTAGTGATGAAAGAAAAACATTAAATAGATTATCAAGTGTAAAAATTGACATCTACTCAAAACTAGGTACCATCCATTATGATGAACATATTAGATTCAAGCCTTCATACTACAAACCATATGAAGCATAAGAAATTAGAAGGAATCACCTATAAAAACAATGATGAACAATACACTATAACCATAAGGAGTAACCCTTCACAACAACTTCTTCCTTATTTGCTCCATAATCAATTCACCCATTGCATACAACTTTAGAAGGAAAGACTAACTTGAATTACTTCGCAAAAAAAATATTTTGCTCCTTGATATTTTTTTTAATTCTCCTTTTGTTTTTCTTTTATTTGTTTTTCTTCTCTTTTTCTTCTTTTTCTTAATAAAGACAAAAATAAAAAAAAACTACATCAACAATGGAATTTGTTGATAAGATATAAAAATCACATTCCATTAACTATAACCAACTTGTATATATGTACAACTCCACCTTTATTCTCTTGTAAATCCATAAAACTCAATAATCACAAATTATTGGCTTGGGTAAGACATTTTGTTGAGTTAAGGGCTCGTAATTTGGTTAACAAAAAATTAAGAGGCACATAAAGCTTAAAGGGGTTAACAAAAGATAAAATTGAATCATTAGGTAGGCTATTTGGCTAATAGAGCTCATAAATTAAAGAATCTCTATATCATTTCCATGTTAATTCATATTGTAAAAATGTGATCTCGAATAGAAAATCAAGGTAAAGTTAGGATGTACAGGTTATAAAGGTTATACATGAATAAAAAACAATGAGATTGATATAGATGTGTTATTCTAAAAGGCTGAAAATCTAATTAACTTATGTCTACCCATTAGTCACTACTTTTACATTGACCAATCATAATAGTAAAAATACATGCTCAAGTTTTCAAAATTTTTCTAGTTAACTCTACTCTTAATTATAAATATGTAGTCCTAAAAGAAATTGAAAAAGAGAGAAGTTTTTTACATTAAAGAAGAACTTAACCCAAAAATAACTTAAAACAAACATAAGAAGTAAGTTCCCCACCCCCACGCTTCAAATTTCTATTGTCCCTATTGAAACATTAAATGTAAAAAATGGGCTATTTAACAAAAGCAATAATTATGAAAATGTAAAGGAAAAGGAATAAACTCTTCTTGGGTTTCCTTCCAACTAGTGCCTTTGTTTATGATTGTTGGCTAGACTCAAAGTTTTCTTCTTCATGCGATGTGATCCAAGTCTTCAAAAATCACTACTTCCACATTCTTTGCTTGGGTTCAATCGATGACCATTCATCTTAAATGTCTTTCCAATTTTCAAGCTTTATATCTATATTGAACCACATGGAAAAGCATTAAAAACCACAAAAGGACTGACCCAATAAGGACGCAACTTACCTAGGAGTAATTTCAGTATGGAATGATAAAGAATCACTTTTTGAATAATAACAAATATTTTTTTCTTCAGAGCATCTTGTCACAGAGAGCTTTGGTATTTTCCTTATATATCCTTGCATTGTCATACGAGTTGTTCTGCATCTTTTCGAACTCTTACGATTGGAGCTTTCTATAGACTCTCATCTCATCAAGGTTCATGTTACAATGCTTGATAGCCCTATATGTTTTGTGTTACAGCTACACAGGAATATGTCACGATTTCCCAAACATTAATCTACATGGAGACAAAAAAGTTGGCATTTTATAAGTTGTCTTATAGGCCCACAACTATCTTCCAACCTCAAGATACAATCCTTCCTACAAAGTTTAACTTTTTCTCTAGGATCAAATTGATTTCTCTATTAGATACCTCAACATGGCTGCTAGTTTGGGAATGCTATGAGATGTGATAGTGGTAGATTGCATAATGTTTAATGGGTAGTTTAGGATGTGATCAGTGGTTAAATTTAATGTTTAGTGCATGTTTTAGGATTTTGTTATTTAGTTAAGTATTTGTGTTTTGAGTGTTTTGTGGGTTAGAGAACCCTATCAAGTTTTAATTTTATATGTTTAAGGTTCCTAGATGTGTTTGCTAATGTTTCAAGGAAAATATTGAAGAACATAGATGATTCGGAGAAAGCTCAAAGCTGAACCTAGGGTCAAGCCATGATCGTGATAGAAGGTGAAACATTGTGCCATGATCGTGACAAATAGTGTAGACATCCTTCTGGTTTTAAGTTTTTAAGGAACTTTTCAAGTATTTGGGACCCCGAAAAACCCTAGGATTACCCTAAATGGCAAAGACTATATAAGGCATAATGATGTAACCCTAAAGGAGCTTCACATTCGGCCATATTTGGAAAAGTCCAAGAAGAGAGAAGAAGAAGAGAGAGAAGAGAAGAATAAGAGGAAAGTGGAGTTAGCTCAGCTACTACTGCTTTTCCCAACACATCCCGATGCCCTCCAATAGTGTATTTCATTCATCTTGTGTTCTTTTTCTTTGAATATTTGAGATAGATATTAATATGTTGATGGATTTAGGTTTGATCATGATGTTCTAATTTTCTTTAGGGATTTGAACTTAATTCAGTGTTAATATAGTCGTTTTTATGTTATTGCATTTGGGTGTTGCTATTGATTGCAGTTTTTGCATATTTTGGTAACAAACTAAGAGGGTGAATCAAATAAAAATGATTGGGTTAGATTAATGAGAGTTAAAGGATTCAATGACCACGCGATTAATCAAATCGGTAGTTATATGGAGGGAGATCTCGTGTGAGGACCCAATTGTTTATTAGAGAGCTTAAAAACTGATTAGGATTAGGATTGTTGTAATTGAGAGATTACTTATTCGGTACTCAACCTAAATTAGGGTTTGTGATTATAACTCGAGAGAGAATAATCCCCCCTTTGATAGTCTAGAACTGACACCACAATAACAAATAAATGATTAGAATAGCATTGTTGATAGGAAAAATCCCCTTTCTCATAATCCATTAATTCTTTTTATGTGATTCCTTCCATTTTGATTTTAAGTGTTGCTCAATCTCAATTTCATTTTGCGTTATTTTTACATGTTAATTTTTCGAAAATCATAGTCTCTTGTTTACTTTTTGTCTACTTTTTTATTTTCATTTTATTAATTTTCGTTAGCCTTAGATAACTGAGGATTAGATTAGTTCACAACTCCTTATAGGATCGACACCTTACTTACTACAATTCACAACCTGTGCACTTGCAGTACTTTGAGGATTTTAATTAGATTAAAACTTAGCACTTAATAAAGTGGAAACCTTATGCCTAATATGGTACTTCTTGAATAAATTTTCCATCACCCTATTGTGGAAGTGTGTTCCCCTGTCGCTTATGATGGCTCTTAGCATCCCAAACCTAGAAAGATATTAGACTTGATAAAAACTACAGTAACTTTAGTGTCATTAGTGTTGGTGGTTTTAGCTTCCACCCACTTAGAGATATATTCAACTACAAGTAAGAAAAAATAAAAACCAAAAGACAAAGGAAATAGTATCATGAAATCAATGCCCCAAACATCAAAATTTTTACAAAATAGAATAGGGGTTAGCTGTATTTGATTTCTATGGGACAAGTTATTTGATTATTGACACCTGTCATATAACTTGTAAAAGACATATGCATCCTTAATTTATGAGGCATGTTAAAAACCACTCTCTAAAACTTTATAGTTAGTCCTTTTTATCCCAAAGTGCCCTCCACAAACGTACAAATGATAGAAGGTTAAGATAAAAGGTGTCTCACTCTCAACTTCTTATTACTTGGTCCATATAATGCCTCTATAGATAGGATTCATCCCACACATAGTACTTAACCTCACTCTTCTATTTTCCCCTTGAGCCTTTGACAAACCTACAAGTAATTTGTTAGTAATTAAAAGGTTAATGATATCTGCATACCATGGAGGAGTCAAATCGGTGAAACATAACTGTTCATCATTTCTCTTAAAGGAATATAACCTTCTTTTTAGATTAAGTAGCTGAAGTGATCAAAAACCATATTCTTTACCCCCTTTTATCTCTTATATCCAAATCAAACTCTTGATGGAGGCGAATCCATCTGATTAATCTCAACTTTGCTTCCTTCTCTGTGAGCAAGTACTTCAAAGATTCATGATTAGAGTAAACAATAACTTTGGTTGCCAATAAGTATGACTAAAATTTTAATAAAGCAAACATAATGGATAAAAGCTCTTTTTCAATTGTGGAATAATTCAGTTGAGCTCGATTCAAAGCTTTCAAAACATAATAGATATCATATGTAATTTTGCTCACTCTTTATCTTAGAATCGCTCCTATTGTGTAATCACTTTCATTTACACATAATCTTAAAGGGAAGGTTCTAGTTTAAAGGCTAAATCAGTGGGGGTGTCAAAAGCTCCTTAAGTTTATCAAACACTTCCTTACACTTAGCATCGAAATCAAAAGGGGCATATTGTTGTAACAACTTACATAAAGGAGTGGCTATCTTCGAGAAATCCAAATGAATATGCGGTAGAAATGTATATGGCCAAGAAAAGAAAAAACTTCCTACAAAATTTGAAAGGTAAGTCAAAGCAGAAATGAGATCAATCTTAGACTTTTCCACCTTTATACCCCTAGAAGATATAAAATGCCCTATAACTATACCTTGATTAACCATAAAATGGAATTTTTATAATTATGTAAAAGGTTAGTTTCAATACATCTTTCCAAAATAAGCGCAAGATTTTATAAGCAATTATAAGCACTAAAATCATCTATAAATACCTCTATGATCTTCTCAACATACTTAGAGAAAATACTTACCATGCATCTTTGGAAAGTGGTGGGTGCATTGCACAAATTGAATAGCATCCTTTGATAAGCAAATGTACTAGATGAGCATATGGAGTTTGTTTTTATTGGTCTTTTGGTGCAATAGGGATCTAATGATAACCTGAGAATCCATCTAGAAAATAGTAATATTCATATCTAGCTAGTCTTTTTAGCATTTAATCTATAAATGAAAGGGAAATGGTCTTTATGAGTTGCAACATTTAACATTTTATAACCAATACATACTCACCACTCAGTTTTCACTTGATTGGGAACCAACTCACCATCTTGATTACTCACCACCATGATTCTAGATTTCTCTAGAACTATCTAACTAGTCTTTTAAGCATTTAAGCAATAAATGAAAGGGAAAATGGTCTTTATGAGTTGCAACATTCAACATTATATAACCAATACATGCTTGCCACTTAGTTTGCACTTAATTAGGAACCAACTCACCTTCTTGATTAGTCACCACCATGATTCAAGATTTCTTTTGAGCTACCTTTACCAGAGTTACCCACTTGCTATCAAAGATAGGACAAATGACTCCAGATCGAGAAACTTCAGTACTTTCTTATTTATAACTTCCATCATTGGATGATTCAACCTATATTGTGCTTATCTAGTGGACTTGGAATCTTCCTTAAGCAAAATGTGATGCATGCATATAGAAGGCGTTATTCCTTGAATATCTCTAATTGTCCATCCAATGGCCTTCTTATGCTCTCTTAACGCACGAAGTAGTTTAGCTTCATGATCAAAATTTAGAACTGTAGAAATAATAACTAAAAGAGTCTGATTATCTCCAAAATATGTATACTTTAGGAGAGCGGCTAGTGGTTTCATCTCCACATCAGGTAACTATACACCAAAAGATAATAGCCTCTACTAAGATTTAGGTAACTGTATGGAAGCAAGTTCATAACTTATAGGAGAGGTTTCAAAAGAATGTAAGGTAGTCTTCATCTCAATTAGCTCTATCATCAGGGGCTTCCAATTCTTGATGCTTGGTCAATACTAGTTCTAATTGATCTCTACAATTTAACTTAAACATTTCCTACAATAAATGATCAATCACATAAATAGAGAAAATAGAATGATCATCTTAATCATGTTTTATGGCATAAAAAATATTGAAATGAATTACTTCCCCCATCAAATTCCATTGTGAGGGTACCCTTATGAACATCTATCTTCGTTTGAGTCATATTAAGAAATGGTCTCCTTAGTAAGATAGCTATGAGATTATATGAGGTTTTATTATTCATATCCACCATATAAAAATTTGCAGGAAACACTAACTCATTCACCTTTACTAAAACATCCTCAATCACTCCATCTGGGTAAGCATTAGTATGGTCAGCTAATTAAATGATAACATCAGTGTCTTTTAAAGGGCCTAAGTTTAAAGAAGCATAAATAAAGCAAGAGATAACATTAATTGATGCTCCTAAATCTTGAATATATCTCTTAATTATAGTGTTACCAATCGACATGGAATGGTAAATATACCTAGGTCCTTTCATTTTTTAGGTATCTTCTTTTTAAAAATTGTAGAAACATGCTCACCCATCATGACCTTCTCATCATCTCCCAACTTTCTATTATGGGTACATAATTCTTTTAAGGAAAATTTTCATATCTTGGCACTTGTTTAATTGCATCTAGAAAAGGTATATTTACTTCAATCTTTAAAAATTCTCCAATATCTCCCTACCTTTTTACTCCTTGTTCAATTTTGTAAACTTATTAGGAAAAGATGAACGATTAATCTTAACCAAGTTAAGACAATTAGAATTTACCTTTGAAATAGAAAAGGGATTTCTTTCTTCTTATAACTCCTTCCCAATCTCATTTTCATTAGCCATCATTTGTAAGATCCTCTTAGGTTCCTTAAGCTCCCTACCACTCCTGAAGGTCAATGCACTAACATTCTTTAGATTTACCTCAGGTTGAGATGACAACTTCCTCCACTTTGTGATTCTAAGAGGTTGATAGCCGTTGTCATCTGACCGATCTAACTCTGCAAATTTTGGATGCTAGTCCTTATGTCTTGAAATTAAGGTCTGGTCTTTTGTTGAAATTTTTTTACATCCTTCTAGAATTTCATAGTATTAGTGGCAAGAGACTTAACTATTTCTTATAAAGATGTACCTGAGTTAGAAGAAAAGGCTTTTGGTCTAAATTAGAATTGATGTACTCCTTCTGGCCTTTGTGGGAAGTATTTTTGCTGCCTATTCCCTTCATAAATCAAGTTCGGGTGATCTTTCCAATCAGGGTTATAGGTCTAGGAATATGGGTTATATTTATAGGAAAAATTTCCCTTCCAGTGTTGACATACTTCATGTTTCCATTTTTCAGATGATTCACATTTACAAATATAACACAAGCTTTCACCTATGCCTACCCAATAATAATTTGTTTAACAAAAAATGTTAGTTCATTTAAATGATGTTCTATGGATGAACTGTTTACCTCATTTACCTTACAAACATTGTTGCAGATGCCAAATAGTTAGTATTTACCGCCATGCGTTTGATTAAAATTTTTGGTCTTCACTGGAATCTTTTCATACAATGCTCCACGACTTGCTAGATCTATCAAGCACCTATATATAGGTAATAATCCTTCGTAGAGATATTGGATAAGGAGTTATAGTGAGCGTAGCTGGCACACAACTTCTTCAAGAACTCCTAATGCTTGTAAAGGGATACTCCATAATGTTACTTTATCTCACAAATCTCTTTCCTTATACCATATGTATTTAATAATGGACAGTACTTGTCTAAAAATAGCCTTTACATTTCTCCATGAGCTCACACTCCTTGTTGGAAAATTAAAAAGTCAGTCTTTTGATGCATCTTTATATAAAAATGGAATGGCCCTTAACATAATCTACTTTTCCATCACCCCTGGAGGTTTCATACGAAGACAAACCATATTGAGCTCTTTAATATGTTTGTGAGCATCCTCACCTCCAAGACAGTGAAAGTTAGATAAAAGCTAGATTAAGCCAAACTTAAGCTCAAAATTAATATCTTTAACAAAATTTGGAAAGGTAATGCATAAGGGTGTTTGAGTCAAGTCTAGTACAACCAAATCTCTCAGAGTTCTCATATTGACCATGTTTTCCTAGAGTTTAATTCCTTGCTATGTTTTTGGAGTTTTTCTGGTTTCCTTATATAACCTTCACAAGGCCTTTTAATCTTGGGATAAAATTATACATGGTCTTGATGAGGAGAACTCATCAGGACCATAAACAATTGTCACTACCATACACGAACACTAACAAACATAAAAAGATTAAGAAACAACTATAAAAACCAATTATAAACAAAGATATATGCAAAATATAAATTAGTATGAAAAACAAAAACTAACTCACTTCACTCCTTAGTAACAACACCAAACAATGATATATACAAAACACCAATTAGTATGAAAAACAAAAACTAATTCACTTCACTCCTTAGCAACAACGCCAAACAAAGATATATACAAAACACCAATTAGTATGAAAAACAAAAACTAACTCACTTCACTATTTAGCAATAACACTAAAATTCTAACGTGCATCGAACACATTACAAATAATACCTAAATTTGCATAACTAAATTTGTAGTAGTTTTAAGTAATGATCCTATCTATATGGAGTCTATGTCTAACTTTTGTAAAGAATAAATCAGTGTTTATAACAAAATAAAGTAAAACTAAACTACTAAATACAAATAAAATCAAACAGTACAATATTGTTAAGATTAATTAATGGCTTTCAAATCTGGTTCATGGTTCAATCTTAACCTTCAAATGAATGAGCAAAATTAATTGTCATGTCATTCTCATACCTCTCTCTAAAAGTATTAACTACAGGTTAAAATCAAGCTCTATTAATCCCAATTTTCCTTTAGGTTGTATCTAGTTAAAATAAACTATTTAATTAAGTTTAGCTATCAAACAACCTAGCATAAACTCTCTAAATTAGTGTGACAAATGCATTACGTAATAGGAAAATAGGTTAATATAAGTAATAACAATATAAGCTCAGGTCATTTAACCTATGCTTGTTATCCCTAATGATGTTCGACCATTATTTTACCACAAGTGAATCAGATGTACTACGATTATGTATTGCAATCTAGATTTTGGCAATTGATTCATATATAGATAATCTATTTTAAGCATCTAAATCATTCATACATAAATCTGAAACACATTAGTCATAGAATAACACAATCAAACAACATCATTAGATTAATGAATGCCCAAACATGTTTTTCGATCTCTATATCCCCTTTGAATCGGAAGGATGAAGTTTAGCTCCTCATAGCCCTCTAAAAGCTAAGAAATCTACCCCTTTTCATTTCTCTAAAGTCTTCATATTCATTTGGCCTCTTACATGCCTTTTTATAGTAAAAAATTAGGGTTTTATCGCAATGCATGGTCAGCTACATAGGCAAGTAGGTGATTGTGTGTGTGAAAATTGAAAGAATTGTTAACTTACACATTATTGTGTAGCTCACTTACAAGACCGTGTTGAATGTAGAGGTGCTCAAAATTGCATATTTAAGCTCTTACATGCTTCTAGTGAGTTACACAATCCCATACACGCGTGTAAGTTGCAATAACTTCATTTCTTTCATTCTTTATCCCATATTCACGTTAATTAATCTCTTTATTACTTCTAGAAAGGAAAATATGATCAAACATCGATAGAACAACTCCAAGGATATATTTTTAGCTCATTTTGGTTCTTGTTCCTCTAATTTATACCTAAAACAAAATATGAAGCAAAATAAGTATGTTAGGCATAACATAACATTAATCACTAAGAATTAGGGAGAAAATAATCAATTACTTATTACTTACCCTTGGTCACTACATCATCAAATCCATCTTCCATAATTAGGAAGTTGTTAAATTCAAAGGGTCTTTTCCTTCTTCTTGTATTTTCCAATTCCTATATGATAACTAGAGAGTGATCATTTATTCTTAGAGCTTTAAATATAGCCTTGCTCTTTAAGAAAATTTCTAACTAATCTTCATTGACTAAGGCTCTATCTATTTTTTTTCCTTAACATCCATCTTGAATTTTTCTAGTTACTCTAAGAATAAAATCATCCTTCAATTTTCAAGTAGTTACTGTTGGCCCCTGATTTTTTTTTCCTTATTTTATTAAGCATGATTAGATGATTTTTGGGGTCTTGGTAGATTAATTTGTGTTGGGATAAATTGACATGTTATTGTTAATAAGGTTAAATGGCATAAGAGACTAAATTGAAGTGTTAGAAGTGATAAGTTACATTAACGACATTTTAGGCATGTCACTTAAGCATTTAAGTTCCTAGGCTAATAAGTAAGGGCAATATGGACTTTTTAGCTTCATAAATGGTATAAAAGGGAAGAAATAAGGCTTGTCTTGCAAAGGAAGAGAGGGAAAACGAAAATTTAGAGAAGAGAGGAGAGAGAGGGTCGTATGGAGGAAAGAAGAGAAAGAAAGAAGAGCTTGATTAGGTTTTGATTTTTCTAAGTCTTCAAGAGGAGTTTTGAAGTTA
>JANZLC010000201.1:22928093-22948508 GCA_026413385.1 Erythroxylum gracilipes
AATTTACTCTGGCCAGAGATTCCCAAAATCATTACTAATCAAGAACAACAGAACATTCTTCCTAATTACTTTAGGACGACGAATTCTTTATTGATTTACTCAACTATCTCCACATAGTTCATACTATATCCAATAACTACCAAATTGAACTATTCCAAGAATAGAACATAAGTAGCATCAAAACATAGTAATTTCTACATGAGATAACTTTGGTAATCTCAAGTCTAAGGATCAATTATACAACCATCATAATGAGATAATCCAATGGAACACAAGTAATATTCCATTTAGGATACTCATAATTGGGTCAGTTCAGTGAACTTATTCTCTAATAAGCACTCACATATTTGTTTTAAGTATCTCCACACTTTAATCTATGAGATCTATTACTTTCTTTATAAAAAGTAAATAAACATGTGCTAGTCTAATCATTTTATCTATACCTCGTCTTGATGAAACTATGACTAGGAACATTTTAGGAATAATACAAAATATAATTCGAATCTCATAATTATAATCGCATCATAATTTCTAATTGCATGACAATTATTCCAGGGATTTTATCTTTATGATTAATAATTAAATAATTAACAAATACACAAAGATAAAGAATGTCTTTTATTGAATAAAAACAAAACTTATACAAATAAATATACAATCAAAAAATTGGCTGCAAGGGCATTTTAGCGAAGTCCCTTAGCACGAACTACTTTAGAAGCAATCTTTAATCCCAAAGCTTCCCTAATCATTTGTCTTATGATTAAAAACAAAATTTGAACTAAGAGTAGATGGTTTGGCATCTAAGACTCCGTTGTGTCTTATGTTAGGAAGCTAAACAATATAAGAACCACCTATCTTTTATTTTTAGATACTCCACAGCAGTATGGAGTAGAATGCCACCAATAGGGTGCCATGCTACTAAACATGAGTGCACCAGGGACCCATGTTCTAGGATAGGGGCAAACTAGGAGCCAATACCTATGTTCTGGAACAATAGACAACAGGGAGCTAACAAGGACCTATGTTTTAGAACAGGGGGCAACAAGGAGCCAATAAGGACTTATGTTCAACGTATGTTCTATAATGGATTATTTTGTTTCTTCCCCCTTTTGGAGAGAGTAATACAAGACCAATATGGGGTTGTGTTAGACCCGTATTAATAGTAATTTTTACAAAAAAGCCAAGAGGGGTGTAAAGCAATACGATACCAACAAAGGTTGTATTTAACTAAATTTCTATGGTTTCATGATGAAAAAGACAAGGAAAAAGAGGCAACTGAAGGAGAGATTTTTAAGAGGACCAGAAATTTGTTCTAAGTTTGTGGAGACTCAAGAGCACATAAAAAAGGAGTAGCAATTTTATAGAAAAGCAAGATTTTATAACAATCAATCAAGAAACAATAAGATTCAAGCCATGACATCTCACTTTTTATCTTGTTATTTATTTATTTTTTATTAGTTTTCTTTGCTTTATTATGAACAAAATCGGAATATAGATTTAGATGTTATAAACCCTAGAATTTATGTTTTGAATTGATCTCTTTGGTCTAATGAATGATTCTTATTTTCTTAAAATTGTTCTTATTAATATATTATGTTAAATTTAAGGAACTAGAGTTGAAAATTGAATAATTAGATTCAAACATTGAGATTATTACAATGATGTGTATTTTTATATCATAATACGAATATGAGGGTTAGATGGGTTTCTCAAGAGAGAACTCGCTGGTGTTTACGAGTTAGAGTAAAACCTATCATGAGAATTTATAAAGCGAGCTAATACCTTCTTAGATTGTTTTGATTAGAAAAAGATTTTGATCAAATCAATTAAAGGACAAAGACTGTGTTGCTCGAGAAAGAAGAAGGTTATATCTTATGAATTCTTATCAGTCTAAGTAATTAGAGTTAACATTAAATCAAGAAAATTAAAATAATAGTAAAGTTCTAAGGGATTCTACATCTAATTCTTATCTACTTATTGATTAATTTATTCTTGTCTATTGTTTTGGCTAATTTATTCTTATTTGTTATTTTAATTTCGTTTATTCTCTTTAAGTCAATCATTCATTTAGTTAAATGAGATAATAGAAAAACGATCATCACTAATAGTTATACTCCTAATAGGATTGGTCCATACTCGCTAATATTAGCTATAACTATGTGGTATGTTTATGATTAAAACAAAATCACAATACAATAGGAAGAGATAAAAGAGAGATAGCGATTCTCCAAGGAACAGTGGCCAAAGATAAACACCATATTTGTCAACATTTGTGGATCTATGGTTAAAACTCTAAATTCCCAAATTTTGGGATATTAAGGTCTTTAAGAGTCATAATTTATATGATTCCTTAATATAAATAATGTCAGTTCAATAAAAATGACAAAAATTTATCAATTTATGATTTGAATATTATAATTTGTCAAATATTAGAATCTTTTTAAAATACTAAAAATATTAGTTTATTTTAAATTTTATGAAAATTTTAATAGATAAATTGTACTTTTTGTCTTACCTTAAATTATTGGTTAAAAAATGTTAAAGTAGTACTCTAAAGGCAATCACCTTTAGTATTTTTGTACAAACTTTATTTTGATTGATAAAGAGAAAGGCAAATTTTCATTTATTTGATGTTCGTTTATTTATGAATTGATGTCGATCTTAAATCGAATTAATGAATTCCATGATACAAAACATAGCACGAAGGAAATCATGATGAGATCGTGATAATGATATTCCTATCATGTGTAATTATGTTAATATCTAAATAATCCTTAGTCATAGGATCAATGAGACAGGACATTATTAATCCGAATAGACTAGCACATGTTATACTCCTTGATTTGATCAAGTAGTGGATCTCACAATTTGTAAGCATGAAATATTTAGAGTTAACATGTGGATGCTTACTAAGAGCAGTAAGTATATCAGATGACCCACTATGAGATTATCATATGAATGATATATCAAATGTAAATGATTAATCTCATCATAGTAATGATACAAATATTCTTAGACTTGAGATGCTTAAGGATATTTTGGATATTGATCCTATGCTTTGACATCATTCCTTGTTACCTCAAAACGAGGTCGCTATTAAGGTGGTGATTGAGTACAACTATTGGTATTCAAAGGTAATTGGGTAGTCAATAAATAATTCACCACTCCCGATAGAAGGAGATGATACCTAAGGCCTCTTATTGGGATCATTACTCAAGAGTCTTTGGCCAAAGCAGTTATGTGTCATGAAGAGAGTCTTCAATGAATATGGAGTAATGAGATCTCAGGACAAGAACTAACATCGCTTGGATTAGATGTGACGTAGTCAGTCTAGTGGAAGTTGACACATAGCCCATACTCTAAACCAAGTGAAGTATAGAATAGTGAAGGGGAAAATTGTACGGTAATTGTCTATGGAAAGGTTTGTAAGTCGAATAATTAATTATCGAAGAGTTCGTGTGTTAATCCATTTATATTCCGGTAAATTGGCATCATGAAACCCTTCATGATTTGCTTGAATTAAGAGTTAATTCAAGTGACATAAAACCATCCTTGATTTGCTCGGATTAAGAGTTAATTCAAGTTTCCAAAATAACCTAGAACCTAAAGGTCACACGCATAAAAGATCAGATGAAAAATAAAGCGTGTATGGCTGCCAATAAAGTAGTCCACGATCGTAGCTCGACATATGATACATAAGTGAGTTCTTCACTTATGTATAGGAGGACTAACAAGTTAATACACACTTAAGTGAGAGGATAAGAGTCCAGAAGTGTTTGGGAGTTAGAGAGAAGTGATCTTGAGTCTTGTTTATGCATTTTATGCAATTGTTGCATGAATCTAATTGCATGCAACATAATCTTGATTTATCTCTTCATTTGAGCATCTATTTGAACTCATCTAGTTTGATGCTCTAACCACCTTTATACACTACTTCTTCTTTATCCTTGCGTGTTCTTGAGTGATCAAGGAAGGCGTTTGGTATTTGTTACAACCCAAACAAGGAGAAGATTAAAGAAAAGAGGAGTATTATCAAAAGTACAAGTGCTGAAATTTTATATTCTTATAATCTATGTATGCAAGTATATAAGATTCTATAATTTTGGAGATTTCATGGGGTAGGAATTTAGATTCCAACACTTCTGCTGTCTTGTTGTGCATGTGAAGCATGAATTCACGACTTCTTAACAAAAAATCCACATGTTATTTTAAAAAAATTATAATTGCAAACCTTATTAAGCTTATTCTATTTTGAGCCTTGAATAATGAAGCCTTAGTTCTATCGTTTCTACATATAGAATAATATTTATTTACTTACTTTTATCTTTATTATTTTTTTAATTTTTGATTTTGATTTTTCATTTATATAGTTATTTGTTTACATATTTTGTTATTATTTTTTGAGCTTTTTTTAAAACTTGTTTTTGAGTATATAAAAAATAATCTTTCTATTAATTTTGGCATAAAGTTTCATATTTAATTGGCTCTTTGATAGAATTGCCCTTATCTCCGATTTAAATAGGAAAAACTCACAGGATCGAGCCTCATTGAATTGTCTGCTTTCTTTCAACCGGCTTGTACCTCTAAGTATAATGATTAGAAATTATGATCGTCCAGTGCCAAAGAATTTGCTACCCGGCAGTCTAATATCTCCCAATCTTCTATTATATAGAATAGGTTACTAAAAACTAAAAGCATTTGTGGGTACAAGCCGTGTTCTCAAAATCGGTCGGATCGGTTCGGTTTAACCTAAAAAATTGGTATGTAATTGAACCAGTCTGAACCGGTCAAAACTGATCAATTGACCGGTCGGACCGGTCCCGACCACTGGTTTATCAATTTATTTATTTATTATTATTATTTTGATATTTTTTAAATATTTTTTATATTATATATAATTAAATATAATTATTACATAATTATGACGTCAAACGGTGATCAGTAAAACCTCCGATTCAATGACCGATTCAGATTTTAAAATAGTACTCACCTCCTCACCCACTCATTAAAACCACGAAAACGAACCTCAGCTGCTTATCGAGGACACAAGCGAAGGAATGACCACCGCAGCAGCTATTATCACCCAACAACAAATAACAGTGGAAGAAAGAAATGAATATAACACGCTGGATCAACTTTAGCTTTATTAAACCTTGGATCCATCTTTCAAAAATTCACGCAATCCAATAATAAAACAAAAAGCTATTTCGAGTTGTAACTTCTCAAATTTTGTATCGTTGTTTTGTGTAGAAGCTACTTTTGATACATTTAATAGTGTCGGTTTTGTCATTATGATGTCAGTCCATCATTATATTATTTTGGTGATTAGCATATATTCTATTTCATGTTTCCATCCTTTTCTGCTATACTCTTGTTTAGGTAAATCGTTTGGAGTACTGAACAATAAATGGAATATTCCAACGTCCTCCTTTCTAACTTGCACGTTTCCTTGAAAATGAGTACTCGATAAGTAAATGAAATCCAAAATATAAGCCATCTTTCACCAAATTAAGCTTGGAATCCCCATTGCCAGCCCATAAAAATGAATCAGTGTGGAGTTCGGAGGATGCATATAACGATGTTGTTGCTAGCAACTCTAAGGGTAGTGATGGCTCATCATACAAGTAAAAGTATACCAACCACACTCGAAGGACCTTTTGAGCCTTTCACTCGCAGTTTTGACAGTTCGCTACGTAGAGGGAGTGATGACTTGCCCATGAACCATCCACGCCTTAAGAAGAATGTCACTTCCAACTTCCCAGAGCAGATAGCATTGGCACTCTCTTCTCCAACGTCTATGTGGGTTTCTTGGGTCACTGGTAGTTTACTATTTCTTGTTTGATCATTCCTTGTGTTGTCTCGATCATTTTGCTACTTGGTTTGGTGGATTTTGTGTTATTCTTTTCCCAGAGTAGTTGTTGTTTGGATTTTTTCAGGGGACGCACAGATTGGTTTTAATGTCACTCCTCTTGATCCCGCTTCTGTGGCAAGTGAGGTATGGTATGGTAAAGAAAGTGGGAAATATACAAGTAAACAGAGAGGTAATTCGAGTGTTTACAGTCAGTTGTATCCGTTTGAGGGACTTCAGAACTACACCTCTGCTATCATTCACCACGTGAGGATTGTTGGTAATTATATAAACCTCAACCTTTTAACTGAAATAGTTAGGCTCCAAAGCAGTTGATCAATCCTACGGGACGAGTGAAAACTAAACTCTTAAGATCTAAATAGATAGAAGAACTCTTCCATAACTTTTCACTTAAGTGGATGATTTGAGAGGTGGGGACCTTCAATCTCCATTCATTATGGCAACAAGTTTATTCTGTTAATGATTAAAGAGTTATCTGATGAACACGGTGATGCATCTATTTTCATCTGACTATTTTAGCTTTTCCTTTTATGCAAGATTAAATAATCTATCTTGTGCTTAAAGTATGTCATCTTGAACATTCTTTTACTAATAAAATCAAGGTTAAGATCATGGATACACTTCCCATAGTAGCCTTTATTGCAACGTAGTTGCTTATGTGTAGTGCAAGGTGATCATGTTGGTTAAATCTTCCTGAACTTTATGGTTCCAGCATTTTACAAGCAATTGATGGCTTAGTGCTTTGTTTTCCAGAATGAAGCAATTGATGGCGGCTGTGTGGAAACTAAATGCTGCGAACTGTGTATCAAAGATTAATGTTTCAATTTTTATGTGATTAATGTGTCTATTTCAACTTCAAGTTGTACCCCTCATTTACCTTGAATGGTTTTCTATTTGATGAGTCTTTCCCCTTGCAGATCTTGAACCTGGGACAAAATACTATTACAGGTGTGGAGATAGCTCGATCCCATCAATGAGTGAAGAACTCAACTTTAAAATGTTACCATTGCCTAGGCCTGATTCATATCCTCGTAGAATAGCAGTTATTGGAGATCTAGGTTTGACAAGCAATTCATCAACCACCATAGACCATGTGATCTTTAATGATCCATCACTGATTTTAATGGTTGGAGATTTAACATATGCAAATCAATATCTTACAACTGGTGGGAAGGGTGCTTCATGCTTCTCATGTGCTTTCCCTGATGCACCTATAAGAGAGACATATCAACCTCGCTGGGATGGCTGGGGAAGGTAACATTTCTATTGGAATCCTTGGGGGATCAAGTTTTGACTAGGGATAGGAATGAGGTAAATAGATTAACAAAATTCGGTACTTGTAAGTTTTATCAGATTAACAAAACCGGATACTTGTAAGTTTTATATCTTTATTTTTGCCGATACAAATTGGTGGTATACTGATGCATTTTTTACACTCTAGTGGTGCTTCAAAATTGATATCTCACTGTAGTTAAAACAACTGGTTATCAGGGCTTGTCATTAACACTACTTTTCCAAAGTTCAGGTTCATGGAGCCACTGATTTCAAGAGTTCCTATGATGGTCATTGAAGGAAACCATGAAATTGAGCCTCAAGTTTCTAGTATAACTTTCAAATCATATTCAACTAGGTTTGCTTTTCCATCAGAAGAGTCCGGCTCCAACAGTAACTTCTACTATTCTTTTGATGCTGGAGGTGTACACTTTATCATGTTGGGAGCATATGTTGACTACAACATTACCGGTTTGTCATTTCATTTCTTCATATTGCCATTTGCAAATTGAATTTACATGATTCAGAAATTTTAAGTTACTGTGTTGTGTAGCTCACTTTCAAAATCCATTGCAGCTTTTAAAGTAAGCTACATTGCTATTAATTCCAGGTGCTCAGTACGATTGGCTAAAGAAAGATCTATACCAAGTGGATCGTACTAAGATCCCTTGGCTTGTAGCTGCATGGCATCCACCTTGGTACAATAGTTATTCCTCACATTATCAAGAATTTGAATGTATGAGGCAGGAAATGGAAGCGCTTCTTTATCAATATCATGTTGACATTGTTTTCTCTGGACACGTAAGTTGGACCTCTCTCCAGTTAAAAGAACATTGATCGTTTTCATATGAAGCTTTCTTGTAAAGTGGTGTAATACAGTAAACAGTTCCTAGATTAATTTCACAAAAGATAATGACGGAAGTTGATGTGACTATTACAGAGGTTAATCGCATGGTTTGAAGCGTAAATTGCTACATTTTGGCTTTTTGTAGTTCTTGAACTCCTGAAAGAAACTGATGTAGCACAAATAGAAAAAGTACTAACGTGTAGCTACAACTCACAAAATTAGTAATAGGCTGCTGGAATATCAAGTTTTAGGTTTGGATTTCAATTTGGAATGCTAAAATTTCAGATTTGGTATAGCTGGGTTTTTTGTGGCTTTGATTGTTGGAAATTTAGGCATAGGATTTCGGGATTTAATATGGCTGGAATCTAAGATTTTGGTTGCTGGAATTTCAGGTTAGAATTACTGGAATTTAGTGAGGAATACAAAGAATGGAGGGTAGGAAATTAGGAATCACTCCTAGGGTTTGAGAATCACTCATAGAAGAAAGTATCACATGCTCTAGTTAAAATCTCAAGTTTGTAAAAAAATTTCATATTGTTATTCTTGAAGGGCTAAATATACACATTTTTATAGACAGGTTGTTAGAATCGTATTCTAGTAGGAAAGGATTCCTAACAAATTTAAATCTTATTCTAATATAGATTTAAGTCCTAAACAACTAGGATAACCTATCTATAGAATAACATATTTAATTCACCACTACTTCTTATCTAATAGGAAATCGTAGCATAATCTAAATTTCAGCTCTTTTCTTTTTCCTCAACTCAATTTCAATCCTCATCTCACCAAATTAAGGCCTGTGGTTGACTAATTTTTTCTCTTTTGTTTCTTCTATAGACTTTAAGCTCTTTTATATCAATTTCCCCCCCGAATTGTTAGAAGTCTTCCTCGACTTAGAAAGTGATAAATATTGATTATATAAGTCTAGATTCAACTTCTAAAATTTAGATTCTAAAATTCTAGTGCTATCAGAAATCGGTCTTCTTTTTCACCTGACAAGAAATTGTTGATATCCTCCATCTCTCATGGCAATAATGTGTTCATCAAGAACATCAACTATCTCCTCTTTAAGATGAGGAATTGTTAGAATTCTCACAACTTGAGGAGGAGATTGCCTATCATCATCACCATAGATAGGACTAATTCCTATGTCACTTGGTAATTCCAAAACATAAATATTAACGCTTATTTTCTTGATTATTTTATAAGGTCCAATACTTTGTGAATAAAGTTTCTTATATTTCCCTTTCGGAAAATGCTCTAGACGAATCCTAACCATCACCACGTCCCTTTTATTGAGTTTTACCAATCGACTATGTTGATTAGCATATTCTTTATAAGATAAGTTGCTGGTTGTTATCTTTTGTCGTACCTCATCAAAAATGTCCCTCATGTTTGTGTAAAACCTTTAGCTTCAACATTTACTTGTGTTGTTTATGGTAAAGGAACAGGGTATATAGGCTTCCTTGGTTGAATTACCGAGAATATCTTAAAAGGAGTTTTACTAGTTGACCTATGTATAGAACTGTTGTGTGCAAATTTTTCCATAGGAAGAATTAGGTCCCAATTTTTTTCATTGTCTCAAATTAAACATCTTAATAAGTCTCCTAAGCTTCTCGTCACATCTTCGTTTGTCCATCAATTTGGAGATAGAAAGAATTAGAAATTTAAGCTTAGTGTTCATTATTTTTCAGAGTTTTCCAGAAACAACTCATAAACTTCATGTCATGATCATAAATGATTGTTAAAGGTATTCCATGGAGATGTAAAACTTCTTTGAAGAAGAGTTTAGCAATATGGACAACATCATAAGTCTTGGATCATGGAAAGAAATTACTCATCTTGAAAAACCTATCCACCACTACAAAAATAGAATCATAGCCTCTTATAGTTTTAGGAATTTCCAAGAAAAAATCCATACTTAAATCCTGCCATGGTTCATGAGGCATGGGCAGTGGTGTGTATAATCCACAATTTCGTTTCTTTCTTTTAGTTAATTGACATGTTCGAGATTGTCATATGACCTTAGACACTTCCGACTTTAAAGAACGCCAATAAAAGTGATCTTTAACCATTACGATGGTTTTATCTCTTCCAAAGTGTCGTATTGCCCCTCCTCTATGTAATTATCAAATAACATACTCCTTTATAGAAGTATTGGGTAGGCAAAGTCGATTTCCTTTGAAAAAGTAGTAATCGTGGATCACGAAAGGAAAGTATTGATGTCTTTTTCCATATGTAATTTCCGAATAGATTATTCTAAAATCTTGATTTGAAACATATTCTCTTTTTATTTTATCAAATGCTACAACTTTTACTACCAAAGTGTTAAACAAATAGCTCTTTCTCCTAAATACACCTGTTGCCTATGCTTAATAACCAAGTTAAATTGCTTCACAAATTCACTCCATAAGGTGTGCCTTTTGTTCAAGTTCTTATGAGACTTGAAGTGTTTAAGAGATTCATGATCTGAATATAGAACAAACTCCTTGTATGAGAGATAGTGACATTAATTGTAAAGAGCATGTACGACAGTATAAAATTCCTTGTCATAGGTCGAGTATCGTTGTTTCTCTTCTCTTAACTTCTTACAGAAGTAAGCAATGAGATGTCCCTCTTGGTTGAGTATGCCTCCAATTCCCACATGAGATGCGTCACAAGCAACTTCAAATACCTTAGAAAAATCTGGAAGTTGTAAAATAAGAGATTCAGTCATTTGTTTCTTGATTTCTTCAAATGCTTTAGTTGTTGCCTTTGTCCAAGTAACTTGTCCTTCTTCCTACAATTAGTAATAGATGTCATTATGGTGCTGAAGTTACGAATAAATCGCCTATAAAATGTTGCTAGACTATGGAAACTTCATGTCTTATGTACATCTTTTCGAATAGGCCAATTAAGGATGACCTTAATCTTCTCAGGATTCATCTCCACTCCACAATAGGATATAATAAAACCTAAAAATAAAACACTTGATTGCATGAAAGAACACTTCTTTAAGTTTATATAAAGTTTCTCTTGCTTCAAAACTCTCAAGACTTGTAGATGTAATAGTTGGTCTTCTTTAGTCTTCTTGTATATTAATATATCATCAAAAGATACCATAAGAAATCTACCCATAAGTGGTCAAAACACTTGATTCATCACTCTCATAAAAGTGTTAGGTGCATTAGAGAGTCCAAATGGCATCACCAACTATTCATAAAGTCCCTCTTTAGTCTTAAAAGCCATTTTCTATTCATCTCTAGGTCTGATTCTAATTTGATGTTACTCACTTCGTAAGTCTATATAGGTAAATATAGTAGCTCCAGTCAACATGTCTAGCATATCATCAAGGCAAGGTATTGGAAATCTATACCTTATTGTGATCTTATTTATCACCTGACAATTAATACACATTCAACTTTCATCTTTTTTAGGAGTCAATAGTGTCGAAACCACACATGAATTAAGACTTTCTTGAATAAATTCTTTTTTCAGCAACTGTTTTACTTTCCAGAATTTTCGAGTGTGTCATTTGTTCATGTTGATATTAGAGTGAAATTAGATCTTAGGGCTCTAAAATGTGTGTTTTTGGGCTATTCTTCGACTCTAAAAGGATATAGTGTTACCATCCTTCATCAAAACACCTCTATGTCTCAATAGATTTCACATTCAATGACCAAGATTCTTATTTCAACAATCCTTGTCTTCAAGGGGAGAATTCAATGAAGGAAGACGATGGAAGTTTTTGGCTTGATCTGATTCCAATGTCCAATTCTATAGCACCAACCTTACCTTTTTATTCAACCTGTTGAAACCATATGTTAGAACAACCATCAAATCCTATTCGTAAACAACCCATATTTGAACCCTTTCTTTAAGAACAAAGTGAAACACAAGAAAAACCTGATTCTACCCTTAGAGATTTGAGATTTCGCAAAGACAAGGTGTTCACAAGAAAAAAGATGGTTGTTCCTAAACCTACATAAGTCCAAGAGTCCAACTTAGATTCTCCACATGAGGTAACAATTTCTAATCCTACATTACAAAATAAAACTAAAGCTCTTTTGGATAATGATAAGCAAGACCTTCCTATTACCATCATAAAAGTAACCAGAGAGTAAGCATGGCAATTGGGTCCTGGCCCGGCCCGACCTGAGAGTGTACAAAACGACCATTATACCCTCTTACACATTTCTTCTCATTTAAAATTTTTTCACCATCTCACAGAACCTTACTTGTGAGCCTAAATACTATTACCATCCTACCATCTTATTTGAGGTTTTATCTAATGAAAAGTGAAAACAAGCTATGAATGTGGAGATGGAGGCAATGGAAAAAAACAAAACTTGGGAATTAGTAAAGTTACCTGTAAGAAAGAAACCAGTGGGTTGTAAGTGGGTATATATGGTGAAATATAGGGTAGATAGATCAGTTGAAAGATACAAGGGGCAGCTAGTAGCAAATGGCTATACTCAAACTTATGTGATTGATTACTTGGAGACTTTTGGTCTTGTTGCAAAGTTAAATACGGTTAGAGTATTTTTGTTATTAGCAACTAATTATGGTTGGGAATTGGAATAGTTTGATATCAATAATGCATTTTTACATAGAGATCTAGAAGAAGAATTTTATATAGAAGTTCTGCCAAGTTCTAGGAAAAATTTGGCTGCTCATACAGTGTGTAAGCTGAAGAAGGCATTATATGGCCTTAAGCAATCGCCTTGAGCATGGTTCGGAAGATTTGCTCGAGCTATATTAGCTATCGGATATAGGCAAAGTCAACAAGATCATACATTGTTTATCAAACACTCTCCTTTGAAGGGAGTAACAACTCTTCTAGTATGTGTTGATATAAATTGACAGAGGATGATGATAAAGAGACAGTTTTTGAGTCAATGATTAGCTAAGGAATTGGAGATTAAGGCGTTGGGAAGGTTGAAGTATTTCTATGGAATTGAAGTTGCACATTTTAGGCAAAGAATTTTTATCTCGCAACAAAAGTATGTTATAGATCTTCACAAGGAAACAGGCATGACAACATGCAAACCTGCAAGCACCCCTATTGATCCAAATCTTAAGCTTGGAAAAGAAGAGGAGGATGTTTTAGTAGATAAAGAGATGTGTCAGCACCTAGTAGGAAGAATAATTTATCTGTCTCACACACGACCGGATATAGCATATGCAATAAGTGTAATTAGTCAATTTATGCATAGTCCAAAGGAAGTTCAACTGCAAGTAGCTTAAAGAGTACTTGAATATCTTAAAGGAGCACTAGGGAAAGGTATTTTGTTATAAAGAAATGGATGTTTGGTTCTTTAGGCATACACTGATGTTGATTGTGTTGGATCTATTGTTGATAGAAGATCAACTTCAGGATATTGCACTTTTCTTGGTGGGAACCTAATGACTTGGAGAAGCAAAAAAAAAAAAAAAAAAGGTGTAATGGCTCGATCAAGTGTAGAGGCTGAGTTTCGGGTGATGGCTCAAGGTGTGTGTGAACTACTTTGGTTGAAGATTATTCTTGAAGATTAAGTGGGATGGCCCTATGAGACTATATTGTGACAATAAATCTGCAATCAATATTGAATGATTGCTTGTATTTGATTAAGTTTTCTATTATATTAGAATATCCCATAAATCATGAGATTGGATAATATCCCATAAATTATGGGATTAGATATTGTACTAGAATTATTAGTTTTCACTTATACTAGAATTTTGTATATAAGTTATACCTTCTGCAAACGTTAGAGATATGCAAAAGATATAGTTCCTATTCAAATTTTAACACATGTATAGGGCATGCAATTACAAAACAAAAGCTGCTGATGCTTATCTTCTTTATCCGTAACTAATATTTCAGTCTTAGATACTAGAAGAGATGTAATATGGCGTATAATTCTGCCTTTCAGGTACATGCTTATGAGCGGATGAACAGAGTTTTTGACTATACTTTGGATCCATGTGGTCCTGTTTACATAACAGTTGGTGATGGTGGAAATATTGAGGAGGTTGATGTTAACCATGCAGATGATCCTGGAAATTGCCCTTCTGCTGGAGACAACATGCCCGAGTTTGGAGGGGTATGTCATATAAATTTTACTTCAGGCCCAGCTCAAGGCAAGTTTTGTTGGGACAAGCAACCAGAGTGGAGTGCGTTCAGAGAAAGCAGTTTTGGGCATGGAATACTTGAGGTACAGTTTTATGATCATAACTCAAATCCCTTTTATGTATCTTTGATATGCTATCCATACATCTGATAACAAGAATATTACTTTCTGTTACTTCATGTAACTAATACTGAATTTCTCTCATGATATGCTTTATTAATTGGTTTCAGTTTTCCAATCATCATCTACAATTTGGTCCATATGCCCCACGGCTTATCTAATATGCATCAAGATGCAAGTTTAACATTTCCTTGAAAACGGTAGCTATCATATCATGTAGACAATGTTTTTTATTGGTGAACGAGTATATATATGTCCACATTTTGGTAATTTACTGCCTAATGTGATTACATGAGCTTTTTAAGATTTATGTTAGTAAAACTAAAATGTTGAACTTTCCTGTATTCCATTAAGTACCTTGTCAAGAGGGTAAATAAAGTAAAACGTGACTTGTCTTATGTCTGTGAGGAGCTTTTTTATACGACAAATTCTTTCTTTGCTTCTATCTATTTTCCTTGAGAAGCTAGTCAAGTGACACATTACCAAAGCACAGTTGTTGTAAGACGTAATTCACTTGACCTCAAAAGGGATAAGCAATCAACATGACTTTAGCCTGTAATCTATCACTTATCGTGCATGCCTCTTTTTATATTCCTCAAAACAGGTCATAAATTCTACATATGCATTATGGACTTGGCATAGAAATCAGGACATTTACAAGGAAGACAGCCGTGGTGATCAAATATACATTGTGCGACAGCCTGAATTTTGTTCGTCTCACCAGCTATAAAAGTAATTCTTTATGCTATTTTTTGAACTCAGTGAAACCCAATAAGATATGCTATTCTTATTGAACAATGCAATGCTAATTTTGTTCATTAGTATCTAGGGATGTTCGAACTAAAGTCGATGGAAGAGCACGTAGTAAGTTGCCACCTTTGCTAGCATTAGCTGATGCGTGTTTATTGTCTATTATATACCAATTAATTGCTGTTGAAAGAAAACTACCCTGATAAAATATTAATCAAGGATTTAAAACCTGGACCGGATCGATTGGTTCAACCCAAAAAAAAGTATGAACTGGGTAGCTTTTTTGTCCAGTTCATAGTTATTATCGTTATAATAAAAAATAAAAAACCGGCCAGTTTATTACTTAATTGGCTGGTTGTTCCTAAAACGTGAGTAAAACAGAAACCGTGACTCAATCATATTCTTCACTCTTCTTCAAGTGTTGATTTTTAGACTCCAGATGTGACCAAACTTCAATCTTTTTTATTTGTTCCGTCTTGAAAGCATTTTCAATCTCTATCTCGATCTCTAGCTAACTCAACCTCTTTGTATAACTGTTCAATTTTGTATCTTTTGTTCAACCTGTTCAACAATAAATAGAGAAGACGCAAGAACAGGGGTTTTTGGCTTTCACTTTTCAAACTTCCATCGACGTAACGAATAGGGTATATCTATTTTCATACTTTAATTTCTTTCTTATCGTTTGACCTTTCTTCCTTGATTCTTTTGTTTGAATCGTTTTACTGGGTTATGATTCATGATTTATGAATTTGTTTTAATATGTAATGGGACTTTAGTTACGTATCCTGAATCGAACGTGAAAGGGAAATAAACAAAAAAATGCGGAAAATATATGATTTCGGTTTTATAACTTTAAACGAGTTTTTCAAAGTTGAAACGAGCATGAATCTATCGACAATTTTACGGGAACTGCTCACCGAGACGCGTTAAAGCTTTTTTGTAGCTTTCTGTATACGTGAACCTCATAATGAGTTAGAATATCTTTACGTTCATGATTTGTTACAGCAGCTATAGGAGACCTTAACCTTCTTTATATAACATTCATATCAGGCCTTCTCATCAAAGACTCAATATAGGTCTGGTCTACACTGATTAGGTCTATTTTTCTCTTAGACTTTGGCTTATTAATCTAAATCATTTATTGAGTCACTTTATTATCTTTATCCGGATTAAATTTACGTAACTTAACTGATAAGTTATTAAAAAATGTTAAAATGCAATTAGGTATTATCCACTAAATGGGAAAATTTCTAACACTCTCCTTTGGATAATAAATAATTGCGATATTGACTCAAATTGAAAACTAGTTTAAAATTTGATTTAAGTCATT
Source organism: Erythroxylum gracilipes (assembly GCA_026413385.1). Classification (NCBI taxonomy): domain Eukaryota; kingdom Viridiplantae; phylum Streptophyta; class Magnoliopsida; order Malpighiales; family Erythroxylaceae; genus Erythroxylum; species Erythroxylum gracilipes. The sequence continues at coordinate 22,944,374 of JANZLC010000201.1, forward strand.
GATCGATCAAGTTTAAAAACAAAACATTGGATCAAAAGATAACGAAAGTTCATCATTCCGTCTCATAAGGCTTTTGATACCAAAAGATATTAAAGACATGTGTCATGTTTGACACAGGTCCAATATAATCATGAATATCTAATACCTTATTAACATGAATGATAAAATAGAGTATGACAAACTTAGATGATACCTATATGATCTGATATGTATCATCTTTCTATTTGTAGGTCTTGATTTATCTAAACTTAATGCTAAACTACATATGCAAAACTACATATGCAAACTGCATAAAAGAAATCTTGTTTCCTCTCACTGAATGCTAAACAGCAGTAGAGAAAATCTTTATGTTCTCTAACTGAATGCTAATTGAATTAGAGAACTTTTATGGGATTAAAAAACTTATATCCCCCTATGTCATGTAAAAAATCTATGTATATCATTTTAAACTATAGGTGTCTTAATGACATAAGCTTAAGGTCAATTTGTATATATGTCCAATGACCTTTAAAATGCTTAAGATCGACATAAATCTTAAGACTTTTACATATATTATGACTATGTATGATAACACGTACTAAGGATAAACGATGATCATCTTTATTGATAAACTACTATACTGTCATAATACATCGAAACAAACTTTTAAGTAGAATACTTAATGATCCCTAACTACCAGTGTCTAAACCCATACTGGATACATGTTTTTCAAACATATATGGGCGAAGTCCCTTAGTTAAAGGATTTGTTAACATTTTCTCAATTCTCAAATGCTCCACCTTAATGTCACCTTTTATGTATCAACTCCTTTATCGTTAATTATTTTACCTCTAAATGCTAAGACCTTGTGATATTCTTATTATTGTTATTAAACAACACAGCAACAAGATTATCACAGTACAACCAAATGGGTCTAGCCTCCTTATTAGCCACAAACAACTCAAAAATCAATTTTTTGGGCAAATCGTCTACAAAGCAGCTCCATAGCATGTTATAATTTTTGCATGCTTTATCGAGGAAGTCAAAAGTGTCTACTTGACATTCTTCCTTGGTATTTCACCATCTGCTAACATGAAAATGTTAACTGAAGTGTACTTTCGATCATCCATAAACATAAAAAAATTGGAATCCGAAAATCCTATGAGGTCTAGATTGTTGACCTGATTGTATGTCAACATATAATCCTTGGTAAATATTTCAACACTCGCTTGACTGCCTTCTAGTTCCCAACTATCCAACAATAAATGTAACGTTCCACCTAGTGCATACTCGAGCATACATCAGGCAATCAGTGGCACTATAATAAAGAACATTTCTCATAACTTCTCTTTTCACTTCATTCTTTGGACACTGTGCCAAAGATAGTCTCTCACTCTGAGAGACTAGTGCTACAATAGGTTTACTGTATACCATATTAAATCTCTGTAACACATATTCAATATATAAACTCTGTGAGAGTCCTAACGAGTGTTGAGATTTGTTTGGTACATTTGCATACCTAGGACAAAAGATGCTTCACTAAGGTCCTTCATATTGAAATGCCTGGCCAAAAATTTCTTAACTTCATGCAATATGGTCAAGCTATTAAATGTGAGCAATATATCAATCACATGCGATAATAGGAAGATAACTTTGCTCCCTCTAACCTTGTGATACAAGTATATTTTAATTTTATTTTTCATGAAGCTGAAAGATGTCAAAACCTCATCAAATATAAGGTTCCACTTTTGGGAGGTTTGATATAAACCATATATTGATTTGCTTAACGTACAAACCATGTTAGTTCTATCTGGATCCTGAAAACTTTCAAGATACACCATATAGACTTCTTCATAAAGGTCTTTATTTAGGAAAGCGATTTTGACAACCATCTGATGTATTTTATATGATTATAAGCTACAATTGTCATAATTACTCTGAATGTATCTTTAGAGAATACGTTAGAGAAGGCAACATTAAAGTTAACCCCCTCTTACTGAGTGAACCCTTTAGCAATTGAGCGAGTCATAAATCACTAAACTTTATCGTGAATCCTTTATGATTTTAAACAGTTATTTTTAACTAACAAGTTTGCTTTGTTGAGACAAATCAATCTAGGTCCCATACTTTGTTGTGCTTCATGAATTGTATCTCATTCTTCATTGGATCCCCAATAAATTTACATAGGTCCAGAAATGTCTATCAAAGTGACTGGATCTTCAACATGTTCAATGTTATAGTCATGTTTACCCAAATAGACTATGTATTCCAATGAGATAACAGGTCGTCTCTTTATAGTGGATCTGCATAATTGCATTGGATTTAGTGCACTAGAACCTCTGTATGTTCTGTTACGGGTTCCTGTTCCCTTAAAGAAATGGTACTCAAACCAAGATCCACTGAACTTTACTGTATGAGTAATAGATACATAATTACTGTAGTATCTGTCCAGTTATTGTGTGAAGCGTGAGAAGGTCCACCACTAACATAGACATCGTATTCCAAACACTCTATTGTTTGTGATTCCACAATTCAAGACCCTTCTTTGTATAGTAGAATCTATAGTCATTAAAACAGTCAGGATATCCTACTAAATAGCAATGAGCGGAACGAATATGCAAATTGTCTTCATAAGTATTATATAAACGCACCTCATCAGGATAGCCCCATACACGAATGTGTATAAGGCTTCATGTCTGTTTGATAATTAGGTAAGTTAGTCCTACTCTACATTGACGTTGTCATGTCCTTTAGGGTGTGATTACGCCTTTTAACAATATATCATTTTGCTCAGGACTATCCGATATAGTGATTTGAGTCACTATTCCAATTAATTGCATATATTTGGTAAACTTACCTTTTCTTATTCTGAAATACCATAATTGCCATAATACTCTCCTCCTTGATTCAAATGTGACAATCTTTATGGATTTTCCTAACTAGTTCTCAACTGTAGTCTTAATGATCTTGATACCATCAAGGACTTCAGACTTTGCTTTAAGTAAAAACACATAAACTGTAACAGCAATAATCATCTTAAAATGTCAGAAAATGTCTAGACTTATACAATGTAGATGTATAAGGTCCATCGAAATCCATATATATATACGACCCAATTAGCCAAAAACTTAAGTTATCCAATTAGCCAGAAACTTAAGTTGACTCCTTATTCTTTATTTTAGTCAACTTACTCCTATAGAAGTCAATACATGTTTCCATATCATCTAAATCCATAGTTGAGAGAATGTTATCCTCATTCAATCTCTCAATCCTAGCTCTGAAAAAGTAGCCTAACCTTTATGTCACAACATGAATGACTTTTTTTTATCGAGGTTTTTATATTTCATGAACTATTGGGCAATTTATGAAGAAGCATATATCTTTCCAGGGTGAGACACATTCTATGTAAACCATATGACAAGAAAGTTGTAACAATACATTTTGTATTAACCGACAACTGAAGCATTAATTAACTTTGTTTGTCCAAAATTGATGCAACGATCAAATATAAAATGTGCCATGTAATACCAAATTGAACCTTGTTTAAAGGTCCAACCATACATTCCCCATAGATATATCATACACTACTTCATTGTTGCCAACCATCAGTGTCTACTCATCTTTAGTTGCTTTTATCCTAGAAATGAATCTCTATATTATGAAGACAACTCGATTAGATGCTCCACTTTCCAACCATAAGGAACTTTATGCGGTTATCGTAAAATTAGATTCATTAATTGATAAGTCAAGGAGTTACTTGACGGTTTTTGTTTTTTCTTATAGGCCTTAAAATTTTGGCTTATATTCACAGGATCTTTACCAGCACTTGATTGACCTGCTTCAGCTGTAGCACACCACTCCCACAAGACATATACCTGACATCTATGGCGATATCTGAGTACATGCTCCGCAAGAGTGACATGCTAAAATGATCAATCGGACAAACTTCATTTCAAAACTTTTGTTTCTTTAAAACAAGGTACAAGTAAGTGGAACAGGACTAATCAAATCGGGCCCGTGACATTTAAAAACATTTCCATTTGCAAGTTACAATAGTTACAAACATTTGTATTCAATACTAATTTGGACCCATTTCAGATATAAGACATTTGAATCATAAAGTCATTTCATGACCATATCATTTACAAACACTTGT
>JANZLC010000201.1:22948608-22963917 GCA_026413385.1 Erythroxylum gracilipes
TGAGCCTACTAATGCCATTTGTCCCAATTACAATTTGCCACATGTCATCCCATAATTGGCCAATAATTCAATATTTTTCACAAAATTCACTAAAATTCCAAAAATTTCATAAATAATTCTGAAATTGCGTAAACACATTTTAATCATGAATAACAACTCAATTGTACCCGAAAAAATGTCATGAATGCATGTACAATTATATAAATGTGCAAAAATATGTACGTCACAATTAATAATGCATGATCTGCATTTTCCTAATTTCTCGGAAATTCTCAAAATACACAATAATAGCCTAAACATAGGTAACGGGATGTTACATCAGCACGTGAAGAAGATTTAGCCTTTCTACCTTCGAACTTAACGGGCTTCACTTTTTCCTTCCCTTTAGTTGCTTTAAGAGGTTATAGGAGCAACAGTCTTGAGTTTCTCCTCCTCAGCAACACAATAGGCAATCAAAGCATTAAAGTCCCATTCCTTATCCAGTAAGTAATATGCCATCACCGAATTACTAAACACTAGAGGGACAGTACACAACTTCTGGTGAACTATGAAGACATCAAGAAGAGGAATATTCAGCATCTTCAGTCTGCTTTGTAGATGGATCATTCTTGATATGTAGTTGATCACTCCCGCTTCTCCAGTATAGCTGATGGAGAAAAATTCTTTCATCAAGGAACTTATCTCAGTATTAGATGAGACGGTGTACTTTTTGGATACATTATCAAGAAATTTCTTCGCTATGTCTGTCTCCCAAAGTCCACTCAATAGATGGTTAGGTATGGATCTCTTAATGGTCATGCAATTTGAACGATCTTAGGCTGCATAGGTTACTTTATGAGCTCTCGAGCTCTTCGATGTAGGTGGAGATGGCCTCTCCGTATGAATGGCTATATTATTTTCAGTCATCTCTATTGCATTTAATACATATTCTATCCATTTTTGTTGTATTGAAAACAATCAGGGTTTCAATAGTGACACTGTGATTGTTGATCGAAAAGATGATTACAAAATGACAATGTACCATTAAGCACAAATATAAGATAATAACGATATTTAAAGCCTTTAAAAGTATCTTTACTGAGAATACGATCACCCATATTATGAAACACTTGTGGGCTGAATACATAATATATGCAATTAGACCTCCACATAAAGGCGATCAGAGTACAAACCATCAACTCTCATGATACTACCACCTGTGGGTGAATAGATCATTTAAGTAATGACTTTCTTCTATCTAATGCCTTTATGCACATCTCTAAATCTCATATAAGGCCAACACCTGTGGCCAGAATAACTGAACATGAGACCAGAGACATCCCTTAACGTGCAAGCGGAATAATCCAAATACTGACTTGAAAGGCCACTGTGGTGACTGCAGTCTTATTAGTACTAAAAAAGATCCTCAAATACAAGAGATACATCTTTATATTATCCTTACACTCTATATGGGCATAGAGTATGTGATAAAATATCATTAATAAATGCTAAACATGAATGCACAGTCAAATTATCACATACTTGTGTTGAATACATTGTCTTTGAACTTTATTTAAGACTTTTATTTTAAATAATCTCAATCTAAGTGATTATTATGTGATCCCAAACACTAAACTTGAGACCCGAGACACAAAACCTTGAAATATCTCACTCATGTGATGTTCGAAGCATGTCAATTCACTCAAAATCGGCTTCAAAAACTTGAATTCCTTTTTTGGAGTTAAACTTTAATTTATTACTAATGTAATAAATTCAGAAAAATTAGAAAACTCACTTTATAAATTTTCTCGACCCAAAAACTAACCCAAAATGACTCGGGTACCTTTACGGAATTCTGAATTTTTTTAGTTTTATTTCTATTAATCATTTACCAATTTTATGATTAATATATTGACAACTCATAAGATTCAATTTCAGGTTATAAAATCTGTATTCGTGTTTATGCACGCAAGTTATAATTCAGCACCATTTGAACGGTATCAAAATCACACTTGTATAATATACTATACACATATGAGTAATGAATATGCATACAAATCATTTATGTACATGTAAATTTTCTTTTGTATGCATTATGCTCAATATTAAATTCCAATGTTCAGTCACCCAATTCACATATGGTAAGTCCTATTTTATTTATTTCTAGGTGTTTAAAAAGTTTCATGCACATTTATAAAGGTCCGGATAAGATGCGGTAAAAATTGAAAATGAAAACAATGTCACAGTCGTGACAGACACTCTCTCCATTTATACCACTACTTGTTCCTTAGTACGCATATAGCAAACATCAGAATTGGATTTTAATGAATTCTAGAAATTTTTTCCTCTATGTCTCTAGTTTCTATAACACCAACATTAAGACCATTTGGAGTTCTAAATCATGAGATATATACAAAATATCACAAGATACTCCAAAGCATTAGGTCCCCTTTTTTAATCTCAATTTCTAAGGTCATAAAGCTAGAATTAAGTTAGAATCCCTTTTAGAGATGTTTAGCTCTATGTCTTAGGTTTCATATGCAACTAAAATCACATAATTTGGAGGTCTGTAGGCTGAGTTATGACTCAAACAATGTGACTAACTCAAATAAACCTTAGACAAAATTCCACTACATGATACTCTCTTGTCGTATACAACCAAGTTCATGCAAAGTAACACCAAAATAACACCAAAGCAATGTCCTAGCAAACGTTTCACATCCAAACGAATCTTTTTATCCATTCCATCATACACAAATACAAAAATCAACTAAGTGAAGTCTCAAACCTTAAAATTGACAAACTAGGTCTTCTATTGCCTTTCCTTCCTTTTCTCTTTGGCTTTGCTTGACTCACCGACTAGAAACACCATAAATATACATCTCAATCCCACTTCCAATCTTATAATTTCAGTTCTTCATAAGCAAAGCAATAAAAGGTAAAGGTGAAGAGAAAATCTCTAACTTTTACCTTGATTTCCACCTAAGATTGGCTTGATTTCTTACATGAAAAATGATAGGATGAAGAAAGTGAAATAGAGAGGAGAAAAATCTAAACTTAGAACCCCCAAAGTGTCGTCCATCTCCCCTCTCCATATGCCCATTCAATAACTTTCAAAACTCACATATATGCTTAATCCCTATTAGACACACATGCTTTGTTATTGTTGGTCACACATGCTTTAATCTAATTGGTCCATTAGTTGAGTTTAGAAAAATTGCACATTAATCCTTCTTCCTTTAATTCCCACATTGGCCTATGATCTTATCAATTAATTTCATTTTCTTTTGTCTTAATTTTCTAATGGCATTAATTTCATGCAATTTGGTTAATTATATCGTAAGTTATACCCTAAAAACTACAGGCTATTCGAAAACAAGGACAACAGTCAGAATTAAACTTCAAGCCAGAATTCAAAACTCTTAGAGTCAGAATCAGATTTTGGTTCCTTCATTAAAGTTTTAGATCTATGTCTCTAACTTAATCTCCAATTGAAATTATCCAATTTGGATGTCTATAGGCCAAGATATAGCCAAATTACAAAAGTTTGTTCAGTGGAACCTATCCGTTCAGTGAGATACACATCCTAAATCAACCAACTTCGGTCTTAGCATGCAAGAGCAATGCAAAATACATCCAATTTAACCAAAAACATCTCATTTTCTTTTGGAATACTTCTTTCATCAATTCCCCTCACATCACATTCATAAATCCAAACAAACATATCAAACATTTCCATACATATTTCACGTCTAATTATTTATGTCTATGCCAAAGCGAACAAATGATCCATTTACCCATGTCTTTCACATTAAGTACCATTATATCTCTTACTATATATAGACATACTTAATTCATAATTTTTTCTTCTTAATACACCCTAGATATGTTATAATACTTTCAGGGTATATGTTGGGGCGTTACATTTCTCTCCCCCTTAAAAAAAAATTTGTCATCGAAATTCATACCTGTATTCCCACGATGACACATGGGGTCAGATAAAACTCTTGTCCAAAAGTCCCTGTAACTGAATCTTCAACTCTTTTAACTCTTTAGGAGTCATTCTATAAGGTGCCCTTGAAATTGAAGCAGTACTAGATACAATCTCAATTGATAGTTCTACCTCCCTCTCAGGCGGCAAACTCGTTAACTCTTCTAGGAACACGTTAGAAAACTCATTTACTATCAGTATGTCTTGTAAGTTCACCTTCTCCCTTTTTGAATCAAGTACTAAAGCCAAATACGCCTCACAATCTTTTCTAAGAAGTACTAGACCGAATACCATGCACCACTGTTTATGAACCATCAGACTCTTTGAGCATAACTATTTTCAACCCACAATCAACTATAGCTTGGTGTTTGGGCAATCAATCCATGCCCAAAATCAAGTCAAATTCATGGAAGGGTAGCTCTATCAGATCAGCAGCAAATTGTTTCCTATGGATCATAATAGGGTAATCTTTATACACTTTATTCACATATACACTATGGCCTAATGGACTAATCATACCCATATCATAGGCTAGGCAATCTACTGATAACATTCTATCACACACTCTTTGGAGGCTTAGGAAGACCCAAAACTACTTGGTCTCTCTCCTAGCACACTATCAGTTGACTCCTCATCAGCTTCACTAGGTCTTTCTATCTCTACTATTTATAAGAAAATTGGGACATCTGCATTAGGCCAACATTGAAACCAAACCATACCACACATTACTAGACTCTTATTGCTCATAACCACCTAAATCTTGCTCTGATACCATAAAATGTAACACCCTCTATACGGAACCTACAACCATCCACACATATAGCAACCAAATTCCTATACATACATTCAAGGTATATAATTCTATTTAATGCTATATATATACACATTACAAAACTCCCCAATGTTTAACATTATCATTTAACCATAATAATACATTTTTGCATTTACATAGTAATCCAAAAGAAAATATACAATTTCCTTTATTACATATACAACCATTCTTTAATCAAAAGACACATCCAAAGGTACTTTTACTTCTAGCTGTTGTCCTTAGTCCCTGCAGATGTTCCCTATACGTCACTCCTATGACCTAGACCTACATAGATTAATACCTGTGCTAAGCTTGAAACCTTAGTGGGAAAAATGCTTCATTCGACAAGCAAACACATTCAGAATATCACAACTTATATACCATAAATTCACATTCTTGAACCAAACATTGATATTCAATGCTCATGTAAACAATGATGACATACTTAAGCAAAGCACATAATGAAAATATTGATGTGAGAACCAATAGGAACTTGTCCTAGAGAACCTTCAACAAGATGGAGCTATGTTTGGGAACGGCTAGAATCAAACACACATATGGAAGCACAAGAAACAAAATTGAAAAGATCAAAACAGAACACAAAGAGAAAAGGGGGTTAGAGGAATGTTGGTTAATGGAAAGAACCCTAAGAGAACTTGTCTGTTAGAACCTAGCCTTGGGACACCACAAAGGAAGACCATGCCTTTGATAAGTCAAGTATTATCAAAGAATACAAAGAAAACACTAATTCCCTGAATAATACTTAATATTATTTCTGAATGAATCCCCTTCAAAGTACATAGAGGGTACCTATTTATAGTAAAATTTTTTTCTAAATTAATAACCTAAGGCAGAAACTAAATAAGAGGAAACAAAATAAACTTAGAAAGGTTTTTACTAGATGACCTTATTTCAAGGAAAACAAAAAGGAAACTAATTAAAACATCATATGAACATATTGGACCTTATGGAGCACGTCCTTCTCTTTATTTCTAAGTGACATATGGTTGTCACATGGTATTTTCTATGAGTTTTTTCCAATTGGACTCAATGTGGGCCTTTGGATAATTCAGGTTGGGCTTTAAGGAGTAAGACAATGCTCTTGGACCTTTATGAGATGCAATTTGACTCAACAATATGGACTCTATCTCTTGAAGGTCTTGGATCAAACAATTCAATACTTTCTTTATTGTTGTAGCCCTAGCTTTTATCATTAGACCTCCAACATCTTGTAATGGATCTTTAGGAACATTAGACTTGAATGTTAGGACTGTGATATGGGAATTTCATTCAACCCCTTGTGATGTGAGCAAGGCTGCACATGACGAATATATCAACAAACACCGAAATCAACGCGGCACTAATCGAGACTTGATGTTGCCTCCTAGACCCATAAATCAGATTGGGCTTAAAAGATTCAAGTCCGCGTTAAATTCATTCATGGCTCGCATTGTTGATGATGGACCTTAGAAGAATCAAAATTCTCGCTCGCAGCTTCAGTTTGTCAGTTGGAGCCAAGTTTTGGGCCTAAATAATCCTTGACAGGTGTGCACGCTAGGTGCGTACGCCAGCGACCAACAGGCGTAGGCGCGCACTCTAGCGCCCAATAGGCCAGATGCTAGGTGCGCCAGATCAGGCACACCATATGGCCTCTTTTGCTTTGGGTTGTTTTCCTACTATTTTTAAGATGATTTAGGCAGTATTATTTTACCTATTTAAGCCTAGGATGTTGGCCCAATTTCGAGTTATTTTGGCAACTATAAATAGTTGCCTTGACATTAGTTTTAGGGTTACACTTTGATAATTTGAGAGCTTTGTGAGGAGTTTTCTTCATGTTCTTGTTGTTCCACTTACCTTAACTCTACTTATCAATTAATCTCAATTGTGGAATATTGTTTTGGTTCAATTTTTCTTGGTTTATTGTTTAGTCTAGGTTGCTGGACAATGACGATCCTTGAGGTCTAGAAAAGTATCGAAAACCTTGCATATCTAGTGTGTTTTGAAGGTTGCCGAATTATATCAAGATTAGTCTCTGTCCGTGTGCGCATCATCTTTGGTATCAGAGCATTGGTGTGGAGGAGAATTCTTATTCAACTCCATCGGAATTCAAGAAACCATTGCCCATCACCATCCAATTATCGTCGGTTCATCAATTTAGGTATGAATTAAATTTCAGCCTAGGTTTTTCAATTATTTTTTCTTGTTTATTTTGTTGAAACTTTCGGCCTATATTAAAAAAAAAGTTAAAAAAAGTCCCAAAAAAATTGCAGAACTAAAAGTGTTACTGTCGAGTTCAAGAATTACACTATTTTGGAAAGTCTTACGTGAAGGATTGGAAATTGAATTGGATGAAATTTTAGACCTATCTTGCGTGGCATTACTTTGAAAAGAGCTCTAAAACTTGGCACCATTGTTGGATTTCTTGATTGGAAGGAGTTAGGTTTTCCAAAGCACAACTTGAACGTTGAGGATTTGAGAGGAACAAGGCAAGAGGGTGAGATCATTAGAGCGGCCAAGACACACGAGGGGAGTATTTTCAATTCGAGTGAAATACATGAGGAGTGTTTTGTGAGGTTATTTTGCTGCTAACTTTTCTTTACAGGAACAAATTTCATTGGAGGTATGTCTAATGATAGCGTGAGAGGCCAACAATCAGGCAAGGCGCAAGCCACCACCTTGGAGGCGATCCAGCAGCTGACTGAGAGCCTAAACACTACTCTTGCTGGAGTTAGAGGCGAAATGGAGAGGCAAGCCCAATAGATTGCTGACTTGAGGCGTGGCGCACGCGAGAAGCCACAAAAGGGATGCACTGGTCCTAGAAACTAGCATGCTCCGATTGTGGATTATATGAGACCACGAGGGCAAGTTCAATGAGCTGATTTTGGAGATAGACGAGACAGTGACATTAGGTCTATTAAGATGCAAATTCAACCATTCAAAAGAAAGAATGATCTAGAGCTCTACCTTGGATGGGAACAAAAGGTGGATATGATTTTTGAATGCCACAACTTTTCTGAGGAAAAGAAGGTAAAACTTGCAGCTATTGAATTTTTCGATTATGCACAAATTTGGTGGGATCAATTGATGATTTCTAGGAGAAGAAATAGGGCGGAATCTGTGAGTACTTGGGCTGAAATGAAAGCGATCATGAAGAAGCAGTATGTTCCATCTTATTACTACTGAGAGATGCATCAAAGGGTCCAACGCCTAACATAAGGGAATTGCATTGTGGAGGAGTATCATAAGGAGATAGAGATCATAATGATAAGGGCTAATTATGAGGAGGACCCTGAGGCCACAATGTCTCGATTTTTTAGTGGTTTGAATCAAGAAATAGCTAACGTGGTTGATTTGCACAACTACACCGACCTCGAAGAGATGGTGAACATGGCAATGAAGGTTGAGAGGCAACTTAAGTCTCATGGGATAGCGAAGAGTGGGATGATTTGTACTTCAAATTGGCCATAAAAAGAGGAGAATTTGAAAGGAAAGGGGCTGGAATCCAATAGGCCAAACCAAACTCTTCCGGAAACTAAAGGTACATCTAATACTCTTAACACTCAAGCTTCTTCTAGCAAACATTCTTCAATTAAATGCTTTCGATGCCCTGGAACTGGGCACATTGCCTCCCAATGTCCGAATAAGAGGGCCATAGTTTTGAGGTATGATGGGTTGCTTGAATCTAAGGATGACGAGGAATGTTTTGAGGATGATGTTTTAGAGGGAAAGGAAGATGAAACTTGTGTGGGATGAGCTGTTAAAGGCGAAACTCTAGTGGTTAGGAGGGTGCTTAGTCTTCGGCATAGGATTAAAATGTTAGACCAACGAGAGAACTTATTCCATACGCGATGTTTGGTTGGTGTTAAAGTTTGTAGCTTGATCATTGATAGAGGGAGTTGCACCAATGTTGCTAGTTTGGATATGGTTAGAAAATTGCGGTTAACGGTTCGAAAGCATCCGGAACCGTATCACTTGTAGTGGTTCAATGACAGTAGGGAAGTTAGAGTGACTAAACAAGTGCTACTATCTTTCTCCATTGGACGATATGAGGACGAGGTTCTTTTTGATGTAGTACCTATGTAAGCTAGTCATGTTCTACTTAGAAGAACGTGGCAATTTGATCATCGAGCTAACCATGATGGATACACTAACAAGTACTTGTTTAAGTTCAAGGGGTGGAATTTCATTCTTGAACCAATGACTCCACAAGAAATTTACTTGGACCAAATTCAAGCATTGAAAGGAAAATTGAGTTCGGGTAGTGAGGAGCAAAAAAATAGAAAGGGGTAAGAAGCTGAAAAGAAAAGAGATAATAGCTCATCGGAGAGAGAAAGCACAAGTGAGAAAAAGAATGAGAGATGTGCAGGAGAGAAAAGTGTAAGGAGGGAAAACAAGACAAAACCGAGAGAAAAGAAGGTGAGCTTGAATGCGTGTGAAAAGGACTTAAGGAGAGCACATGGAGCGAAGAGAGCGTTGATTGTGATTAGATATAGGGATTGTTTTCTTTCAGATACTAACCCTATTAATGAATCTTTGCCAAATGTTTTTAAGTCTCTTTTGCAGGAATATAAGGATGTTTTCCCAGAGGAGATGCCGAAAGGGCTGCCTCCTTTGTGAGGTATAGAGCATTAAATCGAATTTATCTCAGGAGCATAAATTTCGAATAGGCTAGCCTATAGGAGTAATCCAGAGGAAACGAGGGAGCTTCAACAATAAGTAGATGAATTGCCTAAAAAGGGGCATGTGCGTGAAAGTCTTAGTCCTTGTGCTGTTCCGGTTCTACTGGTGCTGAAGAAGGATGGATCTTGGCGCATGTGTGTAGATTGTCAAGTTGTCAATAAGATCACGGTAAAGTATCGACATCCTATTCCTCAACCTGATGATATGTTGGATGAGTTGCATGGTGCATGTGTTTTTACAAAAATTGATCTAAAAAGTGGTTATCATCAAATTCGCATGAAACCTGGGGATGAATGGAAAACTGCGTTTAAGACTAAATACGGTTTGTATGATTGGTTAGTTATACCATTTGGTTTATCTAATGAACCGAGTACCCTCATGAGATTAATGAACCATGTCTTGCGTGATTACTTGGGTAAATTTGTTATTGTGTACTTTGATGATATACTTGTGTATAGCACTACTTTGAAGGATCATGTGGAGCATGTGCGTTGTGTGCTTGATACTTTAAGACGTGAGAAGTTGTTTGCAAATCTTAAGAAGTGTAAGTTTTGCATTGATAAATTGATATTCTTGGGGTTTGTTGTAAGCTCGAAGAGGATTGACGTAGATGAGGAGAAGGTGAAGGCCATTCGAGATTGGCCAACACTAAAGAGTGTTTCGGATGTGAGGAGCTTTCATGGCTTAGCTAGTTTTTATCGTCAGTTTGTGAAAGACTTCTCCACCATTACTGCTCCTTTGACTGAAGTTGTCAAAAAGGAGAAGGGATTTAGTTGGGGAAAAGATCAAGAGCATGCATTTAACTTTTTGAAACAGAAGTTATGTACCGCACCTGTGTTGTGTTTGCCTAATTTCATAAAGCTTTTGAAGTAGAATATGATGCCTCCAAGATTAGTATAGGTGTTGTCTTAATGTAGGAAAACAGGCCTATTGCGTATGTCAGTGAGAAATTGAGTGGAACACAACTCAATTATCCAACGTATGACAAAAAGCTTTATGCAGTGGTGCGAGCTTTGGAAACGTGGCAGCATTATTTGCAACCAAAGGAATTTGTCATCAAAATCGATCATGAGACTCTTAAGTACTTGAAAGGACAAAGTAAATTGAGTAAGTGACATGCAACTTAGGTGGGGTTCTTGGAAACCTTTCCATATGTGCTGCACTATAAGAAAGGTAAGGAGAATGTGGTCGTCGATCTCAACTCTTACTTCAAAACTTTTAGGGTTTGAGCATCTTAAGGAGTTGTATGCCAATGATGTGGACTTTTCTAATGTCTATGCCACTTGTGAACATGGTGCTTTTGAGAAATACTTTAGGCATGATGGTTATTTATATCGCCAGAATTGTCTATGCGTGCCTAATTGTTCATTGTGTGAAATATTTGTGCTTGAAGCCCACAGTGGAGGACTTATGGGGCACTTTGATGTCGCTAAGACTTTGGACACATTGCATGAGCATTTTTACTGGTCGAGAATGTGAAAAGATGTAGAACGCATTTGTGTCTGCTGCATTGCTTGTAAGCAAGCTAAATTGACCACCAAACCTCACGGCCTATACATGCCCTTACCTGTACCTAGTCACCCTTCGATGGAAATTTCTATGGACTTTGTTGTAGGGTTGCCGAAGACAAAAAAGGGTGTAGATAGCATTTTTGTTGTTGTGGACAGATTTAGTAAGATGGCTCACTTTATTGCTTGCAAAAAAGCTGATGATGTCGTGCATGTTGTTGATTAGTTTTTTAAATATATTGTGAGATTGCATGGTATTCCTAGGTCAATAGTTTTTGTTGGACCCCGATTTTGGAGCCTAACATTCAGAGTCATAAAATGTGAACGTATGAGCTTAAAATGTTGGACCCCGATTTTGGAGCCCAACATTCGGAGTCATAAAACGTGAACGTGTCATCCTATAGGGTTATTTCCATGAACCCTTATTAAACATCATCCCACAATGGTGGTAAGCCCTCAAACATAATGCACCTGCTTTGGGACAATTAGCATATCTTTAACTAGAGATGTCGGATTAAGATCAATCCTAGATGGTTTGAAAGAAGACTCATAGATCTAAAATATTCAAGAAGACCTTGAAGCTAGATTTTGTCATCTAGAGGGTCAAAATTTGACCAGATGAAAGGCTCGGATGAAACCAGATGAAAAAGAAGACAAATTGGGAAAATTGTCATAACATTCGCTACTGATATCTGATTAAGGATTTCTTTGTATGGTTTGAAATAGGACATCAAGATCTACAACTTTCATGAAGACCTTGAAGATAGATTCTATCATCTGAATGGTCTAAAATAGACCAGAAGATAGCAAAAACACAGAAGAAGCGAAAAGACAGAAGATAGCAAAACACAGAAGAAGCGAAAAGATAGAAGAAGCGAAAAAACATAAAATAGCAAAACACAGAAGAAGCAAAAAGACAGAAGAAGCAAAAAGACAGAAGATAACAAAACATGAAAGAAGACGACGTTAGCATAGAAGAAGCAAAAAGGCAGACGAAGCAAAACAGAGAAGAAGATGAAGTCAGCACAGAAGAAGCAAAAGGTAGAAGAAGCAAAACACAGAAGAAGATGACGTCAACATAGAAGAAGCAAAAAGGCAGAAGAAGCAAAACACAGAAGAAGATGACGTCAGCATAGAAGATACAACTACACTCTTAAACATCTTCCCTTATAAGGGCCATAACTTTCAGCTCAGATGTCAAAAAATTTCATACTATACACCGTTGGAAAGATAAAAGAAAGATCTACAACTTTCTACAAGGCACATTACCTAAGTCAGCCTAAACTAATCCAGATTTTTCCCCGAAGTCAGAACATGGATTTTTCCTTAAAAAACATTTTACAAACTTGAGAGAGTCATCAACAAAAATGTAAGTATATTCCATTTGCATCAAAAGATAAAAATTTTACAAAGCTTTAGTGGGCATTTCAAGCCCCAATACATCAATGTTTCAAAAATCCCAAAATACAAAAGATACAAGAACAATAAATTGCTCAAAATGCAACTAAAGCCTTAGTTTACAAGATTAGCTTAAATTACATATACATTTCAAAAGTGGAGTGATGCCTTGGCCCTTCACTACTCAATCTCTTGCTCATCACCTACTTATAGGGAGGAAATTGGGGGTAAGCTCAAAGCTCGTGGGTAACAATTTTATAATCGGTAACAAGCAAAATCATTGCAATAATCCTATTCATTGTAAAAACTCACATTAATTCATAACATGTATACATCACTATTTTCAACATATCATGACCACATAAGCATATCAAATTGGTTCGGGTGGATCCAAAACAGAACGTACTACGCATTTTCACATAATGGTCTTGCGTAGCCGTGAACTTATAGGAGTCCATGAAGGAGCTCCATGCCACTAGCGGAAAGGCGGGAGAAGCCTTTTTGTCAAAGTGCACTTGACTTAACTTAGGGGACCACCAGAAACCCACATAACATGTATTTCATGACTTGTAAAACATATTGCCCAAAAAGGCACATTTGGAGACTTGATTTCTTAAACTTGATACCTTTTCAAAATCATTTTCATAATACACAATATGCAACACATTTTCAAAGCACTCAAAGAACAATAAATGCACATTTAGAGGTAGTTGAAACTCATTTATTTCCACTTCTTGAAAGAGGCATTAATGACTTATTACTTAATTATAAAAATGTAACCCACCTTGAATTTCTTGCTTGTAAGTTGCTCAAATATGCCTCGCCTCTTGCTCCTCTTGTCATTCTTGATTCCCTTTTCATAGACAAAATTTCCAACTTCAATAGGGTTGCTAAAATAGAAACCCACAAAGTAGGTTCTATAAAATGGGTCTAGAAAACTTAAACCCATGCATTTTCTAAGCTTCAAGAACCAAAACCCTTTTAAAATTTCCAAAGATTAAGTAAGACCTTACCTTGAATCTTCACCAAATGAAGAAATTATTGGCTGAAATGGAAGCTCTTATCTTCCCCTACCTTTTTCCCTTCTTGCACCACCTCTAAATCTCTCTAGAAGGCTTAGAAAAGATGAAACCCTAGCTCAACTCTGTTCTTTCCTCTCCACTACCGAAATCTCTCTTCTCTCTCTCTTTGATTTGTTATTTCGCTTCCCTCTTTTCCATTTTCGTTTTCCCCCTCTTTAGGAAGAAAACAACACTTCTTTCTTCCCTTTTTATCCTTAATGATTTATAAAAGTCCACTTTGCCCTTCCTTTAATGCCTTATGGTTTCTAAACTTATGTGGCTTGCCAAAATTGCCCTTACACACTCTCATATTATCTTACCCACCTTAACATGCTAATTAATTAAAACATAAATTAATCTAGCAAAACCCCAAATTTAATCTAATCATGCTTATTAAAAAAATTTAGGGGCCATATTGGGTGCTGTTTTTGAAGCCCAACTTCGGATCATGAACGTGAGCTTCATCTAATGGAATTTCCTTGACCATCATCGGTTCATCTTCTTGCTTTGATACCACTCATGTTGGGCACCGTATCCGGAGCCCAACTCTTGCGTATATCATTCTACTTAACTTGAGCATCGTAAATAATACTTGAGCCTATTTCCTTATAGGGTTCTTTTCATGAACCTTTATTAGGCATCATCCACAAGGGTGGCGTGCCCATGACAATCAACCATCAAAACCAACTTGCTCTAAATCAATGTAAACATACATACATAACTGAACTACTTAAATCTATCATTTCATTTCTTAAAGCAACAGAGTTTGAAATACTTTATTTACATATCAAAAGCCACACCATTGGCTTATTACGAAAATACAAAATAGCAAATGAAACAATTCCTTCAGGCTCTTGATCACTTGATCTCCTAGCTATAACCTGAGGATGAGACAGGAAGGGGGTGAGCTTGAAAGGTCGTGGGAAACAGTTTATAACAAAAGAATAAGCAAAAACCTTGAAAGCATTTTACTTGTCTTAGAAAACTTTCTTTAAGTTCATAATCACATGTTTCTTAGGCTTTCAGCCAAAATCCATAAGTTACAAAACATGAATGCATCAAACTTGATCAAACATAACATGAACACATAATCACATCAGAATGGTTTGGGTAAGTCCAAAACATGACGCACTACACATTTCCACATAGGGGTCCTGTGTAGTCGTAATTCTTGAGGGAGTCCTTGAAGGAGCTCCGTGCTGCTAGCGGGCAGGCAGGAGAAGCCTATACTTAGGTCAACGTGCACGTGATGGTTCTTGAGGGACTACCACAAACCCATATAACACATATATTTCAAAATTTTGTAAGGTTGTTGCCCAAAATGGCACTTCTTGTAAACTTGCTTTTTCATATACTTGACGTATATCTTGAAAACCATTATTGAAAACATGATTTCATAAACATGCATCTTTTTCAAAAGAATCAATGGTAAAGACTTTTCATCAATCATCACACAATTCATGAAGCAAACATATAACAGATTTCACAAATCATTCATAAGCAATAATGCAACACCTATGATGCAAATGAAATCAGAAAACTTCTTTGATTTAAAGAAAACAGTAGTATCTTATTGATTCTATTGTAAACGTGTACCCACCTTGATTTCCCTGCTTAAAGACTTGACTTGCTCAAAATGCCTCTTCTCTTGTTCCTCTTGTCTCTCTTGATCCCTTTATACAATAACAAAAATTCCACTTAATAGGGTTTTCAATTGAAAATCCCTTAAAGCACAATCTTTAAAATTGGTTCTAAAATACTTACACCCAAATATTTTCTAAACTCTATGAACTAAAATCCTTTTAAAAATCCAAAAGTTTCAAAATGATCTTACCTTCATTCTTCACCAAATGAAGGGATCCTTAGCTCAAAGGGAAGCTC
>JANZLC010000201.1:22964017-22978097 GCA_026413385.1 Erythroxylum gracilipes
ATTGGTGCACTGGTTCCTTGAGAGTCGACCCGAGGTTGCATCCTGTATTGCAATCCTTGGTATAAATTTTATTTGACTGGTTTCCGAGGATCAATTCTTGAATTGAACGATAAGCCGCGATCAATATGTTTCTGATTGAGCCCAATGGGCCAGTATTTGTATATGTGATAGGCGCTCGGTCACAACATTAATAACGAATGTGGAGTCTCATATGCATCTGTATGTGTTTATATATGATCTGATTCGCATATAAAATGATGTGCCATGACAGTGTGCGTATTTGAAATATTCATGTTCTGTATGTAATTTGTGTATGTGAATCTTGTGAAATCATCAATGATGGTTCACTCATTGAGTTCGCAAAACTTATAAAAATTACAACGTGATTTTTCAGGTACAAGACAAGTGACTTAGTGTTTATTCTATATTAGAAGAACCTTTTGGACTAAGTTATGGCTTAGAGGTCTGTCAACTGCCGTCAGAGAGTTATAGCTTTTATTTTGTAGTTTTTGCTAGAACCTGTATGAGGTTTTGTAAATATTTGTTTAATGGAGACAATTTAGACTTTGTGAATGAATGCAATGAATGGTTTCAAAATTTGATGATTTCTGATTATATTAGATGATGCCATGTGTAAGTTGGATTTGTTTTTGCTCTAACATGCTATTATCATAGGATATGTACTTGAATATTCTTGAATGTTTGGGTATATACCTTGTGGTAGTGGGATGTTGCACATCACATTCATAAATCCAAGCAAACATATCAAAAATTTCTATACATATTTCACGTCTAAGTACATATGTCCATATTGAAGTGAACAAAGTATCCATTTACCCATATCTTTCACATTAAGTACCTTTATATCTCTTACTATACTTAGATGTACTTAATTCGTTGTGTTCACTTCTTAATACACCCTAGACATGCTATAATACTTCCAGGGTATATGTTGGGACATCACATACCTAGTCAGGTCAAGATTTCAAATGTGCATTAGCACCACTTATAACTTTTCTAAAAATTAAAATAAATGGATTTCCAAAACAATAAGGCTAGGCCTTAAAGATATATATATACAAGGCTAATAGTTAGGTTCTACAACTTACTAAACCAACCAAAATTTGCAAAGTCAAAGATACATACCAAAGGTAACTTGTAACTACTAATGTTACTATAAATGACACTTTGCAGAGACAGAAATAGTTTTCAACTCATATAGAAGAGGTTTTGTTTTTTAGTTTAGTTACTCTTTTTCCCATGACTATGAATGGTCGTGTATCCAATTGTGTATCTTCATAAGCTTCACATTTTTTGGGTTGCACGATCGAATGCACATTCGTGCACCAAATACCCAAAAAGCTAATTTTTGCTATAAATTGACATTTTGGATGGCCGAAGGGAGGAGAATCATTTTGAGACTTCGTGAAGGGCAAAAAACTTACTCTTTGGAGATCCATAGAGGGCTAAGCTTCCTTCTTCTGGTTCAAGGGTGAAATTAACACTAAGCACCATATTTGAGCATATCGTCATTGTGTATTGTAATAGTTATGTTTTGGATTCATGTGTGGCTTAGAGATAACATAACATAGGTTAAATGACCCGAGCTTATGTAGTTGTTACCTAGATTGATATATTTTCCTTATTCATAATGTGGCTATCTGACTAAATCTACAGAGCTTGTTTTAGGTTGTTCGATAGCTAGGTTTAATTAAAGAGCTTATTTTGATTAAATACGATCTAAGGAAAAACTGGGGTTAACAGAGCTTGTTAATCTACGATCAACAGCTTCTAAGAGAGGTGTGAAAACAATATGACAATGACGTATGTTTGATTATGTATAGGCTGAGATTGAGCCAAGAACTGGACTCTAAACGCATTAATCACTTTCATCATTTTTGACTATTTTCTTTAATTTGTTTTCATTAGTTTAATTTTACTTTGTTTTCTTAATTACATCAAATCAAACCCCCCTTCATATCCTAAACATCAATTCTTTCTCATTACAAAAGCTTTACACACACTCTCTGTGGATACAATCCTTACTCACCACTGCTATAAAGTTAGTTATGCAAAGTCAGGTTTATTTTATGGTCATTCAAGACGCATCAACAGAAATCCATGTATATATTTAAACATTGTGTGTTTTAGAGATGATGCCATGGATCTACTCGAGTCATATTCTCCTTCCTCATTGATCGTACTCTAGAATTGGCAAGAAAGCATCCCATATAAGAAGTCTATTTATAGGGCCAAGTAAGCTAGCATTCCCATAAATTTTTGGTCATACAATCCCATCATGACAGGGAACTTCAAACAGCTTATACGGACCATCTCCCTTAGCAGCTAGAATTGGATAGTGTTCAGCCGGTCCTAGTCATGACATCCTTTCTCCACAAAGAATAGGGAGAGCACCCTAAGCGTTAACTCCCAGTATGAGGGCTCATGATCTCGAAAAATTGGGAACATGTTCCAACATCGATAAGGTACAGAACTTGCTAGACCAAACTGACCTACCCCAAGGCTTCCTAGTTAATACTACAACCTATTACAAAAGTCTTCTTCTTGAGTCGTAGATACTACTCCTCATATATCGCAGCATTAAAGAGTAACATCTAAGGTCGCTCTAGTGTCTGGTATGTGCGAGCTCCCTTTGAGTCTCTAGAGGACCCTTCCCATCATTGTCGCTTCCTTGGTGCCTCTTTTTGTACATCAAAGTCTCGTACTTATGCTCAAAACTTTAAATAAATGGAAGAAAATTGCAAACAAAGTACAAAAATAATCGTTTCCCCACACTTATTTTTTATGCTCACTAAATTGATAAACAAAAAAACAAACTAGAAAAAGGAAAATTAAACACATAGTAGAATCACAAACAAATAATCTAATGTAAATAAACAAATAGATAAATAAAATGAAATAAAATAATTATAAATTTAACTAATAAAATAAATAATCATAAATTTGAAATTAACAACACTGTAATTAACCAATAAAATTAATCAATTACGAAATTAAACCTAAATTTGAAATTAATAAACCTAATATGACAAATTATCGAAAATTAGCAAAAATAAACATTGAATTAAACAAGAAAACAACTTCAATTAACTATAAAAACAACTAATTAATCCTAATTGCACGCAAAATCATCACAATTTAATAATTAGTGAGTAAAATTGCATAAATGTGCAATTCCAATTGAAATCTCTTCCAATTTGCATGCAATTCATCAAATTAATCAATAAATCATATGGATGAGGATAAAACTCAACTATTAAACCACAATTAACCACAAAATCAAGCAAATTTATACAAAATCACCAAACCCTAAACATAGCATTTTTATTGGGGATGAAAATCCCTAAAAATTACAAATATGCAATTATTCATGCATAAACAAGTGAAATAGATGAGAACACTTACTTAGGTATCGTGAATTGGCAAGAAAAATGCTAGGTTAGAGAGGGAGAGTGGAGATGGAGAGAGTTGAGAGAGAGAGAGAGAGAAAATGAAAAGAATGAAAGAGGTAGGGCAATTAAAGTTTGTCATGGATTTACACCATCTACTACACGGTCATGTAGCTAACCGTGTAATTTATAAAATCCTTAAAATTTAAGATAGGCTTGTGAGTGATTGCATAATTACTTAGTTATGTATCTGATCGTGTAAGTCAACATAAGCATATTTGACAGGCATGTCTAATGGAGTTACTATAAATGTGTGCAACATGAAAAATAGTTGGACAAATTTAAAAATTTTATACTCAAATTTACGAAACTTTACCACGCATACCCTAATATGATAAATATGCAAAATCTCTTCAAGATGCTTAATGTCCTAAACTAACACACATCAAAACTCAATAAAATCCTATACTAACATCAAAATAGAAACAAAATGAAATAGAATTTAAAAATAAAACCTAACTTAGTTCTTATGTTGCCTCCTAAGTAGCACTTGTTTAACATTATTAGCTTGACGTACCTTTAATGCTCATGGAGGCTTATAAAAATTGGGTTTTGACCATCTTACTGTTAATTCCATAACCTTTAAGTAAGCTACTTGTTGTTACTTATTACAGCGTTTTTCTTTTAGTTAATTACCTTAAACTTGTAAAAGTTTTAGTGGACCTTTAATTGTAGACTCATGCAAAATATCCAAAAATGAATCTTGACATTACTCACTACATTCATTATCATTAATAACATTAGACATTTTAAATTCAAATTCTTCATCCCCTACCCTTAATATTAATTTTCCTTTACCAACATTGATAATTGACTTAGCAGTCGCCAAAGAGGGTTGACCAAGGACTAGAATTACCTCTATATCTTCCTCTATGTCAAGAATCACAAAATCTACTAGGAAGATAAACTTATCAGCCTTAATAAGAATATCCTCTATAATGCCCTTAAGATGTTTTACAGATCTATTTGCTAGCTATACACTTATCCTAGTAAGTTTTAGTTTACCTAATCCCAATTTCTTAAATAATGAGTAAGGCATTATATAATACCAACCCTAGGTTGGCTAAAGCCTTATCTATTTTTAAACTACCAATTTCAAAAGGGATAGTAAAACTCCCTAGACTTGTGAGCTTGCTTTTCATAATTTCTGAACACCAGTTGCCAACTCTTCCAGCTTTTCCTTGTTTGATTATAGCTCCTTCAAAATTTTCAAGTGCTGCAGCATCTACACAAGAGCTTCAATAAGGGGTAAGTTAATATGAAGTTGCTTAAATATTTCAAGGAACTTACCGAAATGTGCATCCGCTAGGTTTTCTTCACTTTAGTAGGATAAGGGATGACAAGTTTAAATTCCTTGAATTTTTTAAGGAGGCCTCCACCTTTAGCTTTTACTTGACTCTTAGTAGTCTCCTTCTTCTTTTAGAGTTCATTTTCGTCTGGAAGCTCCTTTTCACTTTTAAGGGTGATTGCCATTACACATTCTATAGGATTTGTATTTATGGTACTAGGCAAACTCCCCTGTGGTCTTTCATATACTAATTTTGTGATTTGACCAATTTAAACCTCTAAGTTACATATAGAAGCCTTTATTCATTGATTTCTTGCATCAAAATCTTGAAAATCTTTTATCATCGTCTCTTCTAGAGTCAGCTTCTTAACTTGAGGTGGTTATTACTGAAATCTTAGAATAGGGTTGTTCCTTGCTTGCCCTTCAATTTCCCAAGAGAAATTGGGGCAATTCCTCCATCCCAGATTATAGGTATTGCTATATGGATTGTTTTGGGTTTAACAACATTTTCCACATAATCCACATGTTCGGGCTATTATGCTTAAAACTTTTGACTTGAATGTTCTAGCCACTTACCTAACACTGGATAACTTGACATTGTGGATTCATCATCAATCTATCAATTTTTCTACTCAGAGCTTTCTCTTGGTTGTGCCACTTCATCCACTTCATATACTCTTGCTGGCTCATTAAGTCTAGCTTGAGAAAAGCAACACTGATAAGTGTTCATCGTCATGTCTTCAATAAGGTCATGAGCTACTTTTCGTTTATTATTATATCAGAGAGTTTAACCATTGCTTCACCTTTCCCTTTAATGAAAACGAGAATAATTGTAATCTTATTGCATTGTCATTAGCCCTATTGATCTTGAAAGTATCACAAATCTCTGGAAAATTTTAGATATGTGCATTCGAATCTTCATCTCGTGTCTCTCAAATTGAACAGACTGCTGCTCCATCTGAATGATACTTGGCTTGATCACAAAATTATTGGCATTCACAGTCAATCTAACAATGTTAGACTTCGCTTCTATTAAGTCTGGTCTAAATTGAACATCATTTTTGGTTGGTCTATAATGGTTTTTGGTTCTTTAGTATCAATTTACCTCTTAAGTCATCTATTTGTCAATATAACTCGAACTATAAGTTATGTTGTGCAGATTTTACTAGTTGTTTTTTTATTTTTGGATCTTCGTCCACTAAGCTCTTTGGATTACTTCGAGTCATAAATTGACCAAATAGTCAAATTTTGTGAGAAATACAAAAACTAAAGAGTAAATAAAATAAAGAAAGAAATTAGAGACAAATGTAAGATAAAATAAAGTAAAAATGGCTATATTAATAGAATCTAGGCTTTCCTAATATTACTAATCCCCAGCAACAGAGACAAAAACTTGATTGGTTATTTTTATGCTTATAAAGATTTATAAGTTTTAATTGCAAGTGCACGATGTAGTTATTGCTCGCACTGACAAATATGGGTTGATCCCAAGAGGATTGTAAGTACTAGTATTACCCTTTTCTCTATTATCTAAACTTCAAACCATATTGTGGATTTAATTAAAAATTAAACTAAACAAACTAAACTAAGATTGAAATAATAATGAACTCAAACAAAGGAAAATACTATGAAATTTTTATATCAAGTAAATAGTACCTAGGTGATGAAACTCCCTATTAAATTATTGATTACTGGACTATGTAAATTCCTATCTTATGTTAGATATTAATAATTAACCCCTCAGTTGATTAATTGAAATCTCTTTCAAATTAAAACCCTAAGATTGTATTATTGATTTGAGAATTTTACTATTAGGTTTGACCCTAATCTAGAGGATTTATGTCTACATATCTCTAGGTTTGCATGCAACTCCTTCCAATTATGGTAGATCTATTCACACAAAAGGATTTTTCAATCTCATTCATATGAAATCAAATCATGGACTAATATTACAGATATATTAGTTCAAGAATATAACGTATAATTGAATCATAATAAATTAATCAATAAAATTGCATTAAATAAAGATTAAATCATATGGTCATCACAATTTAGGGTTCATCACACCTTGACACTAATAAATTTAGTTCCCACTCATAGAAAACAAAACCAATAATAAATATTCAGAATAACAAATTGAAATCTAAGAAATCATATTCTAAATCTCCCTTTTTTTCTTTAATAAATCTTTTTGCAATTTGGATTAAATGTTGGTATTAATCAGGTCTTGTTATGTAATCTTCATGTTTTCCTTGTCCTCTACTCAAAACTGCCTCTTCTTTATGTTTCCTAGAACTAAAAATGCTCTAAAACTTGCCTCTTTCTATTCTACCTCTAATAACATCCTTTTATAGTAAAAACTAGGATTTTGGGATATACACTGTCACTTATATAGTCGTGTAGGAGACCATGTACCTCCAAAAATACCAAAATTTGTGATTTTACATGAGTACAGAGACTTAGACAGGCAACGTATATGGCCTGAAACAACAATTTCAATTCTCCACAGATTTATAAAGACCTACACAGTTACTATAAACAACTGTGTATCTCTAAGTTACTTCAAATCTTCGTTTATGCCAATTTCATCTAAATTCTACTCCTTTTGGTCCAAGAAAACAATTATCACCTATAAACACACTTGAAGAGAATTAAGTACCAAAAATACTATAAAATTAAACACATTAAATATGGGTATATAAATATAGTCAAATAATCATTCATTACTTATCCATCTTTATTTGGCACATAGTTGATAATGGTGAAAGTACCTAGTTCTAGTATAACTTTAGGCGTCTGAATGGTCTTCTTCATATCCTTCCTAATGCTTTTAATCTGATGCTTAGAATCCCTAGTTCCTTTAAAATAAAGCTAATTATTCCCAATAATGCTTGGAATTGGTCACTTTCTCATCTGATGTCATTTTCCTCTATTACTATTGCAATGCCTAACTACCAGCCTAATTCTAGGAAGGAAAATAAAGTCCTTTAGAAGAGACACAATTATAGATGTTTCACTAATAGATATTATACAAGTATCTTGAGGATTTTCCTCCATGAGTGCCATAGTCTAACTTAGTTTGGTCCTCTAAAAATTTACGTAAAGCTACTTTTGTCCTTTGTTTAGTAATATATGAGAAACTTAGCACGAAGGACATGTTAATCTTTAGCTTTTTCAGCAATTAAATCTGCTTCTTCTAATATTGATTCTCTAGATAAGCTTGATCATCTCTTCTTTATTATACAACTTTGTCAAGGCAACTTGGGAGAAAATACTCCATCTTTGTCCTTTACACTATAATGATAGCTTTTAGAGACAAATTATTGTTTGGGCATGCTTTATCAATCATAGAACTAAGGAGGAGGTTAGGATATTAGAATTTCCTTAAGTTGTAAGGTGTACTCCACATGAAGGGAAGGAATCTTATAATTTTCTCTAATTCATCAAAGGAAGCTTACTCCTTCATAAAGGACACTATAGGATAGGCTAGAGAAATCATTCTTTTAAGGATCATAATGCTAGTAGCTAGCCAAAATCTTATGTTCCTGTGGTTCGCATAATATCCAACTGCTTGCTTCCCTTCGGTACTTTTTACTTTAGTAACATCATGATGAACTAAGACTCCTTAGTTAAAAGAAGCAACTTAGTTTTATTTACTTTTGTTCTTCTATTCTTATGGGATTCTAACTAGATGCCTTATACTTTTTTTGCTCCTTTCTTTAGTTTGTTACCTTTTATTCTTATTGTTAGGCAGTTTCCACTACGAAGTCTTTTTCCTCACTTTTTTTATTTGATTTAATTCTTTCATTTCCATAAAAAAAGAGTTCTCAAGAAAGTTATAATCTTGCATTAAATAAAAAAAACAATCTAAAACAATAGGCCTGGCATTCACCCCAACTAGATCTATATCGTAATTAGTTTACATTTAAATAAAGAAAACCCATAATAAATAAGAAAGAATATAGGAAATAGGATTGAATTCTCAAGGATCTTAAATCCTGAATTTTTTTTATGAATATTCTTATTTTCCCTAATGTTATTTTCTTTGTTAATCTTAGATACTTTTTGTTAGCTTCTAATTATCTTTTTTTTTAGTGTTTTCAATCGAACTTCCTTTTTTTCTATCATCCCCCTCTCTTAAGTATAAAACCCTAAAATTCTAACTAAAACAGGTCAAATATCAGACAAATATGGGACTTTGTAACTATGTTATCTCTTGCATGCTTAACTTGCCTCTTTGGAACTTGTCTATAATAATTACTACAAATACTGGTTAAGAATATATGATTGTGCTTCTCTTATATTGGAGAACATAGGCAAAATATAATAGGATACTGGAAGAAGCCTAAAGGAATAAAATGACTTAATGTTCAATATGGTAGAAACACAGGTCCATGCTTATGTTGTATAGTTCTTATAGCAAACTCTCCCAAAAATAGAATATTGTATGATGGAACATGAGAAGCAATATAGTATTGTTTTCTTAGTTATTAACCTAAAATTTGTTAAAGTTACCTCACCTTGACTCAAGTATTCCCAATCTTTTTCCTTCTTCATTGAGGGATTGAAATAAGACCAAAAATAAAATATAAGTCATTTTAAGTATCAAACCGATATTCTAAAAAAATCATGCTAAAGATATAATGTAATTATTACTCATCAATTAGAACCTCACATGGTCCAACAAATTCTATTTTTAATTTTACTCACTTAAATTCTAATTTTAATTTAAGTTGCAAAGCCCTCTCTAGAGATGGAAATACCCACATTAATAGTATGCCTTATTCTGTGAATAAATAGACATATAAGAACATTTTTCCATTTGTAATATAAATTACATTACTAGGAATATAAGTCTAAATGTCTTCCAAATAACTCTTAATTATTTTTAAAGCAATCATACTTCCCTCACCTAAACTAAAATTTAATTTAGTTGCCCTTCCTGAATGTAAATAAAAAGATATATCCTAGATAAGCCTCATAACCTAGTGGTTTTCACAATAAAATGGACATTTATCATCAGACATACATTTTTTAGAAAGATCATTATAAATGATTATAGCGTGTCATGTAAATAAAATATTCAGCTAAAGACACTTTTGTATAAGGAGCGAGATATTATAATATAATTAGAGAATCTACCATTTTCAGATACCATAATAGTATCGTTAAGTTATCAATATATGATTTGTCACTTTAAAGTAATTAATGAGAATATTCTATTATTCTTTATTAGAATTGATTTCATAAATATTTGACCAAGGTATAATGATACTTGAAAATAATTTAAAATGTCATTAAATATTAATTACTAATAGTAGAGAACTATTATGATTGAACTCGAAATAGAGTGTCCATTAAATATATACACTATTTTTTATGAAAACAAAAAATTATAAGAAAAACTACTTTACCCTTTCTAATATTTGGGTGATCTTGATACATTATTAAACTTCAATCTTGCTATATAGATGTAAATTTATATCTAATCCTAAGAAAACTTTATGATTTCTAATCTATTTGTGTTGTCAATATATTTAAGAATCTAATGAGTCTCGTATAAAGAAATATCGAAGAGACAAAAAAGGTAATTTAATAAAGTTAAAGTTAATCGTAATGCTTGATAAATTTTAGGATCAATTATAAAATATTTGATAAAAAGGAACCAATATTAGATATTGTACTTTATTGGGAAAAGGTAACATTTAATTGGGAATAATTATAATTTAAATTAAGTTTTAATTTGAACATAAAATTATATTTTAATTACAATACTAAAAGATCAAAACTATATTATAAATAAGTGTACGCTCTATAAGTGCTAACAATCATGACATAAGCCTTCTGCATATTACTTATAAAATTTTTTCAACTTTGTTTTTATTGGAGATCGAAAAATTATGTAGTTATTATGGTATTCAATAACCTATATCTAAATTGATTTTTGTAGGAAAATTGTAGAAAAATAAAAAGAAAATAAGCTTTCTACTAAAGTATGATTTACAATTCATGCTTTGTTATATTTATTGATTAATCATATTATACGAACTAAATGAGATTAAATTTTATTTATTTCACGTGCTCGCATATCAATTTCACACTATAATATTCATTAAATATTTAATCATTCAAAGTAAAAAATTTCTTGCCATTTTTCAAAATTTTAAACTTAATTTACAATTTTTGTTGCAAATAATATTATTTAATAAGGTAAATGTAAATCTCACTGTTATTTATTTCATTTAGAAATGTAGCCCCTAGTCAACTCAAGATTAGATTTTTTTACCTAATTTACAATGTTATTTTATAATTTTTCTCTTTGTTTTTGTTAATAAAATGATTTGCTTAGTGCAATTTTTTAAGCTTTATGACATTTAATACAATAATTAAAGTTTGCTTCTGATAAGAAAAAATCCATATCAATTTCTATAGTCAAAGATTTCTTATGTTCACGAAACTCGTATAATAAGTGAGAATTTGATTATTTTATATAAAAACAATTACATTTGTTAAAATATGCTTCCAAAGCAGTTTTATAATTGTGTTCAACAAAAGTTAGGATAAAAATATATATTTATCATAAAACTATTGGTTTATTCCCTACAGCCAATCAGTTTGGTTGTAATTTAGTGAAAAAATAATTTAAAAGCATTATTTATCTTGTGCATGTTTAGATGTATAAGATAAAGTCCATGAAATAATTAAACATTGTAAATGAAATTACAATGAAACTATAACTATAAGATTCATATTGCATTTATGTATTATCCATAAAGTATTCCTAATTATTTTTCTATTAAGACTGGACATTCATAGAACGTATAAAGACTAGCATATGTTTTGTTTTTCTTATGAAGGAAGTAGTCGATCTTATAGGCTAAAGTATAAAGATATTTAAACAAACATGTGGGCGCTTGTTAGAGACCTAGTTCAGTGAACGAACTCAATATGAGAAAACTATTTGTAACATTACTTTTATTCAATAGAATTCCTATTGTCATGATTGTATATGTTGGGGTCGGGTCCCGTTACCTATCTCGAGATCACAATTTCAGGCAGTCGGGTAAGGATCGTTCGAAAGAAAAGTCAAAAACTTCCATTGAAAAGAAAATTTTGCCGTCATCAGTGGTGGGTTCGCCGCTGCGAAGATACGGGAAAAATCCCAAGGACCTTTCGGGAGAAGTTCACCGTGGCCAACATTTGGCTTCACCGCAGCAAACACACCCTTCGGGACAAATATGTTGCGGTGAAAGAGCCTAGTTCCATCGTGGCAATGTACCTAGATCAAATCCAATCACCTCTCGGGACAAATGCGTTGCGGCGAATGTCTGGCTTCGCCATAGAGAAGTTACCAAAAATCACACATAAATACCCTTCGAGAAAGGTTCGCCGTGGCCAAGGTTTGGCTTCGCCATGGCTAAACCTTTAGTTCCGAACCCATAACCCAACATTCAAACACAAAATTTTGCACACATACATTTTCAATTTGCCATAACCATCAACAACTCAAAAGAAAAATGTAAACATACACAAAAAGGAACTTCTTCAATTCTGAATCTCATTACTAAATCAAAATAGAGTTTGAACAAAGCTTTATTTATATATCAACACTACATCATTAGCTTAATACAAAATACATATGGATGCTCATGTTTGATATGTTGCTAAAGCTACCCAAAAGTAATTGAACTAACTTAGTTACTAAATGTAGCTATCTCGGAGTTTGTCCAAATGCCTTGCAAGGATCAACGATCTTCTCGTTCTGCACCTGAGGAGAAAATATTGGGTTGAGCTATAAAGCTCAGTGGCTAATATATTTATAGCCATTAGCAACGAGCCACACAATCGAGCATATATATGCATACATTTATATTTCATTTTATTCTAGCAATTCAATCATTTACAATTCTAGCTCAAAAACTCAAAGTGAAAGAAGTTATCACATAACACATAACAAGTACATTTAACCATCAAAACATAACACTCATATCCGTCATACTTGACAAATAAGAGATTAAATGCACAACAAATGGCTCGAGAGTTCCCATGGGTCAAAATGGAGAAACCGAAGTTTACATCATGAACAAAATGAGTATGTTCTTAGGATCTCATATGTCACAAGCGGGCAGCCGGGAGAAGGCTATAGGTCAACTTGTGCATGACTAACGAAATGGTTTCTTTCCTGCCCAAATACAAGCAAATATTCATGCTTAATTCATTTCATCACATACTCACATTTTCATGCTTTTCAAGCTATTTCTTCTTTTGACTATACAAAATGTCATAATATTACTCATGACATAACATGATAATAATTATAATTCATTTTTAACAATCACAACAATTCCATTTCAACAATTAAGCATATACACATACAAGTAAACAAATTGGCCATTTACGCAATAACTATAAACACATTACCTGCCTAAATTGCTTGGAAAATCCAACTTAATTATGCCTTTCCTCTTGCTCTTGGGTAAGATTTCCTTGGTTCCCTTCAAATAAACCAAGTCCTCATTCAACCCAACATTCAAATGGAAATTCATAAAACTTCAATAATCATAAAAAATAAAATAAACAAAAATTGAACTTAACATACCCATTGTCTATCTAGGTTAGAAAAACCAAAACCTAATTTAGAAATCCATGAAAAATCAAAGTGGTTTCTTCCTTCTCTTCTTTCCTCCAACACAAACTCATTCTTTCTCTAATCTCTTTTGTTTTTCTACCAAGCAACAAGGAAAGATGAACTTACCTTAAACTTAGTCCAAATCTCCTTCTTTCTTCTTCCTCCCTAGCTTCACATGGTTTCTTCTTCTTCTTTCTTTCTTCTTTACGTTTTCTTCTCTTCTTTTGCTTCTCACGATTCTCTCTTCTCTTTTTTCTTATTCAAGACAACAATTTGTCTTGGTCTTCCAAAAATACCCCTCCTTCATTTAATCAAAAGACTACTTACTCCTTAGGCTATTTAAATGCCATTCTATACTCTAATTTAATCCTAATATTTCCATTCTATTTTCTATTTTCTACTTATGCCCACTAAATTAATGGACTCAATTCTAAAAAAAATCAATAAATCATAAATATCTAAATAAAAAAAATTCGGTGCCCAACAGTATAAGTGATCTTTTGACTTGAGGTCTCCAAAGTTATCTTGTATAGAGACTGCTATGTTTTGATATTACTTATGACCTATTTAATCATAGGTCATTCAGTTGGTATGTTGGCCCCCGAAATTTTTTTCTTGATAATTAAGCATGATTTCAATTTATTTTTGAGGTCTTGATTGATTAATTGTTTTGTTTGGAGTTTAATTAGCATG
>JANZLC010000201.1:22980829-22993431 GCA_026413385.1 Erythroxylum gracilipes
ACATAGCCTAAGAGTTGTTGGCTACGGAGGTATGGAAGGAACTGAGCCTTCCATAGGAGGTAGTTCTCCTGTGTGAGTTTCAAATTAATGAGATGGCTAAAGGATGGTGTGGGAAGAAGACCTGTGGGTGAGTTGATGGTGGTGACAGAAGAAGAGGAAGAAGATGAATTGTTTGACATTCTCGATTAGAGACGTTATGGCTCGGTACCATATAAAACATTGTTAGAAAAGTTGTGTAAAAGAAAATGACCCACACGCACTACATGTTGGTTTTCATTATCTTTATATAGCTGTACATGCCATAAATCAAGGAACCAAACAAATAAAACAAAAGATATCCGCCACTCTACAAAAGATCTGCGCCACTCTATTTGACAACATAGCCACTCTACCTAACACCTAAAAACAACAAAGAGAAAACTTCCAATACCAAGATTAGTGTATCTTATACGCATATTAGGAGAATTTGAAGTTTTTGAAAATGAGCTGCCCGCAACCTTATTTAAAAATATAAATATAAATTTAAATTTAATTTTAATTTTAAATTTTAAATTATATTTATATTTATTTGTTATTGGTTTATTATATTATAATAGATATGCACGTATTTTTTATGTAAATAAAATATTTTATTTTTATTTATTTTAGTTTTTATTTATTATATATTAAATTTATAATTTTTTTTTTTCAGTTTGATATATTTTTAAAACAAACAAAAGATAGAAAAAGGGCAAGTCGATCTGATGCCGCCTTTAGCACCCGTCTGCTGCACCATTTGCACATCGAATCGAATATTGGTGACACAAGCACCGACTTCCAAACCCAAAGCCACAAGCAATCACTTTTTGACTCCCTTACAGCTCTCAAGTATAATTTACTCTTTAGTAAAGCGAGCTTTGTTAATAAATAGACTCTGTGGTTGACTATTGGTGTTCAAGAAGTCTGTCTGTGATTGAGAAATATGCAGTACAAGAACTTGGGTAGATCGGGGCTGAAGGTGAGCCAGCTCTCATTCGGAGCGTGGGTCACTTTTGGCAACCAGCTAGACGTCAAAGAGGCCAAATCTATCTTACAGTGCTGCAGAGACAATGGTGTCAACTTTTTCGACAACGCTGAGGTCTATGCCAATGGTCGAGCGGAGGAGATCATGGGTCAAGCCATTCGTGAGCTCGGCTGGAAGCGTTCCGATATCGTTGTGTCCACTAAGATCTTCTGGGGCGGTTCTGGTCCTAATGACAAGGGACTGTCCAGGAAACATATTGTGGAGGGTACTAAGGCTTCTCTCAAGAGGCTTGACATGGATTATGTTGATGTGATTTACTGCCACCGGTGAGTATTGGGTGTTTTAGCTAGATTTAGTTTGATAGTTCATGAAGAAATCCTGACATTATTGGTTCCTTGGGACCTTTCAATGTTTTATTGAATATTGTCTTCTTTCTCAAGCTAGTTATTGATTTTCGATGATTTGAGGTCTTTAATTGTCTTTTATATGGGCCTTTGTATATTTAGGATTTTTATTTGAGTCTTATTACACAGTATGTAGTCTCTGACTTAATTCCACAGGCCAGACTCATCAACACCAATTGAAGAGACTGTGAGAGCTATGAATTATGTTATTGACAAGGGATGGGCTTTCTACTGGGGCACAAGTGAGTGGTCAGCACAACAAATTACTGAAGCTTGGGGATATGCGGAAAAGTTAGATTTGGTTGGTCCTGTTGTGGAGCAGCCTGAATATAACTTATTGTCTAGACACAAGGTAAGTAACTTTGACTGCCCATACACTGGCTTCTCTTTTTCATGAAAGTATTAGTTGTGTGGTTCATGTACCTTGGCAACAATTTATATCTTCGATGGAAAAGAACTTGTTTTGGTAACTTTTTGTCTAGGGACGAAGTTATGTTTAGCCCTATTGAAGAGGAACAAATTTGCTTTACACTCCTCTTTTACCCATTTTATTAAGTGTATGTGTAAAATTTATCCTTTTGAGAAAACTCTTTTTGTTATTGAGTCAGCAAACCTGACATAAGATGTTTTTGAGACTTGGTGCTATGCAATTTCAAGTTTAGTTGCATTTAATTTGTGAAATAATACGGTGGGAAAAAATGGTATAAATAGATAGTAAAGAAATATGAAATAAATAAAGTTTGGTTCATTATCTAGCTTATGGAACCAAAAGATTAAGATAATGAATGCGAAATGTATCTGGGGATAAGGACATTAATGGTTGATATTGAAGCAGTATAGCACGCTGAGCTAAATATTGCACATTTTCCTGTTTTGCAATGTAGAACTCATTTCCGAAGCTCCTAGTGAAAAATTTCAATTAAAGAGGTTATGGAAGTGAGAACACATTAATCCTTGTGCAGATGAAAAATTTCCTAAGCTTCTTTATCTTGAATTCCTTGATTTGTTATTTCTTCAATTCACTTGTTCTTTTTCATCAATTTCAGTCACAATAATATAATCGACAAACACTAGAAGTGTAGTCACTCCCCATGCAACCATGTCCTTGATGAAGAGAGTGTGATCTCTTTGACTTTATTGATATCTTGATCCTTTCATAACTCTTAACAAATCCTCCAAGCCATGCTCTGGGAGATTGTTTCAATCTATATAGAGCCTTTTCAATCTACAAACTTTATTGACTGTGTTTTCTTCAAAGCTTGGTGGGATATTCATGTAGATTTCTTCATCTAGATTTCCATGAAGGAAGACAATCTTCACATCGTATTGCAGAAGTTGCCAGTCAAAGTGAGCTGCCAAGGATAACAAAATCCTCATAGTATTAAGTTTTTCCATTATAGCAAATGTCTCCTAGTAATGGACCGTATAAGTTTGAGTTTGCCCTTTAGCAACTAATCATTCTTTATATCTCTCTACTGATCCATTAATTTAATATTTCAGTGTGAAGATCCATTTACAATCAATTATATTCTTCCCCTTTGGCTTATCAACAATCTCCCATGTCTTATTCTTCTCCAACGCATCCATTTCCTCTCTTATAACATTCCTCCATTCCCTTTTTGGCAATGGCTCAAAAACAGTATTGGAATATAAATGGTATTTAGACACCCAGTGAACTTTTTTTAGGCTAGTGATAGAAGTTTAAGTGATACATAGTGGGATAATAGGTATAGTGGTCTCTTGGTATACTCTTTAATGCCTTCCCTATTAACAATAGGAAGGTGTGAGTCATCTGTGGGTGTTTCAACTGATTGTGTGTGTAAAGGAGGACCCAATCTTAGCACAGTAATGTAAAAGAACTTATAGTTTATAAAAGAAATAAAAGAGGGAAAACAAATCAACCATAAGCTTTAAGTTGGTGGGATGAACAGTGGGAGTTGAGGTGACAACAAAGACAACAAGGTTGAAATTTAGTTTATGCTAGGTTTTCTTGTTAGATAAGAAGTAGTAGTAAATTAGACATATTATCCTAGTTGTATATATTGTTTAAGATTTAAACTTATTTAAGATCTGATTTGATTTTCTTTTTTGGATATTTTAGTTCTTTACTTCTAGAATAAGAGTTCTAAGAACTTTTCTATATATATGTTTGTACTCAATCCTTCAATAATGTCCTGATTTTTTTTTCTATAAACTAATTTTCAATTAGAAGGTGTGATACTTTTTTCTAAGCATTATTTTTAGACTCTAGGAATGATTCTTAGTTCCCTAGCCTCCATTATTTGTCTAATTCACTAAAATTCCAGCAATTCTAGCCTAAATTTTCAGCAACCAATATTCTACAATTCTAGCCATATCAAACCCTAAAATTTTCTAACTTGAAATCTGAACAACCTAAGTTGAAATTCTTTTTCTTTTTGACGTGGGGCAACTTGTGAATATCCAACATCTTCCCCTTGCAACTGAATTCATCCAAATCAAGCTATTTTCCCCCGCAACTAATAGCTAATATGAATCTATTTGTGTCACCCTATAGATCACCATTCATCTGACTAAAAATATATGATTTTGCATTCATTGGTCTTCACTAAGCTAGTTCTAATATCATAACACGAAATAGACAAGAAAAATAATCTGTCTTTTTACAATTGATTTTGAGTTACATGATTATATACATCTTAATATAGGAGAAAAATAGGAAACAATATCCTAGGATACAAATCACTCTCCTCGAATAAGGAACAATCTCTTTGGATCCTGTAATCTTTGGGATAAGAAGAAATTTACTTTCTTAAAATCTATATACAGCTAATATACAACTCGACAACAAGTACCATTGCCTTAGAATTGTTTTGGCATCAACATCACATTAGTGCATTGAATATATGTTGTTCTGATTTTTTGGCACATCACATTAGTGCATTGTGTACAGGGACGGAGCCAGACTCAACTCTAAGGGGGGGCCGGGGGCCAACATCTAAATGCAAAAAAATAATACAATTATATAATATTAAATTTTTTAAAAGGGGGGGCCACTTATATTTGTAATTTTAAAAATTTTAATTATATAAAAGCTTATATTTTTATCATTTTGAGATAGTTTCCAAGTAAGCATGCCTTTACCACTTGAAAATTAAAAGGTTCTTCCAAAGTTGAGCTTGGCATTTTTAGTTCACTAGCTGGAGTTTTGGTTTTGAGGCGTTATCATATCCTAGCATTTCAGTTTCACAATAATGGTACAATTTTCATTTGCATTGAGATTGAGTTTTTAGGTGTCCGAAACCCATTGAGCTAGAAAAAGAAAAAGCTATTGGATGAGCCCAAGAGCAGATCATTTCCTATTTTGACACACCTTTCACACTAAGTGTGAATAAGCTATACAAATCACAAATTCACTGAAATGAGTGTGGGACAACTAGAAGTTGAGACTCGTAATCATTTAAAGCTTTGATACCATTTTAAGAAATCATTCAACACAAAAAATCAAGCTTTTGAGTGATGTATCATTTACTGTTTTTGGGAATAATAATTTTTATCCATTTTGGGCCTGATCTATCAATTTAATCTTTTCTGTTGTATGATTCAAAATGCGCCACCCTTATTTTCAGTGCATTTCTGATTTCGTCGTGCTTGTCCACACTTCTTATTTGGGTGTGTTATTTATTCATTCTTGGGCTCACCCAATAGCTTAAACTTTTGAGTTGAATAGTTTCTTTGCAATTTTAGTAGTAGGGAATAGTTAGTTTATTTTTGTTTTGATTCTCAACTTGGGTAAACATTTAGTTGTTTATTATATTCCTTTGCTTGATAAGGGACATAGAATGGTATGCATTCTAATCTCTTATTTTACTAACTTGTTGCAAAATTAATGGCATAACTACTTTCCTGCAGACCTGAAGCTTTAAACATTCTGTATGATCTTGTAAACTATTTTTGTGCCTACAGGTTGAGTCTGAGTACATTCCCTTGTACACCAACTATGGCCTGGGCCTCACCACATGGAGTCCACTAGCTTCTGGGGTGCTCACTGGAAAGTACAATAAGGGCACTATACCACAAGATAGTCGGTTTGCTTTGGAAAATTATAAAGTAAGAGTTGTTTAGTTTTATAAACTTGATTCACGGAGATTCCTGCTATTTATTCTATTATCACCAGTTTTTCCAATTGACATTCTAGTTATGGCAGTTTCTTATGCACATTTATTTGTGGAGTTTGTTGTGATTTTTCCTTTCTTGTCAAAATTCAGTTCATCTAAGCCTCACCATGTACTAGTTTGGGTAATGAGCTACATGGATTCTTTTCTCAAATTTTGATCCAAAAATTTGGAAATATCTTCTAGGTCCTTGGTCCATATTGTTTTAGGCCTCTTTCCCTTTCCTAGTGGATTTGCTCATTGCAATCATCTAAAATCCATCCAACGTAAATTCTATCTTGGATATTATTTTCAGAAGTAGCTAGTGACACCTCTTTGATGCACTCATATTTTTACATTCTCTCTTAATTGTTCTACATATAGAAAATAAGTTAGCATTTTCTTTTTGAAACATGCACCTCCTCAATATGCAAATATTTTTATCTTTCTCTCTTAGTTTGACTCATATTCCATGAAAATATTCGTTTCAAATTCAAAAGGGTTTTAGTATCTCCTTGTTAATGTTATTTTGGTAATACTTTGTTTTCTCTAACTCTTATTCTCCTCGTGCAAATATTCTTGGCATATTTCTATTCAAATGAATCGCAATAGTTCATATTTAATTAATATATGACCCAAGGGCCCTACTCTTTACAAACCTAATGCAGATATATGTTATCCTCGACTTCAATGGAATGGCATTGCATATTTGTTACCATTTTGTATCGTAATCTATTATTACATTATTCATTGAACATAATGAAGGAATATAAAGATGCTTTTTTG
This sequence comes from Erythroxylum gracilipes, assembly GCA_026413385.1. Classification (NCBI taxonomy): domain Eukaryota; kingdom Viridiplantae; phylum Streptophyta; class Magnoliopsida; order Malpighiales; family Erythroxylaceae; genus Erythroxylum; species Erythroxylum gracilipes. The sequence goes on from JANZLC010000201.1 coordinate 22,987,156, forward strand.
TTCAAGGAAACATGCTACTTAGAGGTCATTAATGTTTGTTTGTTTGAGTTCTGCAAACCTTGTTGAACATCGGGTAGCCAAGTATATATTTTTTCTATTAGATTTTGGCAAGTCATAGCAACAAATTTTCCCTACCATGCCGCATTAAGCATTTAGTAATTACGTTTTCTGCTTAACATTCTTTACTTACATCACTCTTAGGATATGTGTTTAGAGTTAAATTGATTTCTTATCATTAAAATTCACATTGGTAATCAGCTATTCAGCTCCAACCCTTTACAAGTTCCAATTTCACTCCTTAATCTCTTGTAGCTATATTGTTTTTGGATGCAGTGGTTTGGTTTTGAAGCATAGAACTATCTAGTTCCTCAATATGAATTATTGCTACTTGGTCAGATGGTTGGTTTCCAAATTTTTGGCCTGATGTGGACAAATTTATTCCCTCCTTAACTAAATGTCCTTTTCTCTCTGAAAAATTATTTTAATTAAACATGATCAAATGTTAAGACTACATAGATATAGCATTCAGCCACCTATATGGTATCTGTCAGTTTTGAACAACTTTTGCCCTACAAAAGATAGATAGGTTTAATAATCACATTTAAAACCATCAGGATTTGACATTCGCTTCCTTTAATTACTATCAATTACATATTCTTGTTATTGAGCCCTTTTACATCATTTTAACCCTGTTAATTTCTAGAATCTTGCTAGCCGTTCTCTGGTTGATGATGTGCTGAAAAAGGTCAATGGACTGAAGCCAATTGCTGATGAGCTAGGTGTACCTTTGGCTCAGCTTGCAATTGCTTGGTGTGCTGCTAATCCAAATGTATCATCAGTTATTACTGGTGCTACAAAGGAGTCTCAGGTTAGTAAAACCATCATCGGATATCTTTCTATGACCATTCTTATTGAAACCTATTGATTCAGGTGTGACTTGAATCCATTAAAACATTTTGTGTGTATTGTACATACCCTTTAGCAGGCTACATTATGCTCCTTGGCTGCATTGCTATTTTTCAGCCATATCTTCAAATTAATTGATAATTAATTTATTATTGATGTTGAGTATTACAAATTTACTGCACTTTCTATCAAAATGAAAAGTAGTTTTAAATTGTCTTATAATTTTTTTTTTGTTATTTCTTTCAAATTTTTGCATATGGTGATATTACAATCTAATGCAACAATTACAATTTTTGAAGATTGTTGAGATTTAATGTTGAAGATGTTGTAGATGTATTGTTCTTATAGTTGTTATAATTGTAAAGTTGAGAAAAAAATCGTGAATAGCTTGAATACTATATCTTATATATAATCAATAGTTACAAATATAACCCTAATATATGTGGGAGTTACTCCTACTATTATTATTATATCCCATTTTATACTGGGATATTATGTGCATTCTATTATAATAGTTTAAATGTTCTATTTAGGAGTATTAATAACTCATATTAGCCTACTATTATAGCATAGGTTAATTAAACTTAATAATATCATATCCTAGTATCTTTGCATTCTTTGTATTCATGGATGTGGACCTTTCAACTATACCCTAGTCTTTGTAGTCCTTATCTTTTATTTTTTTAATATTTTACTTTCATGAAACGTCAAAATCAAAACCTAACCTTGTTTTTGATTCACTGATACTAAAACCTGTTCAACCCTAACCTAGCTTTTGACTCATTGATACTAAAATCTATTGTCGAAGCCAAAATCCGAAGTTTTTGACAATCTGTTGCTGTTAGGCATCAAGATCAAGGCCAAATTCTTGAACTTGATTTAGTGAAGGTGGTGCCTTTTGTCAAAGTGTAGAGTAGGAAGTTCAAATGAATTTGCAATTGGTGTCTAGAAGATTGTTTTCTATTCTGATAAAGGTCCGTTAGTTTGTTACTAGATTTTGTTTCAAGATTGTGTATTTTATTCCTTATAAGGGAATGCAGGAAAGTAATAAGAAAGATTTTATTCACTCAAAATAGTCTAATGAGCTTTATTCCTTTCTACTTAACAAGGTTAATACAAAAGGAAGTGTTCTAGGCTGAGTTTGCTAGCAAGGATATTAGGGGACTTCCAGCTACAGGTTCTTTTACCTAGATCTAGAAATAGGGACCATAACAATTTGGTAGCAGTGCAGTTGGTGATGTGGTACCGTTGAACCACGTAGATATTGAGGATTTGTGGCCATGTACTAGGATTGAGTAAGGGATCAAGTTGAAAGGGAAAGAGAGAAGAATGAGATGATGACTAAACTAGATGAAATCACTAAAGAAAATCATAGAGAAGCTGATATTCAAGAGGAAGTAGAGAGCAGATGGACAGAGAATAGCAAAGGAGGGAATTTCGTATCTTAGCACACAAAAGTTGGATTTCTCTTGATATGATGTATGAGCCCTTGATGGCTAAGTTGGTGTGAGCACTTCGTCTGCCATCAACAAACTCCTCATGAGGAAAAGGTGAGATTCAGTTCTTTCTATATGGGACAGGATGCTCAGTTCTCATGCATCTAGTTGGAGAGGGATAGGCTGCAATTGACATGGGAAGAATTCAAAACTACCATTAAAATTTGCATTTTGGGTTGACAATTTGTAGCAACAATCTGGGAGAATTATCAAAACAATGTCAAACATGGAATGTAGAGGAGTACTGTAGGCATTTTGAGTAGTTAGTTGCCAGTGTTAGCTCCCTTCACTGTGAGCAGGAGGTGGAGATCTTCATAAGTGGGTTAAAGGAGGTGATTATGGTGGAGGTGGAGATCTTCATAAGTGGGTTAAAGGAGGTGATTATGGTGGAGGTGGAGCTGAAACAACCAACAGACTTGACCAACACTATGAGCTTGACTAGACTCTATAAACGTGTAGGATTAGGTATCGGGAGGACCTGCAGAATTGTACTATAACCAACAATACTGCAAAAGCTCCTTATATTAGGCTTTTGAGTGAGGCAGGGAATGGAGCAGAGAAAGGACAAAGGACTATGCTATAATTGTGAAGAACCATATAAAGCTAAACATTAGTGCAGATGTCTTTTATTGTTATGTAAAAATAAAGGCTCCAACCTTGCAATATACAAATTGTTTATCTATAGATACTAGCATTTCTAAGGGAACAAACTCAAGTGACCAGTATTAAGATATACTAGTTAGTAATAACAACTAGACTCACATTGAAAGAGAACATTCCTATAGTTTGTTTAAACATGTATGAAGGCATTAGTAAGACCTTAAATGTTAACTAGAGTATTTGATACTAATTCTCAATTCATAACAACAAGAATTATTTTCAGTTCTCTCGATCAGAATTTTGTTTAGTTGGCATAGGTTTTCATGAAATTGACGCCAAAGGAAGATAATAAATTTGATATCTTCTATATTTACTTGAACGAAGCCATGGATTTAATTGTGAGTTGATAGTTGAATATTCGGTTCCTATAATGCAGATTCAAGAAAACATGAAAGCTATTGATGTCATCCCGCTACTGACTACTGCTGTGATGGAGAAGATCGAGGCTGCTGTTCAAAGCAAGCCAAAACGTCCAGATTCATATAGGTAACTGGACATGTAGTATTTGTTCTTTATGCATCAGATGCTATATTGTACTCGAATTCCAGCCTCAACTATTTGTGCTGGTATTCTTTACCATGTGCGTTGGTATCAAGCTTTATTGTATTGAAGATCTGAATCCAACATTGGACGAAGATCTGAATCCAACATTGGACTGTTATGTATTATTAGCATCATTTCTAATTGCTTCTGCTTGTTAGGTTACAAATTTGTGTATGTTTAGAATGTTGTTTTACGGTAGTTGTGAAGTTTGTTAAAATGTCTGTTATCTACTTGGTTCCCAATTTTATGCTTGCTTTACCCCTGAGTTTCATCATCTTCAGGATCTTTATTTCATTATCTTCAGGTTTTTTATTCTAGCCTTTCTTTGTTGATTACTGTAGCAAGGAAAATGGAAACACAAAATGTTTGCTGCCTGTGGTGTTTTGATTCTTTCCCATTGATAAGGCCTCATTTTTTTAGTTTTTACTGTTGTTTGGGGCATTTGAATTCAAGTTTATTGGGCCAAGAGCTTGGAAGGAATCTTCACACCTTTATCAAGTTTTTCTGGGTTCCTTGTTTTCCTTTGAAAATTAAAGAATTATATTAGTCAAGATAAGAATCACAATTTCAAGCAGGAGTTACATATGAAGTTGCCAAGAAGCTTGGCTACTTGATCAACAGGCCATTAAAACAAAAACAACAGGACAAAATAGCATATTACTTATCCAAAGCTAAGTCAACTTGAAGTGTACAGTGCAGAAAACATCCATTGCTTAAGAGGTTCCATCTTCTTGTCATATCAGGGGATAGTTCTAGTGTTTTCCCCCTTGAAATTGCTGTCTCGCTTATTCCCTTGAGGCTGCACTGTGATGTTGCAGGGGTGTCCTGAATTCTGCTCCCACTATATGGTATATATAGTACAACCAAAAGCTATTTTGAATAAGTTATAATCACCCTTACCAACCTGATGAGGATTCGCAGCCCAATCAACTACTCTATTCCAATCATTTTCTACATAATCTGAACATCCTTCCACAATACATTGGAGTAGGAGCAATTGAAGAAGAGGTGATTTATAGTCTTTGGGACTTCCAAGCATAATTTGCAGCTAGGATTTGAGATAGGTAATGGGCGGCCTTTGAACCTGTCTAGTGTGCTTAGTTTGTTCACAAGTCAAGTATAGAAGATATATTTGGTAGTTGACGTTTACGCTAGACTGGCTTGAACCAGCTTGCTCTTTGAGCATGAATTCTAAAGAGATCTCTGCAAGATTCATCAGTAAACATGCCAGAGTGATGGCTCAGCCAAGTAGCTCTGTTATTTTGATCTTGATTAGGTTGATAGGAGGGAAGCTTCCAATGTAGAGCACACTGATTTTGTTACTGCACTCCTGTCTACTGTCGTTTACTAGTACTTTTGACTCCTACATTCTCTGGATACATTAGTCTTAAATTTTGGAAGTGAGGGAGAAATAAAAGAGCGCTAGTTTACTTCCACGTATCAAACTGAATCCAAGTACACCAATCTTAACTTTGATTGAGGATTGTAAGTTGTCCCTTCAAAATTTGTAATATACTCCATGTTGTCTCTCTTAGTTTTAAGAATCCAGAAATTTCTCTTCTCCAAGTAGTGCCCATGAAGTCATTTTACCCACAATGATTCTTTGTCTTTTGAGTATTCTCCATACCCTTTTTGCTAACAAAACTTTGTTAACCACCTGCATTGAGTGGTTGCCTAAGCCCCCCTCTTCCTTAGGCAAACATATGCTTTTTCAAATGAACTTAACATAAGGTTTCCTTTGTTCATCCCTTGTCCGAAGGAATTGCCTAAGAAGCCTCTCTATGTACCTACACAATTTCTTAGGAAGAAAAAGGTGTCGGGACCAGTAAATATACCTGCTATTAAGCACTGAAATTATAGATCGCAATCTAGTAAAGTTAAGGCATTTGTTGCTTCAATGGCCCAATCTTCTTCTTATCATATCAAAAGAGAGGCTGGCGTTCCATGCAAGTGATTCTTTTAGAAGTGATTGATATAGATACAAAAAAGGAGTTTTTAACACTCAACCCTGATATATCAGCTAGTTCTTGAAAAGTCATTTCAGCATCATATGAAACCATCATGAAGCTCTATTGACCAATTGAAAATTCTATCCTTCTGTTGAGAATTTGATTCAAAAGGTTTTCATATGATTTCTTGCATTTTTTGAAAGCTCCATACATGCATAATACTTGTCATTCAAGCTAGAATTTTTTCTGAGAAATTACATAAATGTATTGATTGGGGAAAATCAGAACTAAGAACATCTAAAGTGTCAGCTTCCAAACTTGACAAGCCCTCAGATACACAACATAGAGATCGCCTTAACATTCAATATCTCCTCTGTGTTCTGGAGGGTATTCATCAACTCGCTCAAGGTGTAATCCTTGCTGTTGAGCTCATAGTCCAACTTAAGCATTCTTCCAATGCTCATGTTGTTGGACTTGCTCAGGAGTTAAATTTCCACCCGGAGGTGTAGGCTCATTTTTAGTTAACACCTATGAAATACATTCATATTGAAGAACAATGTCAAGGTTACGTCTCCATTCATTAAAATTGTTTTCGTTTTTCAATTTGTTATTAGTCAAGAGCAGGGTGAGTGGATTCATTTTGTAGTTGATTATGTCTGAAAATATAAATTATTAAAACATGAGCATACTAGTCAACAATTAATGGAACTTTGTATAAAATC
>JANZLC010000201.1:23000952-23013333 GCA_026413385.1 Erythroxylum gracilipes
TGGTTTCAAAAATGTGATGAAATTCTATTGATGCTTTTTAGCAAATATTCAAATGATGCCATGTGGAGTAAATGTAGCGATCGATCGTAGTGCGCCTTTATCGTAGGATATGTACCGGAATGACCTCCAGGCGTTTTGGTGTGTACCCGGCAGTAAGGGGGCGCTACAATGAGCCTTTCTTGGAAATAAGTTTTCTTGTTCCTCTCCGATCCCAATTGTAAAATCTTAGTTAAAGTTAAACGAAAAAACAAAGAAGACCAACTATATTGTGCAAACGGTGTCCTTATGAAATGACATGTTTAATGAGTGGATACAAATAATGGCCACTGGATTATAGAGAAGATTTAGTAGCAATATATATATATATATATATGGAAACTGAGGCTCACAGCCGATTGCATTCGTATATGTTTATATAATATTATTCAAGGTTTAGGATTTATCTTCTTCTTCCACCGGACCCACTCTCCCTTTGGCAATTGAAGTAAACAGCAGCGACAGGTAATCCAAGATTGTAGAGCTCAGCGAAGTCCCTTGTATTGAAATTTTGTCTCCACCCTGGCGCGTACACCGTCTGCCTTCCCAGTTGTCGGAACAATACAAATACAAATCTATGAATCCCAACACTCGGTCTCGGGCTCTCATAACATACGATCTCTTGCCCTGAAGTATGAGGAATGTCTTGCATTATACCAAACTTTGACGCTATATGATTGATACATATATATATATATCTAAACTAGTTAGCTCGGATAATGGTGATTAATGTACTTAGTGTTGGACAACGCAAGGAACGATAAGGACTCTAGCAGATTATGATTTCGCTTAAAATGGAAATCTTATTTTGTCCTAAATTCTAGAACCTCTAACTCAGTTTCTTTTAGATAAGGTCTCGACTTAATTGAAGTCCCCGTATTTTGATAACATCACCGTAATGTCATCTACTCAGTACAATATTAGATTCGTAATCGCTAACAAAACTGTACCTCAAATCATGGTTCTGAAATTACACGAAAATCAAGTCAAGTACTCAGCACTTACCGAAGCTTGCCCCAGTAGTTGCGGGAATATCGGTCACCAACCTACATATTCAGGAAAAGACATTATTTCTTATTATCACGACAGGGTCCTTCATATTGCTAAGAGACTTTGTTCTACTCTAGTGTTCTTATGATATGTAGTCAAGTCGTGTGTACGTATAAGAAATTTGATCTAATAATAACTAAAATGACTTTTCACATAAATTTATAGCTTCAGAATTTCTCTTAATTTTTTTAAGACTTACTTTTTATAGTATGACTTAGCAGAAAAGATTCTAACGCTTACATCGAGTTATTGCATTCCTTACTTTTAACTTGCTTGATTCAAATTCAGGCTGACAAAGTAAAGGGTCATCTGTGATGTGATAACCTGCTGATTTCGTATATGAATCTATGATGCACTAAAATCCAAAAAATTAAATCTTTTACTGGATCTAACTGATCAGAAAATGCTGAATAAATTGTAGCGAAGAGACGGTAAATCAGATCGACATTTTTGCAATCGTCCGACTAAGAGTCTAAGACCGACGAAGGAACTATAAAAATAAAGAGATGAGGGTATTCTATTTAATTTACATGCACCAAAGCTATCAGAGTACAAGTACAAGGACGATTCTATGGCCCACCATCACCCGTTATATACATTTGGAAAACCTAGTCCAACCTAAGGGCATTCTTTTTTATCTCTTTTGATACTGTGGTAATTCTTTATTCTCCGAATTCAAAAAAAAAAATCAAAAAAAAGAGAGAATAATAACATAAGATAAGTTTGTCAGGAAACCAATAAATAGTTGGAGAATTGCCAGGCCGGAAGACAAAGATGGAAGAAGAATATAAGGTGGAAAGACACAAGTTTCTACCATGAAGCAAACACCACAACATTATAAATCCCCATTCCGTTGATGCTGACAGCTCGCATTTCCAAAGTGAGGATCTTTATTAGTAGTAGTTCACAACATTTAAGCAATCTATTCTCTATGCCGTCGCAGACAACTCAACGATGGCATTTGTTTGATTGAAGCAACAAAATACCTCATCGTACACGCACCTAGCTTACAATGAAGTTTTTTAAAGCTACTGTAGACTAGTTTTCATTCACAATTTCACAAAAAAATGAAGAGAGCAATGGAGTTTACGCTAGGAAAAGATAGTGGAGATTATACTAAAATTGCAGCTATGTCAATCATATAGCATTTGCACGATGTTGAAGGTTACCAATGTAAGTATTCTCTGAGGTTGGGGTCACTGGGGTTTGGTGCGTCAGGATCGACCATAACCTGAAACAACAGAAGGGATCGAATCCGTTTAAAAACCAGATCCAATCCGACCAATTTTTGTGAAAAATAAGAAGGATGTTTACCAAAGTGTAGAAGGTCCTTAAATCATCACCACCGATATCAACCCTAGGCTGAATCAAAGCTTGAGAAGGTTTGAGTTCACAACCATTCGTAACTTCTTTATTATTGTAAGTGACTGTGAGGGAGATAGATCTCGTAAAGGGATCCAATACATCTCCGATTATCCGACCAACAGCAAGACTGTCTGAATTCCTTGGCATTCTCTCTCTCTCTCTCTCTCTCTTTCTCTCTCGGTCCTATTTATAAATTTACAAGAGTATGTTTCAATAGACAATATAGACTTGTTCGCTTACTGTGATACAACGATAGGTAGCCATATATTTATACATGGTCTTTAGGGTATCTTATTTAGCTTTATTTTGTGCCAACAATAGAATCTATCTTTTCTTTCGATTCAATTTTTTTTTGTCTTTTAGTTTTTACTTTTTCTGATTCGAACCTTGAGAAATATCACCATGATACCTCAAACATTAAAGTTAGTTTGGACCGACTTTCTTGTACACTGCTATATCCAAAATTCTCTTCCGATCTGTTTTACTTTTTACTTGACAAGTGATGGAAGCGGTATCTTATATTTGAGCATAATACAGATACAATGACAACCGTATGTAGGCATTGCATTGGGTAACTCAAAGCTCCCCAACAAAGCTAGTGCTTCTATTGTAGGTTGAGCGAAGCTTAGATAAAATTTGATACGTCTACAAATTAAAATTTTGTTTTAATTTCAAATTTATTAATCAATTTAGTATAGAACAAATAAGGGTTGATCTCACAAGTAAAGTTAATTTATTAATTTATTTTATTAAATATAATACTTTTAAAAGAGACAATTACATTTTAATAATTTTTCTCATATAAAAGAAATTTATTAACAAAATATAAACATCATCAATACTTATGTAATATCCTCTTTAATCACATCAGTAAGATACAACATCAAAACTTAAGAAAATAAACTTATAACACGTTTTTAGAACCACACAATTAATATTCAAAAGTTAGAATTTTTTTTTGATAAATCAGAAGAATAAATTAATAGACTAGAATATGTACATAGCGTTCATTACAAGTGCCGCTGTAGACAAAACTTGCTAAACTAAGCAAAAGCTGCAGAGCAATCAAATAAACAAGATAGACATAAGCTCAAAGAGGACCAAAGCATAGGCAACCAAGCGGAAAAAAAGCTTAAGAAGTATTACAGTTCAAAGAAACCAGCCAACAAAAGTGTAAAAGGAACCCTACAGAAGACTCTTAACATGTGAAAGGCCAAGGAACGCTGCTGCCCAAATGTGAAAGTGCTGAACCACCAAGGGAGGCAAGGCGAACATGGCCTTGCCCAAGAGGGCGTCGCATGCGGTAACTTGCAAGATGACTGAGCGATAATCTGCAAAAGAAAGAAGACAGACACATTAAAATATTACCCATGCAAAAGAAAGAAAAGCTAGAAATTATTGTCCAGGACAAAACTCGTGATCATCAAAATATATACAATGTTGGAATTTTTAATGGTGAAATCAAATTATACAAAGCCTTAAAATTTTCAATTGGGCAACCGTTGTTTCATCTTGTATTACTTTTAAAGCAATCCTAATTTGACATTTACACATATAATTCAATCAAGACATATATCCTAACAAAATTAAACTAATAAAACAACTTTCTAGAAATTAATAAACCCTTTAAAAAATTCCAGTTCTGCCACAAGCATATTAATCAACATATTCGCACGAAATATCCATTATATAGTTCTTTTGAGCGTAATACATTAAGCTATGCTATCTATTAAGTTAAGAAGAGATTAAACAAACATAATGTAACCCAAATAGAGATTTAGACAGTTTTGGATGAAATCTCTAGCAATATTAGAAATCAACATAAACTTGGTCATTCTTCATTTCAACTCTTCATTTGATTATGAATCTATCGTTATTGTTAGACCCCAAACCTGCTTATTTATTTTATGAAGCATGATTTTAAATTTTTGGTCGTGTTAGAATAAGTTATTTGGAGTTTGATTATGCCAAGTTTAGAATTAAATCAAAGTATGGTTAAGGGATTCAATTATGGACTAAAGTAGAAGTAATTGGATTAAATGAAAGAAAGCGTAATTTGGGAAGATCACTTAAGACTAAGGGTTATAAGGCTTATGTTGAAGGGCTTTAGGGTCTTTTGCAAACATTAAGAGGGTAAGTTAGAAGAAGAAAAGAGTTAGTTTGTTAAAAATAAGGAGAGTGTCGTGGGTTTAGGAGAAAAGAGGAGGAAGACTTAGGGTTTGAGAAGATCTTGAAGAATTGAAGCTCAATTAAGTAAGTATAAGCATTCTTTATTCTTAATTGGTTGAATGAACCTGAATTAGTGCTATTTAGAAGTGAAAAGAGGGATTGATCGTATATGGGAAGGAAATTTGGAATGATGGTCGGTAACGTTGATATCTGCTAGGGTTAATGATTTTGTTGTGTTTGTGAATGATTTGGGGTTGGAATGAGTTTAGAAATGTTGTAGGAATGATGATTTAGTGCTAAGATAAGTTGTCTGTAAAGAATGGGAAGAATTTGGTTGAAGTTGGCAGAAATCTGGATCGGGGGTGTTCTGTTCTGGGCTTGCACATCGCGACGTGCTCAAGAACATGTCGCGGTGTGCCCACGCAAATTCGTCGCGACGTGCCTGCTCACGTCGCGGCGCATTTCTACGATATTCGTCATGACGTGCCTGTGCACACGTCGCGGCGCGCTCCTGTTGTCACGACCTGCAGCTGCACAAGTCGCGACGTGCACCAGCTCTTTGTCGCGACAAGCATCAGTTTTCCAGCAATGTCATGTTTTAGTATTTTGGGCATAACTTTTGCTATAGATGTCCAAATTGAGCGATTCCTGATTCGTTGTAAATTAGAGACTTACCCTTATGAATTTCCCTTGGAATATTGTTTGATTGTGAGCTTGGTTTGTTTTAGGAAACCAAGTGGACCCGATCCAAGTGCAAGAGGAAAGGCAACGCTGAACTTGGATTATCTGACAAAATTAGGTGGGTAATGTATTTATAGTTATTGTGTGATTAGGCAAATTCTTGCCTATGTATGAATATATGTTTTATGTTATGCATTGAGAGATGCATAACATTTTGATTGAATATGTGATTAATTATTTGAGAATAATTTGTTATAAGATTAAAATGATTTTGAATTTGTTATGCCTTGATATTGCCATGGCATTCTGTATAAATGAAAAGCATGAAAACATATCATTGTTATAAAAATGATTCTGAGCATGATTATGTGCTTCTGTTTGGGCGAGAGTGGAACCATTATGTTCGTCACGCGCACGTCGACAAGAGCCTTCTCCCGGCTGCCCGCTTGTGGCCTATGAGCTCCGAAATGTACTCATTCTGTTCATGGGGTAAACTTCAGTTTCCTCATTCTGTTTCATGGAACCCTCGAGCCAATTGTTTGTGCATTGCATATTTGGAATTGTTAAGTAGGAAGCATACTAACTGTTATATGTTATGAGTTGATTTATGAATTGAAGTAAATATGTGTACATTGCTTGAATATAGTATGAGTGCTAGGATTGCTGCACATATATACGTGCATATGCTGGAAATTGTACTAGTTACTGATGGCTATAAATATATTAGCCACTGAGCTGTGTAGCTCATCCCATTATTTTCCCTCCTTAGGTGCGACTCAAGACAAAAGTTGATGCTCGCAAGGCATCGATAGCTCCTCACTAGTTAGAGATCTTTTGTATTAAGTTAGTAACTATTTTGGATAGATCATCAAGCATATCAATATTGAGCATCATCATTTGTATTTGTATTAAGATTTGGTATGTATGATGTTATGTTATTAACGTTTGTTTAAACTCGTGGAATGGTATGAAATATATAAGTAGTGTTTAAATGTGGATGTGTGATTTTGAATGTATGTTGAATGTCAGATTTTTAAGGGTTTGGGATGCACGTCGCAACATAGCCATTGGACGTCGCAACGAATTACCTTCGGCTTGTCGCGACCTATGGACATGACGTCGCGACGTGCACCCCTTTCTGGATCTGCATCGCGGCGAGCTTTGGATGACGTCGTGATGCACCTCCTTTTTGCTGCCACGTTGGGTTTGCTTCTTCCACTTGTTATCTTTTACAACTATCCCGACGGGTCACCCTGGGTCAGCCTTGGGGGTCGGGACTCGGGCCCAATGTTCTCCGGTATTAGGAAGCGATCGCCGAGCTCCGAAAACGGGGTCCAGCAGCTATATTCAAATTTAAACCCATATTTATCTATTTATCCTCACATAAAAGTTTAACTTTATCAATGAGCTGAAATTAGGGGAAAAATTTGAAACCAAAACAATTCAAAATAAAGAAACTTAATAAATTTAACGAAGACAATATGACTATAAAAAGAGGGGTGTATGTGATTCAAATCAAGTCTAGAAATCAAAGAAATAAAACATAAATCTAACATAATATTCACAAGTGAACAAGCATGTTTCAAATTTTAGTTTAGTCATGCAATTTCGACATATCTGAGATAATTCGAGACATTTAACAAGTTAAATATAGAGAACCAACCAACTAATTCCTACTAATTCCTTTTAACTGAGCTTGTTCTTTGCAGTTAGAATTTGAAGTTAAATAGGTAAGGGAATTCTAAACTTGATAGCATGTATTAATACAAGTTTTATGATGATTGAATTGGCATGGAACATGTGTTATGATGATGATAAATGAGTGCTGAAAAAGTGAGCTTTTTATGGAAAATTTTGCTTTGGTCTTGATGTATGAAAGACTTGATTTGTGAGTTGCCAAATGAATATTTTTGAATTGGATTTGGACATGAATTGGATGTGGAATTGAAGCATAAATAAGGTAGAATTGAGGTGAAATGAATGCACTTTGATGAAGGTGTTTGAGATTTGGAATGAAGGAGTTTAAACCTGAAAATCACAGGAAATTGGGTAGCCCATGATCGTGGAGCTCATCTCACGATCGTGGGAAGATGCATTAGCTTATGTCACGATCATGGGCAAGGTTTTGACATGAAAATTTCTAATTTGTGCAATTGTTGAACCACATAAGGTTAAGACACTTTATAATGATGTATTTGAACTTAATTAAGGGTGGAAATGAACCTAGTTTGATGTTAGATTAATTGATTTAAGGTTGAATAAGTTTTGAATTGTAATAACTTAAGGAAGATGTTGTTTGTTATCAAAGTATCTAATGTTGGAATATATGATTTGTTCAAAAGTTAAATGTGTTCTTATAGAAACAAATGTGATATAAAGGATATAAGCAATGTGTTAGTTATGAATGTTAGTGAATGGAAACTTGTGAAGTATTCATTGGTGCATTATCGTAAATGTTTATATTTGTAAGGCATGTTTAAGTTTGATCAAATGTGATGAATATGTTCAATTTGAGCAAGATGGAATAAAGTCATATGTTATACACTACATCTTTTACATATGATTCTAAAATTCGAAATGGTTTGTTTTAAAACAGCCAAGTCCTAGTCATGGGTAAATAGGCATGCCTAGAAGGGTCTGCAGTTGCTCTTGTTCTTAGATACGTTGGTGTCTTATGTACTTTGACACTATAGTGTCCACTGTTCTTAGACAATACAATGTCTTTTGATTCAGAGATTTAAATCTCTTCTATTTCTCTTGATACCAATCATTGGTATCCTCTGTTCTGTTCCCGTTATCCATTTCTGTGAAAAGGACTAGTAGGCTAATCTGTTTTATGTTCTGATAAATTCTCAGTTCTAAAGCACGCTAAGTTTTGATCTGATACAAGTTATGCCTTGATCTGATACAAGTTATATCATGTTCTGACATAATAATATCCTATTTTAAGAGTTTTAATTTCTGTTATGAAGTAACGATATTCTATTCTGATACTTATACAATTTGCTCTAATGCAAGAATATTCAGTTATGATGAATTGTATTTTGTTTTGATGCTTTTAATGGTCTGATTACTCTTTAATTTGAATGATTAAAGATTGCCTATGATATAATCTGATTTAGTACATGTGAATGCTAGATGTCTATTAGAAATAGTTGCCATTTTATATCTTGATTAGGTATTCCCCACTAATCTTTATGCTTAGCACGATGGTTTTGCCTCCTTGTAGGTTCTAATAAGAAGATTTAAGGGTGGGGCAAAGACAACTGCAGTGGCCAAAAAAGGATGTGTTTTGTTTTGGAAAATGTTCAGTTTGTTATCGAGTTGTACTCAATATGATAAGACATTTTGTATTTTTGTGTATATGGTTTGTAATAACCTTAATTCAGGATGGATTTACAAGTTAAGGCATACATTTTGAAAAGTACAAGGTGTATGATTTATTATGTTTTCAACCTATAATGAAATGTAATGTATGTTTGCCTGAGTTTTTTTAAGGAATTTTTGGAATGCACTGGTATGATTTAGGTATGCTTTGTGTGACATCTGTATATTCTCTCAGAGGGTATTCGGATGTTACATTTTGCATTTTGCTCCTCTGATTTTTATGATTTAGCTGCTAGCATTTTCTCTTTATTTTTGCGTTTCATCTTTTTTTATGATGCATTTTGCTTCCTCTAGTTCTGCATTTTGCTTCCTTTGATTTGCATTTTGTTCCTCTTTATGTTAGGTTGGATCATGGGTTGAGTATTGGGCTACTACTTTTTTGCTATGTTGTTTCTTTATTTTGGGTTGTTTTTTTGTTTTTGGACTTTCTTTTGGGCTGAACTTTATTTTGGGCTAGATTTTCTTCTAGATTCCTTTCTTTAAGTGTACTGAGCCTATACGAAAATTTTCAGTTCAATTTAAACCCCTTTTAGAAATAAAATATGAAGCTAAACGACTTGAATTATTAATAATAAAATGCAACAATTTTTGCCCAAATGTGCCATGTAAATGATTTTTAAAAATTTAAAATAGGGGTGTAAAATATGCTATAATTTCTACTTATCAAATTCCCTACACTTAGCTTTTGGTCGTCCTCTATCAAAATAGAACTGTAATGCAAAATATGAATCTAGTTTACCACCATACCACACATAGAAGAAATTAGATTAAGAAAAATTAAACAACAAATTAGAAAATTTATTTAAGAAAATCATAATGTCTTAGCATAATTTAATCATCAATATAACATCTTTTAAACATCTTGAAAATTTCAATTTGAACTTCAAAATTTAGAGACATTCACACCTCATCT
The DNA here is from genome assembly GCA_026413385.1 of Erythroxylum gracilipes. Lineage (NCBI taxonomy): Eukaryota > Viridiplantae > Streptophyta > Magnoliopsida > Malpighiales > Erythroxylaceae > Erythroxylum > Erythroxylum gracilipes. The sequence goes on from JANZLC010000201.1 coordinate 23,010,554, forward strand.
TAAAAAATTATAGGCTCTACTAACCTATAAGTTTATAGAGAGGGACCTTAGTGAGCCAATGATCAAACCAAAGTGAGGTGCCTTGAGCATAACCTATTTTATGTTTGATAAGTGGTTTTGTCTCATCCCAGTAATTAAAAATTTGCTTAAGGGCGTATGTGAAGTTAGGGGTTATCTTAGCCTCCCACACATTAGATCCTTCTATTAATGATGTTCCCATTTCACCTATAAATTTTCCTTATCTAAACATTGCTTCTATACTCCTTTGAAAAGCAAAGGATTAGTTATTAGCTTAGTCAATGGAATGCCAAGTACATCATATAATTTATGTAAACATACCTCATTGTAATTTACCTCAGAATTCTTATTTTGTCACTATTTCCACTCCATAAGAAGTTCCTTAGTAACTTGTCAACTATCTTTATGATCTCCTTTGTAGTGTTACTTGTGATGTCCAGTATATATGTAGATTTCCTGATACTTATAGGACTAGCTAGAGCCTTCTTCTATATGAAATAGTTTTGATGCACCTGTTGTTTAATTTTCTAGCGATTGAGTTTATAAGGGGGAAGTAGTCTAAGTAAGTTAGCTTCTTTGTAGAGATGGGGGACCCCTAAGTACTTAAAAGGAACTTGCTAGATCTTGATACATTTAAGGGATGCTACAAGCTTAACTTAAATACTAGTCCCTCTAAACATAAAAAGGGAACTTTTATTTGGATTGAAATATAAACTGACAAAACTTTAAACTGATTTAGTATATTGAACATGAGGTTAATAGATTCAAAGGTTAAACCATAAAATAATAAAAGATTATCAACAAAAGATAGGTGAAATAATCAATATTTTTTACACCTGTCGTGAAACTTTAAACTAACTTTATTGGATATTTTAAGTTTAGTTAATATGGTGAAGATCTCTATGCTAATGGAAAATAGGTAATGTAAGAGAATATCACCATGCTTTAGGCATTTGGCTACTCTACATACTACGATGGGCTCTCCATTGATTATAATAGAGTACGATGTGGTAGTGATGCATTTCTTTGTACAATTGATGAATTTTCATATAAAGCCTATAACTTACATAAAATTGAGCAAGAACTTCTAATTAAATGAGCTGAAAGCTTAAGAAAAATTAATTTTTATAGAACAAATTTGTGTTGCTTTCTTAGAATTATAGCTTTAGATGAGTTCTTAAGCTATTATGATATTTGCCTATGTTTCTGATATTAATGTAAGCACTTTGGTAGGGGCCAATAATCTACAAGAGCCCCATTTTTAGTCTATTGGCTAGTATTTTAGCAATTACTTTGTTAATTAGTGACTAATTTATTATATGTTCACTCCCTAATAATTAGTGATTAATGTTTAAAATGCTTAAGATGCTTATTTTGGTTCATATTAGGTTTTAGGTACAAGTTGGAACCACAAAAACTAAAGCGAGCTAAAAGAACATTATAGAGCCATCCTTCTGATGTTCAACCTTATTTGTCTTTATGGATGATAGATGCATATTTGATCATATTTATACCCTATATTTGATGTGTATTTGCTTGATATTATATGCTTTTAACGTATATTGGATACTTAATTTACTCCAACTATGTTTATATGTTATAATTTCCTTTATGGACTTAAAGGAGGGAACTTAGATGAAAACATGACCTGAAATGAAAATTTGAAGCAAAGAAGGGACACATTGCTATGAATCAGCCTCTGTACTTCTTTTAGGCCACAGAATCACAAATTCTGGGTATTTTGAGTTATATACGGTCTAGTACATGACTTGTGTATCAGACCATGCACCACCTATAACCACCCTAAAACTTATTATAAAAGGACGTGTTCAGAGGCAAAACAAGAGATTGGACATTAAGAGGTGATTACAAAAGCTGAGATCATTCAGAAGGGACAATTTTGAGTTTAAGAAGTGTAAAATATGAAGAAATCATCGAAAGATCTATTGGAATATAAGATCAAACCTCTACCTTGCTAGAATATTCGATAGAAGACAAATAGGGGGATTTAGAATTATGAACCCATTGTTTCCAATTCATTCTTCCTTCTATTTATGCTTGATTTCATGATTTATAATGTGTAACTAAATTCTTTTAGTGCCTAGGTTAGATGAATATTTTTGTGCAATAACATGTTTTAATTATTTTATTAATGCAATTGTTTGGATCGACATATTGTGATTCAATTATGAGTTTAATATAATAGATCCATAATATTAGTGCATAATTGATAGGCTCCGCAAGTATAAGGAAACAAAAGCTTGATGGTCGTTTGAGTGAAGGAAAGAAATGAAAATTTTACGAAAAAGAGAGGGATAGAGCATTCGGTGGAGAAAGAAGAAGAAGAAGAAGAGAAGAAAGCTAGGGATTTCCTTTTCTTCGCTTTAGAAGAAGGATTTTAAGGGTAGTCCAAGAAGGAAAAAGGAAAAGGAAGGTTTAATCTTCCTTTAGAATCAAGAAATTTCGTGGGTTGCTTTCCAAAGGTAAGTTGTTTTCAAAACCCTTTGAATTTTGGTGGATTTTGGTTGTTTAGGCTTAGGTAAATCATGGCTTTGGTTGTTCTAGGATGAATGTCATGTTTTGTTCCTTTAGGTTTTTCAGATTTGTAAGATTTCTTTTAATTAGGGTTTTTGTGCTTTGATGAAGGACAAGAGGGGCAATTGGAGTTAGAGGAAAGGCAAATTAACCAAGCTCAAAGCTAAAGGAATTAAGGTGGGTGACTTTTTAATAATTGAGTTAATAAGCTACTTAATTGTCTTTAA
>JANZLC010000201.1:23013433-23039260 GCA_026413385.1 Erythroxylum gracilipes
GACTTCTTTACTCTTTCGTCTGATTATTGCATCGTCTGCTTTTTGCTTCGTCTGTTTTTCATCAGATAGCTTTCGTCTGCTTTTCGTTGTAAGCTTTCGTTTGCTTTTCTAAACTTAGCTTCCTTTCGTCTGCTTTTCGAAACTTAGCTTCTGTCTGCTTTTTCTTTGTTTAGCTTCCATCTACTTTTTCATGTCTAGCTTCCGTCTACTTTTTCATGTCTAGCTTCCGTCTGCTTTTCATTGTTTAGATTCCGTCTGCTTTTTCATATCTAGATTCCGTCTGCTTTTCATTGTTTAGCTTCCGTCTGCTTTTCATTTATCTCTTTTTGTTTTATCATCAAAACTTATTAATCTAGTAAAGTCATTTGAATTAACAGAATGGTCCTAAAACTTGCTTTTATTATAGATATTAAGATCATATTTGTTAAATTAGAAGCATTAATATGATAAAGGCACTAACCTATTTCTCTGATATTTACCATACCCATAATTTTATCTTTTAGGAATAACCAAGTTGAGCCTTAGCCTTTTTCCTTGTTATTAACCCACATTATTAACCTTTATCCTATTTTTCTTAAAGACCTTTTTATTATTTTAAACCTAGAAGGTTATTTACATTATTTACTTTTTGAGAATTGAAATTTTTGAAAGGTATATTATTTCATTAAATTTGGTACTGAATGCTCAAATTATTGTTTAGATTGAAAAGAAAGAGAGCATAAAAAATTGTAAATAAGTATATGGTACCAATAGAGTTGTACTAAAAGGACCTATGTGTTTTGTAAACAAGTCTTGTAATTTTCTTTTAGTAAATTTCCTTCAATTTATCCCTTTTTGATATCCCGACCATACCATACCTAAAACCCACTACAACCATATAAAGACCTTTTAATTTTTATTCCTAGTTTATACATAAGTGGTTCAGATTTGATAATATTACAAACCTGTGGTAAGGGTTCTACTATGTATTGATTGAGAGTTCTAATACTTTTCACCCTAAAAACTTGAGCGCATTGACTGAAATCTTAGTGAGGGTGTAAAAGTTTATGCTTTTGATTTCAATGTGATTATTCATTTGGTTATATTAATATGGACTTACAAAGTTACCTTTAGGATAATTTGATTCAATAGGATATGATGATTTATAATATGAATGGACAAGTTGAGATTAATGAGAGATTGATGTTGTAAAATTGATAATTTTGATTATGGTTTGCTCGAGGACAAGTAAAAGCTTAAGCGTGGGTATATTTCATAGATGCATATTTGATCATATTTATTCCCATATTTGATATATATTTGTTTAATATTTTATATTTTTATCATATATTTGGTACTTAATTTGCTTAAAGTGTGTTTATAAGTTATAATTTCCCTCATAGACTTAAAGAAAAAGAATTTGGATGTAAACATGACATAAAACAAATATTTGAACGAAAAAAGGGATACACGGTCATGCATTAGCCCGCGTACTTCTCTAAAGCCATATAAAACCACGAATTATGGGTATTTTGGGCTATACATAATTTAGTACACAATCATGTATTAGACCATGCATCACCTAGAACCCTAAAATGTATTATAAAAGGACGTGTTTAGAGGTAAAATGCAAGAGCATACATTAGGATCTGATTATAGAAGCTGAGATCATTCAGAAGGCACGATTTTAAGTCAGAGAAGCAGAAAAAACGAATAAATCATCAAAATATCCATCAAAATATAAGATCAAACCTCTACCTTGCATGAATATTTGATAAAAGACAAATGGGGAGATTTGGAATAATAAACCCATTTTTTTCAAATAGTTTTTCCTTCTGTTTATGTTCGAATTTATGTTCTACAACCTGTAACTAAATTCTTTTAGTGCCTAGGTTAGATGAACCCTAATTTTGTGAAATAACATGTCTTGATTCTTTTATTAATGGAATTGTCTGGATTGGTATATTGTGATTCAATAGCGTGTTTAATATATTTATGTTATAGTAGATCCAAAATATTAGTGCATAATTCAGTTTCATAATATAGTGATTGAGAAATCCTGTGTGTGAATAGATCCATTGTAATCGCAAGGAGTTGATTGCAAACCTAGAGATAGGATGACATAAATCATCTAGATTAAGGTCAAACTTAATAGTTGGATTCAAAAATTTGTAAAGCAATTATATAAACATTAACATAAGTAATTTGATTGATTACCCTATGATTGCGGTTTTCTGATATATATATATATATATATATATATATATATAGTTTTAATATTTTAACCTCGATATTCTACAAGTGTATGGGTCGTTCGCGTAGTACCTAAGGTGTCGATCCTACTAGGAGGGTTAATCTAATCCTAAAGTCTAAGGTCGGAAACCATTAAACATAAATGAAGCAAACAATTAATTTAAAAACGAGAACTAAATAAATCAAATAAATCAAAATTAAGTAACAAAACACCAATTGGCAATTAACAGTTAACAAAAACAATCAAGGAACAATGATTAACAATTTTAGATTGAACGTGGATAATCATTAATGAAAATTGATTGATTTATTGAACAATGATAGCACACCCTATAATTCAACCTAGTGAATTAACCAAAAGAGAGAAAGTGAAATTATCTATCCTTAATGCTAACCTAATCAATTAAGATTCATCGAATTAATGGTTCTAGACGATCCTATTGTCAATTATTCTCTCTCAAGTTATAATTGAACCTTAAAGCATAAACCTTAATTAGATTGTGGGAATTTGTAATCTCTCAATTAATAACCCATCAAAAACCTAATCAGTTCTTAAGTTATCTAATAAACAATTGGAAACTTAGACATGATCTCTCTACGCAAGTTTTACCAACTTGATTTAATTCTGAATCTATTAACATACCTAACTCTTGTTAGCCCAATTTAATTGTTTTTTCTCAATTCACCCTCTCAGTTTATTATTGATATATGAAGTGCAAAATTAAACCATAATTAATTCAATAAACACATAAAACAATTAGATTTCATTAAATAAAAAATAACATTCCAAAGATGAGTATAGAACATCAATCAATAATTCGATTCTATTTTAAAACTATATATCCCAATTCTATAATCAAATAAAACTGAAATACATAGGAAATAGAACTCGAATGGACGATGGGAGGTCGCAACTTTGAAAAGCTTTTTATTTCGGGTAGCACATCGAGTCTGCGTCATCTTCCTCTTCTCTCTTCCTTCTTTTCTTTCTAGATCTCTCAAAGTTCTCTCATTTAGGGCTGATAAAAAGCTATATTATTTCGGGTTTCATTGTGGTGGCTGATAAAAAGCTTCTTTCCTTCTTTGTCTTATTCTTTATATACCTTTTGTGTTCTAAGCATCCCTAAAAACTTGACTTTTCTTACTGTTTGTGTGTCTATTCGATGCAGGCCATGATCGTGGCATATAGGTCACGATCATGACACGTTGTTTCAGGCTGAATGTCTCTGAAACATCTTTGTTCGTCAATGTTGGCCCTGAAATGCTAACAAACACATCAAGGTACCTCAAAGACATAATAATTAAGTTCACAAACTTGTACTAACTCATAAAAAACACTTAAAAACAATTTATTAACAAACTAACACAATTCTAACCTAAACACAAGCTAAATAATTAAATTAATAATTTAAAACATATCGAACTAAACCCTAAAATATGATGCAATTCACACTTATCACCTTAGGATTAGTTGTTATTAGAATCAAGAGTGTGTTATTAGCATATCATAGGAATCTCCATGGTCTAATGAATTAATAAATCAATTGCTTAATAAATGATCAATCATTTAAAGGTATTTAGAGGGATTCGAAACCTAAACACTAAGTTTTGATATGGATAGGTTTATAGGTAATTTATTAATTCTTTGTTCAATCTTGTTGCCTGTTTTATTTTAATTTCTTCCCTTTAATTAAAATCCCAAATCAAACTCGTAGACTAGATAATTTGATAATGGTAACTACTAGTATTCATCGTCTTAATGGGATCAACCCATACCTGCCAGTATTAGCTACAACTACGTCATGCACTTGCAGTTATTTCATAATTAAAACTTAGAAAAAGTTCAATAAGTGGAACAAAGAGACAAATTAGGGTGAAGATGGGACAAGAAAAAGAAAGAAATTAAGTTCTTGCAACCTACACCACCGTGCATAGGTCCATGTAACTCTCTAGAAGCGTGTAGGATCGTTTCATCACCACATGCAGCTGTGTAAGTACATACATGGCCATATAAGTGAGATATTGTAGAAGCATGAAATTAGGGAAAAATTTACATGTATGATTAGATACACACCCGTGTAACTAACCTTGAATTTCCTAAAATCTTAATTTTTACTATATAAGGACATTTGAGTGGCCAAACATAAGATGAATCATTTTTAAAAGCACAAAAGGGGGTAGAAATCTTATTTCTTTGAGATCTAAGGACAATTAACCTTCTCTTTTTCTTGTAATGTTGTTCTCTCTCTAGAAATTGTTTATGCTATTATTTTATTAATGTTTTAGGTATTCATATATGAATGATTAATGTTTTCAATCTCAATAAATTATTTATGTATGGACCTATTATTAGAATCTAGATTACAATACGTAATTGTTGTAACTTTGATTCATTTGTAGTAACTAATGGTTGTGAATCATTAGGGATAACGTAGCATATGTTAAATAGCCCCAGCTTACATGATTGTTTCCTAGATTAATCGATTTTCCTACTTCATAATATAGTTTTCATACTAAATTTAGAGAGCTTATTCTAAGTTGTTTAATAACTAGTTTTAATTAAAGAGCTTATTTTGATTAGATACAACCTAAGGGAAAACTGGGGTTAACAAAGCTTATTGTTAACTTATGATTAATAGTTTCTAAGAGAGGTATAAGAACAACATAACAATCAAGTGTGCTTATTTTTGTGTAGGCTAAGATTGAACTAAGAATCGGATTCTAAACTTATTCATCAATCTTATCACTTTTTGACTATTTGACTTAATTTTCTTTTATTAGTTCAATTTTACTTTGTTTTCTTAATTGAATCCAACCATCCCCCAATTTCCTAAACATCAATTCATTCATAATAAAAGCCACACACACACTCTTTGTGGATACGATGCCCACTTACCATTACTATAAATTTCAGTATGTAGAGATAGGTTTTATTTTCTAGTATGTTTGACAAGTATTAAGAATTTGGCGTCATTTTCGGGGAGTGTAGTGATTTAGTTTTTGGTTTTGATTTTAAATGCTTTTATGTTGATATGTGCTTAATTGATTATATATTTAGTAAATAACACTTAGTGACTAATGATACGAAAATGTTTAAGCTACTCACTTTAGTTCATATATGGTTTAGGCATAATTCGAAAGTGAAGGAGCTAAAGTGAGTTAAAAGCACTATATTTGGACCATTTTTCGAATATTGATACTCACTTGTCTTCATGGAGCAAAAAATATAATATTAAAACAAGAAGATGACAAGAAAATGAAGAATATGAAGAGTGCAGATTGAAGAATAAGGCATAGGAACACTCTCGGCCACACCGTAGTGTGCATAGGAAGATGTCTCACGCCCATGCCCATGAGACACCTCTCACACTCGTGAGTGGTCACTCATGGGCATGAGAAGAGGGACAACTGTCCCATTTAACCCTACATCTTTAATATAAATGGACAAAACATGTGATGGCAAAAGGGGATGAATGTTTTGGTGTTTTCGGCTAGGAAAGGAGTGTAGCTTTCGGGAGAATGAAGAGCGAAATAAAAGCTCTCAATAGTGAGAGACCCTTGGAGGGCTAAACATCTTGATGCGATTTCAGAGGTGACATTGACGCTGACTAACCCAGTTAAGCATTCTTTCCTTATATTTATTGTTTTCTTTCTCTCTTTAGGAATTGATTGTGTTATCCTATGCGTATCGATTTGGGTTTTATATATGAATGATTGTATTCTCGTTATCATTCAATTGTTTGTGTATGAACCCATAACTAGAATTTCAATATAATCCATAATTGTTAAATTTGAGATTCATTTATAGTGACCAATGGTTTGTAATCATTAGGGATAACATAACCTAGGTTAAATGACCCAAGCGTATGTTTTTATTGCTTAGATTGGTTTATTTTTCTGATTCGTAATATGACTATCCAATTAAATTTAAAGATTGTATCCCATGTTATTCAATGGATAAGTTTAATTAACGAGCATATCTTGATTAATGACGTTCTAACGAAAAATCGAGATTAACAGAGCTTGTTGTTAATCTACAATCAATAGTTACTAGGAGAGTTCTAAGAATAATAAATTAATGAAGTATGTTCAACTGGGTGTAGGCCGAGATTAAACCAAAGAACCGAACTCTCAACAAATTCATCACTTTCATCATTTTGAAATGTTTTCTTTAAATTTTTTGTTAGTTTAGTTTCATTTTATTTTCTTATTTTAAAACCAAACCAACCCCGCAAACCTAAATACGGATTATTTTCATAATAAAAGCTAACTAAACATTCTCAGTAGGATCGACCTAGACTCACCATTGCTATAGTTGTAGGTCTAGTTTATTTTACTTAGTGTTACGATGCACTGCTATCATTTGTATATATTTGCTTATAATTTTTTTTAGTTATTCTTGATCTTTCATGTTTGTTAGTGTTTTTATATAGTATTTTCGAGATCTCATCAACAAGATTGATTGATGAGACACTACGAAGGGAATATGTCAATGTTGTTGGGAGAAATTTTTCCTATAATCGATACTCCCAATCCTATAACTCAGGTTGGAGAGATCACCTAAAACTTAGTTATGGAGAGTATAGCCAGTAAAACTTCTTCCTGGATAGGCTATAAGGCGCACAATAATTCCCACATAGACCAAGGACCTCTTATTCTAACTCAGGTATATCTCTAAAAGATATTTTTGCCACTAATACTTTGCATATCTAGTAGGATGTAAGGAAAATTTTGCAAGATACAAGGTCTAGCATCCAAAATTTGGAGGGCCAGATGGGTTAGATAACAGTGGCTATTAACCGCTTAAAATCACAAAGTGGAGGAAAGATGTCATCCCAACCTGAGATAAATCCCTAAAGTGTTTAATTACTAATTCCTTCGTATCTTTTTGGCTCCTCACATCTATACTATCGGCCTTTTAAAGTAGGATCATTTTTTTATTTCTTCTTATTTGAATAACCCTATAAAAGTATTTGGGATTCTTGTCTCCTTCTTTTAACCACCATTTATTTTTCTTAGCTAGGAGTTTAACAAATTTAATGCATTAACATTAGATCTCAGTGTAATCACTTCTTGGGGTTTGGGATTTAGGTCATAACGATGTCTAGGCTACTCCTCCTGAGTTTCATTATCTTTGTGTAAGGTTCAATCTTGTATATGATTAGAGGGTTATAAATCACACTCTTAAATAATTTTGAGTACCTTTTTTATGGCTTTCAATTTTTGAATGCATATATATGATTGAGTACCTTCAACTTTGATTCTATTCATTTTAGCACTATCTCTAGAAAGCTTAGATGAGATATACTAAAATTGAAATTTTTGAGTGGTGTTTTACTCTTTACATTAGCTGCCTTATTTGAACAAATATTTGAGTATGATATGAAGTAAGTGGATTGCAAAATTTATTCTAGATTAGTGGAAACAAATTGATATCTAGCTTTTTTTTAACGTAAATCATTTCTGTGATTGTTTGTTATTCTAAGTAAAAAAGTTTGCAATATAGTTTATATTAGTTAACCTAAGGTCCTTGGTGAGCTTTAGCAAATGATCATTTCTATGTTTGGACTTCATTCTAGCACCTTGGATTTTTGAAAGACTGAGAGTGCAATTGAAGTCTCCTATCAATATCCATAGAATGTTGGGGTTGTCAACTAATGAAAATAGATTAGACCATAACTATTTCCTTTAAAAGTTTGTATTAGCTATATAAAATGAGAAAAGGAGTTTGAGAGGGAGTGAGAAATACCTTGGAGAGTATAAATTGATATGAGTAAGACATAGGTTATACTTAAAATATAGGGATCTAAGGAGATCATAGTTTTTTCATTGTTATGGTTTTTGTTGTTGGATAAATTTATCCATCCTTTCTTTAAAAAGCAAAGAACTTTTTGGTAATGGTGTTTTGTTTTTTATTTTAGTTTCTTCAAACCAATAACATGGGGTTTTCATTGGATCAAATGATCTTTGAAAACTTACTATTTATTAAGGTAGTTTAAAGCTTCAAAATTTTAAATTAAAAAGTTCATTTCCTTGGAGCATTGTCCGCTCTTTTCTTTTGGATTTGTGTCCTACCTTTCTCTTGATATTAGAGGCTTCATTAAAGTGGATTATATAAAAGATGGAGGGAGTTCTTTAGGTTCTTTTCCTATAATTTTGTATGGTTTGGGAACTAGAATGAGTTTAGGGTCTTGTCTTATACCTTTAGTGTGCTCCAAGTTTTTGGCATTAATGTCAGCATTTATTTGCTTGGTTTACGCCCCCACTATGTGAAATATCCCTTTGTTGGATTTTTCCTTTTCAGAATGTGTGGAATTTAATCTCTTGCTACCATCATCTTTTAACTTTCGGGGTTGCATTTGCTATGACTAAGACCTGGGTTGTATTCCTAGGTTCCTTGCTTCCTTGATTGGCGTAGCTAGTATACCTTTTTGCATGTTAGAGATTTTGTAATAATTAATTTCACCATATTCCTTGATATGTTCCAAAGACACTAAAATTAACACCTATCTCTACACAACTAAACTTATAGTAGAGTTGAGAAAGGATCATACTTATATATAATGTCTGATTGATTTTGGTATTGAACTAATCAATGTAAAAAGATAAGGGTTTGGAAGAATTTAATTAATGTATAAAAAATTAATTTTAATAAATCCAATTACAAAAGGGTAATTGATGGATCTAAGTCTAGTTCTCAATTTAATCTCAACCTTCATATAACATCCATAATCAAGTGTAATGTTGGTTTCTTTCCTCTTTTTGAAATTATGAACCATGGATTAACAACAAACTCTATTAACCTAAATTTTTCTTTAGATTATAACTAATCAAAATAAGTTCTTTAATTAGATCTAATTCTTAGACAAACTAGAATAGACTCTTAATATTTAGTGCAATAGGAGCATTAAGAATCAAGAAAATAGGTTAATATAAGCAATAATCATATAAGCTTAGATTATTTAACTAAGGATATGCTATCCTAATGATGTATATTTATTAGGCTGCCGCACATGAATCAGGTTAACAATAAATATGAATTGTAATCAATTTTTTTTGTAATAAATATATATTAGAATGATCTAGTATGCCCTATCTAAATATTTTATACATAAATCATAAACGTTATACATAGAATAGCATAATCAATTTATAAAAAAAAAGATAGGAACAACGTTATTGGAATTGTCAATGCATAGACACATTATTAGGCCCTGATATCCCCTTTTAACTAAAAGGAAGAGAAATAGCTGCTCATAGTTTGTTAAAGCAAAAGTCTAAAGAGAGAAATAGGCATCTTTGAATGTCCATCATGTGTATCCACTTGAATTGGCCTCAAATTGCCTTTTATACTTTATAATTAGGGTTTCTAGAGTGGATAAGATAACCCATATGCCACATGGATGAAAAATGTCTTAAGGTTGTACATTTTTACATTGACTTAAATGGTCCTTTATATAGGAATGTACTTCTTCACACAGGCTTGTTCCACCAAAATAACTGTAATTCTTTCATTCTCTGTCCTAATTTCACCCTAACTCATTTCTCTTTGATCCATTTAGGAAATAAGACTGAACAACAGTAAAATTGTCCAAAACTATAAATTTAATTCATTTATGTTCTTTTTCATCAAACTTGTTCCTAAATAAAAATATGAACCAAAATTAGTATCTTAGAAAAAATTAAATATTGATCACTAAAAAATAGGGAATAAATAAATAACAAATTAAGCATTTATCATTCATTGTCTTTGATTTACACATATAGATGATTTTGATAGTTTTATTAACTAGATTGTTATTCTCATAAAGCCTTAATTTAGAAGTTCTTTTGTGATTTATACTTTTGTGCAAACTTGAGAAAAACCTATTCTTTTAACATATGTGATGCTTTTTTTAAGGCTCAATGTATTGCCTATCAAGCTAGAATTATGGATTAGTCCTTCTGTAGACCAATATTCTGATGGAACTTGGTGGAAATTTATCCATATAGGAATAATTTTTATTCTAATTTTTCTAAGGAGATTCTAGGTTTTCATTTCTACATTAAAAATTGCTGCCCTTAGATGTGTAAAGGTCCAAGTTCCATTATTTTCTTAGCTTCCTCTACTATGGAGAACTTACGCACAAATGAGTCATCCTCACATATAAGAACACTTTCTAGGCCATATTTTCTCCAATTTAAATTGGCCCATTGTTGGATTTGAGGAAAAAAATAGTTTCTTTGCTAAGAAGTGACCAACTATAGTTGCTAGCTATTTCTTAGCTCCACTTTGTATGATTTATTTTAGAGCTACATTTGAGTCATCTAAGGGGGGAAACATAGTGAAGTTAGCCAAAATTATTGTGTTCTTCCATGCCTTAGCCATCTATAAAGAAGGTTTATTTTTATGAATTTCCTCCAGTTGGTTCTTATGGTTTACTTTCACATATTTAGGTTGAAGGGAAATTTTTTAGGTTGAGATCTAAAGGAAGTAAGGTTTGGGTAGGTTGAGGGACATGAGGAGGGGTAGATTCATAGTAAGGAGAGTTTTGTTGCTAGCGCGTGACGATAGAGGAAGGAATCATTTAAATTAACAATAAATATAGAAAGAGGTGATTATGTAGGATAATAAAAAGCATAGGTAGGCTAGAAGGGGAATGTCGGGTGGGTTAGGTTTAAAAATCAAGGAGTTTCAAGTGAGAGGCTGGAATATATCACTTGCTTGCTATATTTTAATTAAGCCTTAGAGAGTTCTATGTTATCCATTAACTAAATCATTAAATATTTTTTTGAGGAATGAAAGAAATATATTAATCAATTACCTAAAAGAAAGGGATTAAGTTCAAGTAGACTTATGAAATAAGTTGTAACACTTAGAAGACCCAAATATACAATAAAGGTTTATATTTGATGTCAATTACATACTACAAGAATAGTTAACTGCAACAATCTTTAGAGTTTCAACTATCTTTTATCAATTGTGGCGTGCTTCATCCATTTTTCACTTCTTGGGCGTTCAATACTATGGAGAGTTTAAGTAATCTTTAGGAAGTTGATTTTTACCTATAACAAATTTTTAATCAAGTTCCACATCTCACTTATCACTTTATTAATCACTTGTTGAGAATTTCAAAATTTTCTCATATTCCATTCTCTCCAAATCTAATAGTGGTAGTTGCCAAGTGTTATGTCAAAGAGATCCTTGTGTGATTTTAAGGGAATCTACATATGAATTCCTAAGTAAGGATGCTGCCAAGGTTGCCTCAATAATAACTAAAGTTGCTCCATCTCAGGGATTATTCACATATAATTTTGAAAGTTTCATATATAAGGAAGAGATGGTATGTAGATAAGTTGTTCTAGGTTACATAAGTTATAGATGGAAAAGTTGGAAAAGTTGCCTCTATAGATGGTATGTAGATAAGTTGCCTCTATAGATGGAAAAGTTGTTCTAGGTTACATAAGTTATAGATATTATTTATCTTAATCCTTTTCACTCTTTCCTTTATTAATAGTTTAACTTTGGCTACCATCTATAGAGGCAAGAAATATTAGTTATAAGCTTGGTGGTTGTTAGCACTCCTACATACCTAAAAAGTTTCTTCAGCTACAGTCTAATATGAGAAGCAAGAGCATCAACTTATAGTTGATCAGGCCCTTATCAAGAATTATAATGATACACATATGAGTTCACCACTCATCAAGATTTTGGTTCGTAATAAAAGAATGCTAAGATGTATATTTTAATATTAAAGTAACAACCTACTTTATTCTTTAAAACATACGTGATTCTAAATTCATTTAATAGTGCCATTATCGATAGTCAACTACTATCATGATATGAAACTCGTCATTCCCTTGAAGTGAACTCATTTACTTGCGCGGAGATAAATCATAACACTACACTCTAAACCATAATCAAGCAACCAACTTGATTATTCAACTGTGAATCAATTATTTTAGATTCTAATAATATACATGTTTCCCATCCATCTCCATATACGAAAGAATCTTGGTTCCTTATGACTATTTATATAATGCTCATACAAATAAATCCAAACTCTTTTGTTTTGTTAATAATAAATATTTTCATTACAAAACTAACTGGAAGAAGATTAACTTATATGTAAATCCACTTGCTTTCTAGGGAATTATATTTACATAACTCCAACAATTACCTGGGTTGAAATTTTTGTGATCTTTGTGGCTAATTTTGAAAGTAATTCTACTGCTTGTTCCCTCCATAGCTCAAGTTGGGATGATCTCTATAGCCTAAGTCATATGTCTGGAAGTACGGGTTGTACTGGTTAGGAAAGTTCCTTGTTTCAACATTCACATATTCCATACTTCCTTCTTGTAATGTTAGGAACTCAACTTAATACCCATTAGGAGGATATACAGATGCCACATAAAATAAACCTAAAACAAACCAAGAAATTCCAACAATCACCAGAAAATAAGGTAAACATACATCACATTTCATATGTCGTAGAGTTATAAACAGGAGACAATATACACATTATATTTATCAAATCCATGCCTTAAATTCAAACCCATCCTATGTTATGGCTTTTACAAGCCATTTACACAAACTACAAAAAATGTCTCATAATATTGAGTACAACTCAAAGCTTAAGCATAAAATCTCCCAAAACATAATACGTCCTTCTTTGGTCACTATGATTGTCCCAGCCTTAAACATTTTTATTAACACCTACACGGAGGAAAAAACACCGTGCTCAACATATAGATTAGTGGAAAATAAATAAAGCAAGATATAAGATGGTGACTGCTTCCTACAATTGTCAAATAGTTACATGCAAATGAATCATGCCATATCACAAAGCAATCTTTGATTATTCAAATTAGAGAGTAATCTAGCTATTAATTACATCATAATAGAACAAATATCAAAACACATACAGAATTGCCTGCTAATCTTTTCACAAGTGGGTAACGGGAGCAGAATAGAAGACACCTATGATTGGTATCTATAGAAATAGAAGAGACTTAAGTATCTAAAATAGAAAACATCATAGTGTCTATGAACATAAGCAGTTGCAGACTATTATAGGCATGCCTATTTACCCATAACTAGGACTTGGTAGGTTAAAGCAAATCATATTACATTTCAGAGCCATATTGACAAGCGCATTGTAACGCTAGTCAAAATAAAATAACTAGACTACTACTATAGCAATGGTGAGTCTAGGTCAATCCCACAGAGAGTGTGTGAAAAGTTGTTGAAATGAAATTAATCGGTGTTTAGGGAAAAAGGGTTTTGATTTTGGAATAAGAAAATAAACATAAACATAAACATAAAGAAAACAAATTAAAGAAGAAAAGAGAAAAATGATAAAATTGGGGAATTCGGTAGGGATCTGGTTCTTTGGTTCAATCTAGGCCCATACCCTAATTAAGCATAATTCATTGATTTTTTGTTCTTTCATCTCTCTTGGCAATTATTGGTCATAGATTAATAACAAGCTATGTTAATCCCGATTTTTCCTTAGGTCCTAGTTAATTACAAAGTGCTCGTTAATTAACCCTAGCTATCGAGAAACCTAGAATATGCTCTCTAAGTTTATCCGGACAACCGCCTTACGAATCAAAAAAATAGACCAATCTATGTAATAATCACACAAGCTCATATTATTTAACCTAGGTTATGTTATCTCTAATGATTCAAAACCATTAGTTGCAACATGTCAGTCAAGAATACAACGAGTACGTATTGCATTCGATTCTAGCAATGTGTTTTCATGAAAAACGATTCAATAGAGCATTAAAATCATCATCATTCAAATACCTAATCAATCCAGACAAGATAACATAACCAATTTCTAATGAGAGAAAGAAACAACAAAATAATAAAAAAAATGTTTAAATCAGGTCGTCAGCGTCGATGTCACCTCTGAATCAACGTTGGGACGTCTAGCCCTTCGTGGGTCTCCCCCACGAAAAAGCTTTAGCCCCCAAAAAAATACCCTAACTGAAGCCCCCTTGTAGTGCCTCCACTCTTCTATCGCAAGCTCCCTCTCATGCTAGGTTCCCTATACATTGATTTGACAAATAAACTTCTTTGACCACGCTCCTGTCCACTCTTCTTTAAAAGCCTCCTCGCATGAACAACATCATTCATTCTTTTTAACCCTTTTGTAATGTTAAACGCTAGCTTTCACATTCAATGCTAGCGTTTAAAGCCATGTGTTAAACACATGTAATGCTAGTGTTTAACACTAGCTTGTGTTTAATGCTAGCTCCTTCTGCTTTGGGCTGTGCCGCTATCATTTTGACTATGTTTTAATCCACTTGCATGAATGTCATTTTTTTCCTTCAGCTCCCAGCTGCTACATGTGTTTTACTCTCTTATTGTTTCTTCATTTTTCCAGCAAGCACTTTTAATTCTTCTTCTTTGTACTTTGATTTTTCTCATTTTCTTCTTGCCTTTTAATTTTGTTCTTCTTGCTCCATGAAGACAAGTGAAAATGAATCTTCAAAAAATGGCCCAAATGTAGTGCTTTCGACTCACTTTAATTTCTTTGCTTCAAAATTGTACCTAAAATCATATATGAATTAAAGTGAGTATATTAAGCATTTTCATATCATTAATCGTTAAGGGTAAATCATTAAATGTATCATCAATTAAACACACGTCACACATGTAAGAGAAATAATTAATAAAATATGAAGTTATTCCCTTATGCTCAGATTTTCACACCTGATCAAACTTAATATGCCTTATGAATATAAGTCTTTGCAATAATGCATCAATGAAAGCATCTAAGTAATTATAAATTATAAGTATGAGTCTCATTTACCCTAATAGCTTAGTTTGCTAAATTGCAGTGATATTAAAAATAATTTTGGAGGAGATTCATTAGCATTTGGGTAAGGAACAATTCATATTTTGGCTAAAAATGGGAGCGATTAACGGCTGTACACAATTTCCAGCTTTTCTTAGGGCAGGTTTTCAGGTCAGTTTTGTATGCCCATTATGACATAGACAAGAGGTTTTTAGGAAATATATTCTTCTAAAAAATGTTACTGTATATCTTAAGTTTCTAATGAGATAAATTTAATGCAATTTTTTCATTATTCTGAGAGTTATACCTAAAATACTATAGACTATTCTCAAATAGGGACAAAAACCAGAACTCAAATTCAAGACAAATTTCAAAACCCTTAGAGATAGAACTAAAATTCAATTCCTTTATTAAAATTGTAGAAATATGTACCTAGTTAATTTCCAATGTAAATCATCCCATTTGGATATCTACAGGTCAAGATATGGCTAAAATATTGATTCCTATTCAGTGGAACCACTCCATCTAACGAGGTACACACTCCAATTAACTCACTTCAGTCATATTATGCAAAAGTAATGCCAAAGACACATGTAAATGAACCAGAAACATCCCATTTTCATCTAAGATACTTCTCTTAACAAAACCCTTCATGTTACCCTCAGAAAACTAGCAAGATATCAAAGTTTCCATACCTTCGAAAGGAGTGTTTCGAATTATTCTTTACTCCAATTGCTTGTCTTCTTTGGTCTTCTTCTCTTCTACACATAACATACCCATTCACTACTCATTTCAAACAATCAAAGATGTATAACAGAACCCTTGCTGAAGAGGAGATGAGAAAAGAGCTAAATTTCACACCAAAACATGCAATTAACATACCTTAACTTTAAAAGCGCAAAGGGATTTAACAAGATGGTGGATGGAGAGAGAGAAGCTCAATCTTTTGTAAGTTTTTGTGTTTTCCGACCCTTCCCTTCTTCATTTGCATGTTTAGACAAAAGTACAGATGGATGAAATGTCATTTGCCACATGGCTAAGTGTTATGGTGTGGGACATATGACAAATGGCTCTGTCCTATTGGTTTCAACTTTTCACCTTTCATTAATAACAAAAATGACCACACCTTTGTATTATTCCATGAAATTGCATTCCATATTAATATATTTAGCAATTTAGTCCATTAATATATCTTTATGCATGTATGACATAATTAATACAAATTACTGAAATACCCCTACAATTCCATTAATACCGATTATGTCTCAAATTAAAAAATCACTTTCCTAATTGTTAACACCAATTACATATACTTTGATGGAAAAGAAACATTTCTAGTAGGGTATAGTTTGGGACCTCACATTTCTCTCCCTTTGAAAAGAATTTCTTCCTCAAAATTCATGACTGATAAGAATAGCTTGGGATGCTAAGCCTTTAATAGTTGATTCTAGTTCCCACATTGCTTCCTTAAGTCCATAGTGTTGCCAAAGTACTTTCACCAGAGGTATTTGTTTATTTTTGAGTTGTTAGACTTCTTTGGCTAAGATAGACACAGGTCCTTCTTCATAAGAAAAATCTGGTTGTAGTTGAATTTCTTGCATAGGAACCTTATGTGTATCACCAGACCTATATCTTCTCAACATAGAAATATGAAACACATCGTGCAACTTGGCCAATTCTTCAAAAAAAGCTAACTGATAAGCTACTGGTTCGATCTTCTTAAGAATCTCATAGGGGCCGATGTATCATGGGCTGAGCTTACCTGTCTTCACAAATCGAAGTAAATTTTTCCATGATGACACTTTCAAAAATACCTTATCTCCTACTTGATACTCAATATTTTTCCTTTTTAAATCAGCATAGGATTTTTACCTATCACTGGTGACTTTCAATCTTTATTGGATAATTTGAACTTTCTCTTCAGTATCTTGTTTGCACTTAATTCAATCCAACAAACCGAAGTCTTGCACTTACTACCATATATGGCTTCATAAGGTGCCATGTTAATACTAGTCTGATAACTGTTATTATAAGCAAACTCCATCAGAAAAAGATATTTATCCAAACTTCCCAAGAATTCTAACACACAAACCCGAAGCATATCTTCCAATACCTGAATAACCCGTTCAAATTGTCCATCTATCTGGGGGTGGAAAGTAGTACTAAACTTGATTAGGGTACCTAGAGCCTTTTGTAGAATTTTCCAGAATCTCAAAGTAAATCAAGGATCACGATCAGAAACAATAGACAATGGTACCCCATGCAATCTCACTATCTCGTTCACATATATATCTACAAGCTTATCTAATGAATAGCTAGGATAAACAGGCACAAAATGAGGAGACTTGGTGAACTTATCCACAATCACCCATAAAGCTTCATGCTTCCTTTGAGTGAGAGGAAGCCTAGTGACAAAATCATGGTAATGTTGTCCCATTTCCATCGAGGAATCAAAATAGGATGTAATAAACTAGATGGAACCTGGTGCTCAGCTTTAACCTGCTGACATGTCAAACATTTGGATACATAATCTACAACATCACGTTTCATACTAAACCACCAGTATTGTTGCTTCAGACAATAGCTTTTTCTTTAATTCACGACTAGCTGGTACATACAATCTTAGTAATACAGATCACCATCTCCTTTCACAGAAAAGTCAGGTTATTTGCCTTCCTAAGTTGCCAAGATAAGTTATTGTAACTTATCATCAACTTTCTAAGCATCACAAGTCTCTTGTCTCAAGGTAGGCCTAGCTTTTAATTAAGCTATTAAAGCCCCATCAGATGCAAGTCCCCACTCACCCTAGTATACTGACAATGTCGAAATGATCTTCCGACTTAAGGCATCAGCCATGATATTAGCCTTAGTAGGATGATAGTCGACAATACATTTATAATCTTTAAATAGTTCTAACCAACGTCATTGTCTCAAATTAAGTTCTTTTTGGGTAAACAGCTATTTCATACTTCTATGATCAGTGAAAATCCTGCACTTTTCACCATACAAGTAGTGCTATAAAATTTTCTAAGCAAACACTACTGTCGCAAGCTTAAGATCATGTGTAGGGTAGTTCTATTCCTATGGCTTTAGTTTCCTAGAAGCATATGCAAC
Organism: Erythroxylum gracilipes; assembly: GCA_026413385.1. Classification (NCBI taxonomy): domain Eukaryota; kingdom Viridiplantae; phylum Streptophyta; class Magnoliopsida; order Malpighiales; family Erythroxylaceae; genus Erythroxylum; species Erythroxylum gracilipes. Next base: position 23,031,568 of record JANZLC010000201.1, read on the forward strand.
CACCTTACCGTCCTGCATCAAAACACCGCCTAAACTATTTCTATATGCATCACTAAACATAACATATTCTTTTCCAGAAGTGGGTTGAGCCAATACAAGAGCTTTAATAAGCATTCTTTTTAGTTGATCAAAACTAATTTGGCATCTAGTAGGCCATTCATATTTCACTCCTTTTCGTAGAAATTTAGTCAAAGGGGATGCTATCACTGAACACCCTTTCACAAACCAGTGATAGTAACTAGCCAAACCTAGAAAACTTCTCACTTCTGTCACATTTCGTGGTGGCTTCCAATTAGTAATTGCTTCAATTTTACTAGGATCAATATTAATTCCTTGAGAAGAGACAACATGTCCCAGAAAAGATACTTCTTGAAGCCAAAATCACATTTGCTTAGTTTAGCATACAATTGTTTTTCCTGCAGTGTCTGTAACACAATCTGTAGATGTTGAGCAGGGTCGTGCTCATTCTTAGAATACACTAGGATATCATCTGTGAATACAACAACAAACTGGTTTAAATAGGGCCTAAACACTCTATTCATCAAATTTATGAATGCAGCTAGAGCATTAGTTAGCCAAAATGGCATTACTAGGAATTCATAGTGTCTATAACAGACCCTGAATGCAGTCTTCAGAACATCCACAACCTTTATCAAAAGTTGATAATACCCTGATCGGAGCTCTATCTTTGAAAATACCCAAGTACCTTTTAATTGATCAAACGGATCTTCTATCCTTAGCAACAAATACTTATTCTTTATTGTGACCCTGTTCAATTGCCTGTAATTAATGCACATCTGGAGTGTACCATCTTTCTTCTTAAGAAATAGAACTGGTGCTCCCCAAGGTGAGACACTAAGCTGAATAAACCCCTTATCCAGTTGCTCCTACAACTGAATTTTCAACTCTTTTAATTCAGTTGGAGTCATCCTGTATGGTGCTCTGGCAATGTTGGGAATAATCTTAATAGATAGCTCCACTTCCCTTTCAGGAGGAAGCCCGTGTAGTTCTTCAGGAAAAACATCTGAAAAACTGGGTTACCACTAGAAGGTCTTACAGTTTAACACTCTCCTTCTTAGAATCAAGTACAAAATCCAAATAAGCTTCAAACCCCTTCCTAAGGAACCTTCGGGCTTGCATAGCAAATATCACTTCAGCCAAGGGACTAATGCAGATGCCATAGAATATTATTTCAAGTTGATCAAGCTTCTTAAGCATAACAATCTTAGCACTACAATCAACCACTACCCGATGCTTGGACAACCAATCCATACCCGAACTTAAATCAAATTCATTAAAAGGCAATTCAATTAGATCTGTTACATACTCACTGCCTTGGATCATAATAGGACAGTTTCTATAAACATGGTTAACTAACACACTACTACGCAAAGGACTGGTTACATAAATATTATAATCTAACCGTTCTACATGCATCTTTTTATCAAGAATTTCTCCAACACAGATATAAGAATGGGTAGATCTAAGATCAATCAAAGCATGCATTTTAGAGTTAAAGAGAGAAATAGTACCAGTAATGACCTCAGGTGCACCTTAGTCCTCGTGAGCTTTCAAAGCATAGGCCCGAGCTGTAACAGAAGGTACAACAGGTTGATCAACAGTTTTTGAAAGAGTACTCAAATTAGGCCTAAACTAGCTAGATCCTTCACGTCCTCTATTCCCTGTATGTGCATGAGAAACCTCTTTAATAGCTTGTTATGCCTAAGATTGTATCATAGGATAATTTGCTACCAAATGATCAATGCTGGCACATCAAAAACATGCACCCTGCACCCGTAGTCCTCCTACAAGTACCCTAATGGTATTTAGAGTAATGAGGAAACTCTGGTGCACCAGAACCTCGACCCACAGAGGAACCCCTACAAGAATCAATCACTGAGGGAAAGTTTTGTTGCCTTCTTATAGTTACAGATCTTTGAGTGAATTCTTGTGGAGTTAAAACACCTTCACGACTTCTCTTACCCAAGGATTGACCTCCTCTAGCAAAATCTCTTCGCTGAGCTTTTTCTCTCTTAACCATCTCTTGTTTCTCTATTTTAATGGCAGCTTGCACCATCTAATGATAACTCACTTGTTGCAGGAGAGTGAATGCCACATGATGTTATTTAATTGAGTCGTTCAAACCTTCCTCAAATTGATGATACCAGAAATCCTCATTAAGTACAAGTTTAAGTGCATATTTGCTAAGTCGATTGAATTCTCTGTCGTACTCAAGCAGCTAAGGATATCTCAGAACAAATTTCCACCATTCATAGGCCGCTTCTTGAAGAAGGGAGACAAACGAATTCCCACCATTCATAGGCCGCTTCTTGAAGAAGGGAGACAACACAATGCACCATCTGTTCAGGTCGGTAGCTAATTCCATCCAACAGCCTTTTCACCTTCTATAACCAAAATTCATCATTTTTATATTCATCCAGAGATGTTCCAGTGAATTCTTCAGCTCTATACTTTCACAATTCATCAATCAGAGCCTTGGGTGCAGTCATTCGAAGTAGTAAAATTGTTATATCTTGCGACAACTTAAATAAAGCTTTCCTCTAAGTTGGAAGTGGTGCTTCAAATGGGAGAGATTGTGCAGGATTATTACTTTCAGCAACCTCATCAATAGCCTTATGAGATCTTTCCATACTTAAATCTAGAACTAAAACATGGGACAAATAACTTTCGGCCAAACACAACTCTTCTATTTATGTACAAGCAATGTTTAAGCACTAGTTAAACCAGAATCACCTAAACCATGCTCTAATACCAAAATGTGACACCTTAATTCCCCTAGGAGGATATACAGATGCCATATAAAATAAACCTAAAACAAACCAAGACATTCAACAATCCCTATAAAAGAAGGAAAACATAAATCACATTTCATATGTCATTGAGTTATAAACAGGACACAATATGCGCATTGTACTTATCAAATCCATTCCTTAAATTCAAAACCATCCATTATTATGGTTATTATAGGTCATTTACACAAACTACAAAAAATGTCTCATAATATTGAATGCAACTCAAAGCTTAAGCATAAAATCTCCCGAAACATAATATGTCCTTCTTTGGCCACTGTGGTTGTCTCAGCCTTAAACCTTTTTTATCAACACCTATACAGAGGAAAAACCACCGTGCTAAGCATATAGCTTAATGGGAAAATAAATAAAGCAAGATACAAGATGGCAACTGCTTCCTACAGTCATCTACCATTTACATGCAAATGAATGATGACATATCACAAAGCAATCTTTGATTATTTAAATTAGGGAGTAATCTGGCTATTAATTGCATCAGAACAGAAAAATATCAACACACATATAGAATTGCCTGCTAATCTTTTCAGAAGTGGGTAACTGGAATAGAACAAAAGATACCTATGATTGGTATCTATAGAAACAGAAGAGACTTAAGTCTTTAAAATAGAAAACACCGTAGTTTCTACGAACAGAAGCAGCTGCAGACCCTTCAAGGCATGCCTAGTTACCCACAACTAGGACTTGGTAGATTAAAGCAAATCATATTACATTTCAAAGCCATATGTGTTGGAACCCCACCCTAGTGAGACACGTGTCCGACGTCCGACGTGACATCTGGACGCGCATCCCACGAGGGAGGGATTCCTCACCACAAAAGAAACTCAAAATCAAACTTTGTTCACCTACTCCCGAACGGATCTTGACATAATTCACCCTAATCTTCCGTAATAAGATTGATCTATTTAGGGCCCACAAATAAGTCCAAAACCTAAGCTAAAAAGAAAACTTTCCTGTCTCTAGACTAATTGCAAACAAAAATATCCTCAATCGGCGAAAATATATGCACTATTGGTTTGATCCGAAATTTTCAACTCAAACCTGAAAATCTTACAATTTGCATAACTGGGGTAGAAATATTTTATTTTATTATTATTTTAAATCCAATGCTTCAAAAATCGTAAAGATCAGAGGTTAAACGGAAGAATTACAAATAAGATAATGGAAGGAAGCTTAAATCTTATAATTAGAAAAAATCGTCTGAAATTTCGGAAATTTATAGCTCTTTACATCGAAATCCAAGATTCGCAAATTTGGTATCAATAAAAAGGTAAAAGGAAGCTCTACAACTTCCATGAAGGATTTAAAAACTAATTCGGCCATTAAGGGGGTCAAAAAGTGCTTCAAAGTTACTACCCATATGGAAAAAGTCCTAAATAAAACCAGAAGTTTGAAAGAGCATATCTTTTAGCACAAAAGCTTAAAATGTCGAACTTTATCTCAATGGAAAGATAAAAATATGATTTACAACTTTCATGAAGGAAGTAAAAATCAATTCAATCATTAAAAAGGGTAAAACCTTGTTCAAAGCTGCTGCCTAGAATGACCAATGCAACAGTAAAAATTGATCAAATAAATAGTGACTGAAATCTTCCAACCCTCATAACTTCTTACTCCTAACTCCAAACATTGCATATTATACATAAATGGAAAGATGAAAGGATGACTTACAACTTTCATAAGGATGAAAAAAACAATTAAGGCTCTAGAGGGGTGAAAAACCCTTCCAAAGCTACTGCTCATATATGACACTTCCAACAGAAGCTGCAATCTTTTACACTTTATAACTTCTTCATCCTAAGTCCGAAAATGACAAATTATATACCATTTTAAAGATATAATCATGCTATACAATCTTCCAGCAGACCTCTCAATCTAATTCAAGCTCTAAGAGGGTCTAAAACCTAAGTGAAGTTGCTGTCAAATTTTGCAAAAATTTTGACAGCACCTCCTTTAAAATTCAACTAGCCAAACTTCAATTTTCTCATCCAAACTGCTGGACCCTGCTCCCGAAGCCCCACTATCCGAGTTGGACCCCGGTCCCAAAGCCCAACTATCCGAAATGCAAACGAAAAGCGCTAGCAGGTGCCCATAATTTGGGTTGTCCCAACGAACCCAAAGAGGGGTGCAAACGGTATCTAAAAAATCCCAAAACGAAATTTGAAATCGAAAGTGGTCAAAAGTAAACATACTAAAGTTAACCATGGCATGTCCGTTAAACGAACATGAAACGGCCAAAACCCTGAAATCCACCCAAGACTGTCAGTTAAACGAACAGTCATGTCCATTTAACGGACACACACTGGAGACACACCATAAAACCATCCGAGAGTGTCTTTTAAACGGACACTCCTATCCGTTTAACAGACAGGCACTGGACAGGGTGACCAATTTCACCCGAGAGTGTCCGTTAAACGGACAGTCATGTCCGTTTAACAGACACGCACTGGACAACAAGTTCAGAACCTCTTCCAAGCCTTTCCACCTTTCATCCAAACATCAAACCCACTTCTAAACAACCACAAATGTCACCATCCAAGCAAGACAACTTTAACAACATTCAAACACTACTTCAAATGCATCAAACACTAAAATCTCAACTTAAGCATTACTTCAAATTCTCATCATCTCTAACTTCTAACGTTATCATCTAACCCTTAACATGCTAAACACAAATTACAAAACAAAAAAAGAAACTCCCAAGTTCCTCATTCATTTCCATTTCAAAAGGAAGTTCATACAAGAGTTTCCATCCATAGCTTTACTAACATATCAACATTTCATCAAATACTTTTACAAGAGTTACAAAATATAATTGATGATCCATGATCGATATGCTTGTAAAGCTATCAAAGATCTAACTACCATCCTAATACAAAAACCTAGCTCTCTCTCTGAATTGTCCAAAACGCCTTGCAAGGAATTACCGGTCCTCCTGATCTGCACCTGAAGAGTGGGAGAAATAGGTTGAGCTTGACAGCTCAGTGGCTAAACCATTTATAGCCAATGGCTCTGAGCCACACAATAACCCAAATACATAGACAAGCATGAATAGGCACAATTAAAACAATGACAATTCACCTGTTTACATTTTTCAGTTCAAATCATAGACACAAAATAAATGCATCAAGGTACCTATAGATCATTAAAAGCAATGCACAATTCAATGGCTCGAGGGTTCTGTGAACAAAATGATGAAACTGAAGTTTACGTCGTGAATAAAACGAGTCCATTTGTTGATCTCGTGGGCTACAAGTGGGCAGCCGGGAGAAGGCTTAGGTCGTCAACGTGCACGTGACTCAAAACGGTTCCTCTCTCGCCCAAGTAAACACATAATCCATTCATACTGAAAACGCCGTGGTTTCATTTGATGGCATACAATTATATCAAATGTTAATCATGCTCAATACATAACATAGCATCTTCACAATTTCATTTATTTCATCAATTTGACAAACATCATATGAACACAACAATCATTCTAGGCAAATCATTTCACATAGCACATACAACATTTTGCCCTTTCGCACATAAACTATAAAGGATTTACCCACCTTACAACTTCCAATTTCCTAAGATCAATTGCCTCCTTCCTCTAGCTTTTGGATGGCCTCTTGAGTTCCTAAGCACAACAACATTCACAATTTCAATCAAATTGAGAAAAATCCCCAAATTTCCCTTAATCATCAAACCCTAAAATTCCATAACCCCAATAAACTTCAATCAAATTTATCCCTCTTTCTAATTGGTTAGAAAACCCTAACCCTAACCTAAGAACTCAAAACCCTATAAATCCCATCATCTTCTTCTTCATAAACTCACTTCTTCTTTACAAATTAACTCCTCTCTCTAGAATCTCTAACCCAACACAACCACAACTCATTTCTCAACAAATCAAGAAGAAAAGACAAAATTTACCTTAAAAACTTAGATTATCTCTTCCTTCCACGATTTTTCTTCCCTTTCCCCTTGAATCTCGATTTTCCCTCCTCTTTTCTTCTTTTTCTCCACGTCTCCTCCTTCTCCTCCTTTGGTTCCACGACAATACTTCTCCCTCTCTCAAATTTTCTCTTTTTATTTTTCCTCTTGAACTACCCAAAATGCCCTTCATTAATGACCCTTTTCTAACTATACCCTTGGTTGGCTTTTAATGGTTCTAACTAACTTAGTTCAATTCTAACTTAACCTAACACTTCTTCTATTCCAATTCAATTTCTAATTTCTAATCCTTTCTCTAATTCTAATTAAAGACAAAATCTAACATAAAGAAAAATTTAGACCAAATAAATAACATAAACAATCAATTAAGCAATTAAGAAATTTAGAAAGAAAACAAGGTCTAACATGTGACTAAGGGATTTTGCTCCTAAAATTAAATCAACTTGCAAACGGAAATAAGGAGACAGGTTGGCGCAAGCAGAGAAGCAATGGGTCACGCCTGCGGCTTGGAGACTGCGGCTCAGTGAGGCTTGCATCAGGTGAGCTGGTGCTGGCGTAGTGGAAGCTGCAGGCATGGAGCAATGCAGAAATAAAGAAGAAAAGCGCCGGCAGAAGGTGTTGAGCAAAAATTAATTCGTCAAATCGATGGAACTAATGTTCTCAAAATTGGACCGATCATCGAACCGATAGCCTTATTAGTTACCGGTTTGACGAACCAGTGTGACGTAATAATTATGCAATAATTATATTTAATAATATATAATATTAAAAATATTTTAAAAAATAAAAAAATAAAAATAAAAAAAATAAAAAAAATAAAAAAATTTGAACAGTAACCGAACCGGTCCGACCGGTCAAAACCGGTCAAATTGACCGGTTTTGACCGGTTCACACCGGTCCAATTTAGGACCGATTTTTTGGTTTCA